>JADLZN010010632.1:0-520327 GCA_018155175.1 Sinocyclocheilus anophthalmus | reverse complement strand
TAATCCAACCTGGACCAGCATGGAAATTCATTGTAAGCTGGTCTTTAGGCTCTTCCTCAGCATTATTGTCAAATCTTGTAGCAAAGGCCTCTGCAAACTACGAATGATGCCACAAGATCACCTCCTGTATATGGTGAGTAGATGATGTTTTATGTAGATAAATGCATGTGTCTCTTCAGCACACATGTCCACATGTCTCATGACAGCTTGTGTAATCCTTTGTGTCCACAGCACTGCTTTATCTGCTCAGTAATCAGCATGGCTGGAAGCTTCTACACCACAAGACAAATCCTATTACAGTAGTCTATTCCTCTACTAATGCAGCAATTATAAAACAATCCATTTACATTGAACCATGACCTTAGAGGAGCACCGGCTCATGATTACCGAACAGATCCTTTAAAAACAGATCATGCAAGACTTCTGTCACTGTTAATATTGATCAGTTTTAACTTAGAAAGAACATTTATAAGAAATGTCACACTTTCACACATAAACACACACACACACCACACTATTCACTGGGCTATGTGAAGCATGGCATGACAAACTCCTCCACTATTAAGACCACACACAAAGATGTCTTTGAAATCGAGAGTGAAAGATGACAGGGTAAGTGGGCAGACAACAGAAGCACTTACATAGCCCTTGTCAGACACATGGGTGGAATAATTACTTTAGTTTCTGCAGTGTTTCAGTATAGCCGGTGCCAATGAGAGCAGGATCTCTGGATCTAATCTTACTTTCTCATATCCTTTATTATCTCTTTCTCTCTCTGTTTTATTCCTCCTCTTTCACAAAACCTATTTTATTCTATATTTATATGTGAAAACTGTGTGGGCTTCCTCATGAGGCTATGTGCGTCTTTCCATGTAGTCTTTACGTGACCTGGGCATTACCGCCACATCACACTCCCTCCAGACACACACAGCATTGTCAGCTTTTCCTGCTCTTTAAAAATGTACAGTTTTCATGTTTTGCTGCATTTATTCTGTCCACAAACACAATCTTGCAACTCTTTCAGGACATCAAAATTAGCATGTGCCCTCTACTTCAAGAAATTTTTTTTTAATTCTTAAAAATTGCACAAAAATAATGTCTTAATATTGATTTTGCATTGATAACAAGAAAAAAAAACTATAAAAAAATAAATAAATAAATCATTTAAGTAAGGAAGAACATTGTGAAAGATAATATAATATTTTCAGACAACATACTGTATATTGAATTGAATATGTATACACACACACACACACACAAACATGTGACTGGTCATGTATTACAAAAAAATATCTCACTAATTTAAGAAAATATAATACTATATCTACATATTTAACATATTAATACAGTAAAACGTTAATTTATCAACTATTTTTGTACATTTTGCCAATGAAATGTATTGTAATACAAAGGAACTGCATCTTGTGTTTTTTTCCAGACTAAATAAATGAAGCACTCAGAAGGAGCTACCTATCAGTTATGTTCTTTTTGTTTCATTATCATGGTTTCATTGTTCTTTTAATTTGTTTCTCATCACTTTCCTATTTCCTTTGTTCTAGTTTTCCCGCCAGCCATCAGTTACCATGGACACTAATTAAACAGCACACCTGTTCACCCTTTAGTGCATTATCACTGTGTATTTAAGTTCCTCTTTGTTCACCTTTCATTTGTCTGGTATTGTTTGTGTGTAGCACTCTGTCTCACACACACTTAGATTATTTATATCTTCTTTATTGTTGGAATTTAATTAAATAAATAACCTTTTTGTTATCATCTTCATCTGCCTGAAACATTACATCATCTCAGTGAACTGCAACAGTTCCTCAAAATATCAATTAAAGGTCCAGAATGCTGTACAGAAATATAATTTTTAACGTGACTTCTGAATAATCATTGACAGTGCTACTGGGATGATAGCCCAGTAAATCTAGAGCTTGGTTTCCACACAGATGGTCTAAATATTAAATGTAACATAATCTAGCTCTCCTGTCGACTGTTTACTTCTTGGTCGGGCCGATAAATGTTTAGGTTACTCCTCCCAAGAGCATCCCATTGGGCCATTTAGTAGCCCAATTGGCAATGCAGTCCAACAAAGCAATCCCAGTCCTCTATGAAAATGCCTTTTCCTACCCACATAAATTCATCAAGTGCTAACTCTCTTTCGGGGTACTAATGAACTAAAGGAGGAGGGTCGAGTTATTCAGTGGAACTAATTTCCTGCAGATCAGAGCAAAGCAAACACATTGTAATTACAAACGGGATATAACAGAGACCTTAGCAGCTAAACTCACAGCACTACAGTCCAGCAAAGTGTCCACACAAGCTTAACAAAGAATAGAAAATAGAGAGGAAAAGCATTTAAGAGAGAAAAGAGAGAGAGCAGAGGTAATGTAAAAAAAAAGAAGCCTGCCAATGTGAATACTAAAGCAGTAAATATAGAAAATATCCAGTTCTATTAAAACCATTTTTTTTACTACAAAAAGAAAGGGGATCCAAATAACTGTGTTTCAGTGTTGGCCAGACAGATAATGTGTCCCTGCAGGGATGTACCTCTAATTTTCTTGCTTGACAGTCTGAGAATAGGCCACACATAAAAGACAAGAGATGGTGTTTTCCACCACTGCCTTTAACTACTCTTCATATGCTCCTTTCAGTCTGTGAGGCAAATATTCACCTCTAGCTTCAGCAGCTTCTCCATTTACACTTGTTTTCCCTTTGCTGCTTACTTTCTGGGCATTATTGCATATTTTGAGCTCCAAACCTCAGCTTTCTTCCGCCTTGACTCATGTTACAATATCCTGCTTCGTTCTACATTGATCGCTCCTACTCCACTTGTGGTATTATACTCTCTAGGGCAATTTAGTCAAGAGAAGAGAAGAGAAGAAGCCTACACGCAGGGTCCAAAATAAACACCCACTAAGCAGCAAATTCAAATAAAAATTGGCATTGACAAGTACATTAAAGTTATTAAATGAAACATAATGTATGCATTAAATCACAAGAAATATAGTTTGACCCTGCTGTTTTAATATCTGAACTAAACAACATGAGTAAATCAAATTAAAGAAATACTGTACAAATGATCTGCTAAAGATAAAAAATCAGTAGAAATGGATCAAGTATGTGGAATATTTCACTAACAAAAATATGAAAGACAAAATTACAATGCATCTTCATATTTCTGGTACACAGTGAAAGCTATTTTGTATTATGTAAAAATATATAATTTGTATACTTAATTTTTAAAAATAAATAAAATGTACATTTTGGTCATAAATGTTTATCCATAAAACTAAATCTATCTATTACTACTGATATGTGTAAATTACAGTTTATGGCTGGTAAGACTTTATGGCAAGTAAATTTTCTCTCACTATTAGCAGATCAACAAATTTTTTAATGAATTTATCAACAACAACAACAAAAAAAGAAGCTAATTTTGGGCATATGGATGGATATCAACCCTGACAGTGTATGTCTGAAGAAGTGGTTATATATAAAACACTGCCCTACTTGCCCTGCTTTAAGGTCAGGACTGATAAGACAGAATGTGGCACAAGAAGTCAGAGTTTGCCTTCCTACTTTTGCCTTCCCACTTTCTACACGTGGTCCATCAAATCCATTAAATTCAATTAAACTGAAGATATTCCTTAAGCCTAAACATTTTCACCCATCACAGAAACTGAATTTCTTTCAAAAAAAATTATATAATTATCAGCGGTCTTGAAACGTCGCTTGGCTGATCAAATTAGAAGACCGGAACTAACTGTAGTATAATTGCTTAGTATATAGATGAGTGGGGTGCATATAGCTGTCAGGGAGTGAATTAATGAGATTCAGTCATCAGCACATTAGTAAATGAGCATCATTTACCAGCATCCCACCAGCGTTCCTCACGTTTAATCTGTCTGATGGGTCTATTTCCATAATGACATTTCAGTAGTCTGTATAGAGGGCTCACCTGCACACGCTGCAGACGAAACACTGTGGATGATATGTGCGGCCCAGAGCAGAGACCACCTCCCCTGAGATAAAGTCCCCACAGCTGTCACACTTTGTGCCGTACAGGCGCTGGTAGTCTGCTGTGCAGATGTACTCACCACTCTTCTGGAAGAATCCAGAATGTGCCAAATCACAGCCACACACTGGCAGAAAGAGATAGACAGGAAGAGAAATCAACATGAGATCATTTTGCCATTTTACTTATAGTACAGGAAAGGACAGTGAGGAAAAAAAATGGGATCAAGGAATGTTGCAAGCCAGGATTGAACTTGTGATTCCTATATGAGCACCACATAGTAATAAGGTTTGCACTCAAGATGAGTTTTTTAAAGCTACTTTCAAGCAGATGTAACAATAAACAGCTACAGACCCAATTAGACTATATGAGGGCCTTATTTTTGGTGCGCCAAGTTTCTGTTTGAAATGTCTTTGGTATGCTGATCATAGACTTGGAATTACAAGTGACACATAATATCCTAATATCAATATAAATCACCATAATATGGGGGTAATACTGAGCAATGTTAGGATAACGTAACTAAAACTAAAACCATAAAGCAGTTTTTGTTACTTAAAACAAAATAAATTTGAAACAGAAACAGAAAATGTTAACAAAAATTTAAATTAATTGAAATAACCCTGATACTGGGAAGTGTGACAATTTGCAGTGACACAGTATAATCATTGTAAAATTAAACATAATTTATTAGAGATTAATGACGCACATAAACAAAGTTGTGAATTTCAATTATTTTCACAAGGAAAGGGATTGTTCAGTCTACTAACATGAAAGCAAAAACCTCTCAAAATCACACCCCACATAATATAGATCCAGCAAGATGGTCATGGAATGATGGCTTGGCTTCCTGCAATACTTCCTGCAATACTTAACAGTAATCTGAGGATAATTCTATTAGCACAAAAGAGGAAAAACGCTTCCTGAGCATTTTGTTTCAGCTGGACCTAAAAGTTTCACAGCACCAAACATCAAAAACACACATACACAAAGCAATATGGCAGTGCCTTTAGTTCTTACAGGACCACTCACAGGACTTACAGACCACTTACTCTTAAAGTATATTGTGACAGATATATGTAACTCTTTAACAAACTGAACCCCGGGTGAGATGTGACACTGCTGCATGCAGCATGACCGTTTCAGCATGCATGCCGGAGATCACATGCAAGCATGCCTGTGAATCTCCCTGATCTCAGCAGGATTCATATGGCATACTGTCACTACATCATACAAACACACCCCACACACACACGCACACGCACACACACACCACCACACAAACACAACACACACACACACAAACACAGTTACAGCCCTCAGATCCATATGCCTGTACTGACAGCTGTTGGGGCCGTGGAATTGGGCCATGATTGCCTTTGCAAAATGCGTCACTGTACCACTTAATCAGTAATTCAAAGCAATCCTCCTAAAGTCATTACATGTACTAAGTCCTGAGTTCTAAGGAGAAAGGAAAGAAAAAAAGTACTTTGAGGGACGTTCAATTATTAGGAGAAAATTAGGAGATGGAATTTAATGCTCGCTGATTATGATAACGCCTCTCATCGGTTGGCTTCTGACTGAAAGAAAACATAAGAATGCAGGAGTGAAAAGACTTTCTCAAAGCACTCATCTGTCCTGAATGATGCTATCACAATGCAATTGAACTGCTGCTGTGACTATGAACAGCTGCTAGAGCTGGGCAATATAATACAAATTCACAATATATTTGCAGTGGTTTTGCTGGTAATATAAAATTTAACAACACTGTGAATTTTGAAATGCATTTTCAAAATGGCCATTAATTTTCCTAAAGACCGTGTCATTAAATTACCCTTCCTTTGTCTTGTGATAATGACATGTTAATGTCTGATTTAAACTTAAGTGACAAAAACAATGTTAGATTTGGTCATAGATTAATTTCCTTGAATCAGTTCAAATTTTCCAAGGACTCAGTTAAATGAATTTACTTAAAAATGTTCACAGAAATCCCTGTGTGTCATTTTTCAGTGAATATTGCTGAAAACAGAAACACACCTTTTCATAATTAAATTTTTTTTAGTTCCAGTTTTTCAATTGCTAACATCCCTTTGTCCAATCTGTTGTCACATTTTCAAAACTCTTGTAGCATTTGGACCAATCAGACACCATTTTTCATTTGATTTAACAAATCAAATATCTAACTCACCCTCACTTAACCAAAATGGCCACTTACGAGGGTCTATGGACCCTTCCCCGAAATGCACCTAACACCTCAGAAAGGCCGAACAGGCCTCTGGTTCCATGGCAAAACTAACATGATATCTGTTTTATAGCCTCAAGGAAGGTGAGTAGGAAACCATTCTGTGTCCCCCAGGACAAACGCAACCGTAGAAATGACTGTTATAGAATTATCATAGGAAAACCGTCTTTGAAGGAGACCACCAATTTTCTTCAGGCCCTGGTATATTATTGTGTGTTGTATTTAATCTGTGATTCTGAATATTGTTATCATTTACGATAAACCAATCATGCATATAAGAACCTCTACAGTCTAGTATATATGAATTCGCCCTCTTATGATAGAAACAAGCGGGTATATTCTATGCTGATACCTATGACAATGATGTTTCTAAGCCTTTTATAATTTGTGCCTCAACCCCAAGCGTTACATAGGCAAAAATTACCATGCTTACAGCACAAAGAGGCATAAAAATCCCCGTATTTCCAAACCTCCCAGCTGGGAGTTTCAGCCTCCTCATGGACAAAACCCATAGTGAGAGGCGTGAATATCTGCAGGCTTAAAAGGCCACACTCCATGTGACCCGCACAGTCGGTGGTTCGGTCAGAAGCTAAGAAAATGTGAGAAAAACGCTTCAGGATACCAAAACATCTGTGCCAGGCCTTTTCTTCGGCCTAGTACTTTCCATTCATCAAGTGACACTGACTCAAACTGGTTCTTTGCATAAACAATTCAGCAAAGATCTACGGGAAGCTTTAAGATTTGCAGCAGGAATCTCTTTCAGACCGCCGAGAATCGCTAAGTATCAAACTTAGTCTTATAAATTGATACATTAAGTATCAGTTACACCTTTTTACAAAGGTGTGTTTGAACTAAGAATCTGACGTTTCCCTCAGGTTTGGATCTGTTGAATAGACATGCAAAGTGTTCCATAAAATCCATTCTTTATGCCTATTTCTATGCTGAGTTAAACTTTAACCCTTTCCTATACCAACTGTATGTGTGTGTTTATGTGTTTATGTAGTATGTTAGACTAGTTTAAGTGTTTATGTAGTTAATAAAACCTTACTTGTATCACACTTGACGTGTTCATTGTTTGCTCATAACCGGAGTCAATAATCATGCAGATTTACGTTACAAGCTTATAGAATTGTACAGTAAGGAAGTTATTTCCCTTAAACAGGAAATTAACGTTCTTAGAATTAAAAGACAGTTGACACTGAGAGGTCAAATAAATACTTACAGCAGATCTAAATATTAATAATTAATTATAACTAGCTATGGTTAATTATTCATATTTCCTGTTGTGAGCTAAATTCGCTACACTCTACACACAATTAGCACAACATCTGTCTGTTGTGATCATTCCATTAACACAATTCATATTGTTTTCACACAATATTCAGTCAATTAGCACATTTCTAAAATGCTTAATTTTTTTTTCACACAAACTTACCCCATACCAAAATCGTAGATCTTTCTTATCTTTTTTACAAATGCTTAAACAAAGCAAGACAGAAATGAAGGCCTAATGTTCCAAACTTTAAATATAGTTTAAAGTCTCTACTTCTGCAACAACAGCAGCTCAAAATTATTGAAAAAAATCTCTCTATATAAAATATTGTAACAACTTATAAGCATTTTTAAGTAACAGATCACTGAAATATTTAGAAATAGCTGATTCCAGTCTCAGTTGGAGGAATAGTCAGGTGTTGATGCTCTTTCCATTACATCAACATAGAGTCAAAAATACCTCTTTGAATTAGTTTTGTGGATGCAGAACAACACAAAGAATCAGAGAGAGAAAAAATAATAATGATGCCTGGGAGAGGGAGAGGAGTAGTTGGATCAGAAAAAGGGAGAAGAATAGGTAGGGGAGAGGAGTAAGAGGAGTAAGCTGGACTGTGCATTTTTATGTTTGTTGGTTTTTTCACCGTACACAGCTGGGGAAAACCTAGAAAGCTTTTCTGCCATGAATTAAAGGGTAAGTTAATTGTGAGGTTTTTTATCTCACAATTGTGAATTATCTCACTATTCTGATATCGTCTGAATTGCAAGATAAACTCGCCAATTCCAGAATAGAAGTCCAAAATTGTGAGATTAAACAGGTCCAATTACGCTTACTTTTTATCTGTGATGGACACAAGCTTGCCCTAGTAACCAAACCTGTATGTTGTTAATTTGTGATCACGGCATCAGTACCAGGGGGCACCATTGAAAGCACTTTCAATCAAGGGATCCACGGAATTTCTGCAGACGGGGGACCCATTGTTTTATTGTACGTTATATAAGGTAATGGAATCATTCAGTTTTAGACCGTATGTGGCCAAGAATTAACAAAATCAAACACTTAAAAAGGACAAGGGTTTCAGTTGAAGTAACTTAAAATCCAAAAACAAATGGATTTTATATTGTAATCTAGCAGGTAGAAATGACCAGACAGATAATGCAGTTTTTATAAAGATAAATCATCAACTGTTGTATTTTTAAACGTATGTATTTATGATGACTATCCTTTTCTGGTGGATAGAAAAGTTAGTGCTAAGTTTGACTGAAATCGCTTTGAATCGGGTTTGCTGTGTTTTGATAGAATTAGTTATGTACAAATTTAGTTATGTTTTTATGTAGAAAAATGTATTCAGCATTTTGAAATGTAGAGTTCGTATTTATTTAACAAAATGTGGTTTTGAACAGAAAATTTACTATTTGGCTAATTGTGTGATGCAGGTGTGTTGCTGTGTTAAGAGTTTAGAAAAAAGTATTTAAGTATTGGTAAACTCTTGTTAGCAATTGACAAAACTGTAAGATGGTCGACTAACACACACCCACAACCACACACATATGTGTGTGTGTGTGTGGTGGTGTGTGGGTGTGTGTGTGTGTCTGAGTAGACAGACAGCAGATAGAAAGATTCGGGCCGTGTCGCAATAACCAATATATCGACTTATCGTGCAATATATGTACATGACATCAATAATTTTTGGTGATGCAATATATCGCCCTTTATATTTACTTAAAAATTAATGTCACTGTGTTTTGTACATTCCACTTGCGCCTGTGGCTTTTGCAGCTTCTCGTACATAACGTGGTGTAGTCATGAGGTGCTAGTTCAAATTTAAAAAATGCTTCTACAAAAAAAAAGTTTCATCTGCAGATATGGTCTTGTTTAGGGATCTGTGCCTTTGTGCATATGGACATCTGACAGCTAAGTAGTGATTGTGTTTTTCAGCAAAAGTGTGCAACCTTAATTTACAGAGAAAAGAAGGTAAGGGAAAAATATGTAGATGGAAAAATCTCCATACATGTTCACGTTTCTGGTCTGTTTTGGTTGTGTTTTCCCTCTGTTCCTGCCTCTGTTTATGTATGACCTATTTGCGTATGTTCCTGTCTCATATAGTCATTATGTTCATGGTGGTTTTCCGGGTGTTTGATTGTTGATTTGACCCGGTGTGTCTGTCATCACCCATGACTAAGTCCTGTCTGTGTTATCTGAGTTTGTCCGGTATTAAACGTCGCTGTTGTGTTTCGTGTGTGTTCCTGCCTGCCTTATTTTACCCCGTCTTGGATGATTAAAGACATTTACTTTGAGTCTATCCAATCTCTTGTTTTCGTAGCCACAGAAGGCACCGTTGAATACCAGTTCTTTGTGGCATTTTACATTTTCTACTTAATTACTTTGCACTTTTTGTTGAAAATGTATATTACAGTTATTAGGTTTTTAAGGTATATAATATTTTATACTTTTAATTTCCAGTTATCTACATATCTGAAAAATAGTTGTCATGTGGAAGTGTGTAGGCCGCCTTGGATTTTTATGCTGTTACATTATGATTATTTAGTCAGTGGCATAAAATGGTCTTTAAAATGACAATAATATCCCTTTACAATTATTTCTGGGGTAATATATAGCACAACAAAAAGTTGTTATCTTGACAGGCCTACAGATAGATAGATAGGAGAGGAGATGAGGACAATACCTCAAGCAAAGAGACTTTAATGAACATCCAAGAAACCAGGAAAACACACGTAGCGGGAAAGACGACATTCAAATGACAAACTCAGAAAGCACAGACAGGACCTTAAATACATGAGGTAATTGATAAAATACATCTGGATCTAATGAAACAATTAACAAGGGAAAACTGGGTCAAGGCGCACATGGAGAGGGAAAAACACACATAATGAGTCCAGGGGCGTGACATATCACACCCCCTCCCGGAAGGTGCGTCCTCGCACCGTAGAACAACAGAGGGGGGGGGGATGGGTGGGAACTAAGGAGGAGGCTCAGGAGGAGGTCGGACACCCAGGAGGGGGCCGGCAGACAGAGTCCAGGGAGGTGACGATAGAGGGAGGCGACAGGAAGGACTTGGAGCGGGAGGGGCCAAGCAGGACCCAGGCCACAGCCATGACAGCGACCCACGGTGGAGCCAACGGAGGGAGGAGCCATGGAGGAGGAATGGCCACCGACTCCAGGCGCGGAGATGGAGAGCCGATGAGCCAGGGCGATGGGGAGGATCCGGAGGGCCAAGGCTGAGCAGATGGCGCTGGCGACTTACGCAGAGGCGTGGATCATAAAGGCCGCGGAGGAACTTTCTCTGGGCTAGACATAGGAACAGGAACTTTCTCGGTGCTAAACTCTGGGACTGGAGCCCTCTCTGGGCTAAACTCAGGGACTGGAGCCCTCTCTCTGCTGGACTGGGAAATGGGAGCCCACTCAGGGCTGGACGGGACTAGCGGGGACGAAGGAGAGAGGAGAGGGGTAAAGTCGGCTTCCAGTTCTGTTTCCCAGTCTATAAGGTCCCCCTCGAAGTCCAGCAGTCCCAGCTGTATAATCAGCTCACCCTCAGCTGCGGTGCAGTGGGCGGAGCTCCACTCCGCGCTCTCTCTGTCTGCGGCAATCTCCCTCGTGGCAGGCTCTGTTGCCGGCTCTAGCACCTTGACTGACGTCACTTGCAGCTCCAGCTCCGTGGCGATCCGTTGCTCTGTCGCTCCATGCGGCAATGGCTCGTCGGCCGCGGCGAGCTCGGGCTCTCCGTCAGCGGCGGGCTCGGGCATGCACTTCACGCATCGGGGAGATGGTGGTCTGGGCTCTGGGTCGGGAGTGTCCACTCCACAAAGGTGGCGAAACTCGCTCGAGGGCCTTCCTCAGACGACGTGCTCTGTATGCCGGGTTAAGACTGGCGTCATAAAACGCACAGAGCATGTTGCCCGGGTAGCTGCAGAGATTGGCGAGGACCAGGAACAGTCTGGTGTGGCCTTTACTCTTTTTGATCGATCTTTCCATGCTCCAGCAGGGGAGGAGTATTCAGGCCGGGCGAGAGAGGATACATGAGGGAACATTACGGGCAAAAAACACTGGGAAAACGTGGAAACAAAATGGCGGGAAAGACATGAGGTTACGTTTGGTCCGGTATTCAGTCATTTACCGCTACTGTGAGGATCAAGGAGGAGGAACGAGGAGGAATTACTTCAAGCAAAGAGATTTTAAGGAACATCAAACGAACCAGGAACACACATGGCGGGGAAAGACGTCATTCAATACCAGACAAACCTAGAAAGCACAGACAGGACCTTAAATATATGGGGTAATTGACAACACACACCTGGAACTAATGAAACCATTAACATGGGAGAAAACTGGGTCATGGAGCACGTGGAGAGGGGAAAACACACAGAATGAGTCCAGGGGCGTAACACATATACCGTGATTAAGTTTATTTTATTTAGGTCATAAAAATAATATTTCTGGTAAGCTGTACGTCATTCCAAAAATATATGTGAATATAGGCAGAGCAAAATAATAAAAAAGGCCAAGAGACTTATCAGAATATTATATTGCCAGTGGGCACTAGGACTGGTGCGAAACCTTCACTGTTGGCCAGCAGCTTCAACAGAACCGGAATTTCTACAGAAATCTGGAGTCTTTGGCAGTGTAACCACATGTGCAGGGAAATTATAGCCCTGCTGTGAATGTCTCTGTGTGTGTGTGTATAAGATACCGCTGTGCCAGGAAGCGCATTTCAGAAAAACCACAAACAATGGGATGGGCTTCAAATGGCCCAACTGGATTGAAACCCTGCAATTATAGAGAAAACTATGGAGCACATGACATTTGAAGCTTAATGGAAAAAAACAAACAAACAAAAAACCTCTCAAGGCCTTTTCAACTCAAATAACATCCAGAGACAGACAGTATTAACATTTCTGCTTTAAAATACAAAAAAGCATGAACTGTAATACAAAAACCATGACAGATGAAACAAACACTATTAAGCAGTATGAAGCAAACAAATAAGAGACAGCAGAAACACAAAGTGAGTTCTCATTGGGGAAGTTGCTTTGAAACTGTCAAGTTACAAGCTCCTCATATTTTAAACTCGTAAGCTACAGTTAAATCTTTTAAAACAGTAGTTCAGTATAAGCAGCTCACAAAAAATAGCTAACTACACTGAAGCTACTAAGGACCATATGTTTTTAACCCATGTGCTGTGCTGAAAATTCTTTACCTAATTTTGTGTTAGAGATGTACAATATATTGGCCACCTATCAGTATTGGCCGATAAATGATGCATTATGTCCTTCAGAAACACTTCAGATGTGCACTGTTTGCCATGATGGTTTTAAATTGCTTGAAATATGATAAGTTAAGTGCAACCTGTGCAGGCCAAGTCCATCATAAAGGCTACATAAAATTATAATGACAACATTACTGCAAAATTATGTTATGGAATCTTTGTGTGGCTGTGTTTTAGTGCGTTGTTACGGGAAGAGCGCATCCACATTGGAGCTACACTTTAATGACTATCACAGTTAAGTTCGCTTGTGCATTTGCGGCTGTTCAATTGTACATTGTAATATTGTGCTTATTTTATGCATATATGTCTGATTTATCTCATATAGAATGTGGTTGGTTAAGTTAATAGAGTGGTAATAGAGCTCTTCAACGCCTATGATCAATAAGTTCCAAAAAAGAAATACAAACAGTAGTAATTGAATAAAGTTGACCAAGAACACCAGAAGAACTGTAACAAGGTCAAAAAAAAATCCCAAAAAGAACAAAAAATATCAAAAAAATGTTTTGGGGAAGTTGTTATACCCTGTGTGAGCAAAGTAAGTAACTTTTAGTCCAATGGGATAACATTATAGCAAAAAAGAAACGTCCTCTCTGTGTCAAAATGGCCAGAACACAATTTGAGGGTTAAGAAATGACTATCGATTAGTACAATTCAGGGGTTGTTTAGCTCGTTCTGGTCTGCCGGGGTGCAGGTTGGCATATGGGCCGGGCGTATGTGGGGGGGGCCCGCCGGAGGCTGAGGGGGGAAACTTAATTGAAACGAGGGAATGAATAGAGCCCTGCACGGGTTCCGGCCTTCCGACAGATTATCAGAATATTTCGGCCGAGTTATTGACCCGAGGCAGTGTCTTCTTTTCTAATCTCTCTCTCTCTCTCTATCTCTCTTCTTCCCCTTTACAAGCTTTTTTGTATTTTTGCTCATAAAGTAAGGACAGTAACTTATCGGAATGAAAAGGTAGGCTTATTGACGTTTTTTGAAACTCTGATCGATTTCATGAAACATTCGTTTGTACTAAATTGTTCTGATTTTTTCAACACGCATTCAAATATTTATTTGTTTATTTCGTGCTGCAAATATTAAAGAGGAAAATTTCATTGATTCACATGCTGCTTGAACTGAGATGAATATAGTTATCTCACAAAAAATTTAGAAGCGTAAAAACATTTGTTGTTTGTAGTATTTTATTATAAAGTTGATAGAAGGCTGACACTTTGTGTTTTAATATAAGTAACAGAGCACAAAGCTTATTGCGATTATTGGGTGGCTTGCGTGCTACAAATGATGAATGGACTTGAAAACGTTAAATATTATTTTCAAGCATTTATACTGTAAATAAAACAGCTTGTGAATACACGTAACGTTAATCACTTCAGAAAAATCAACAATAAGTTAACGGAGTTGGAACCAATAACGTTTGGGGGGGCCCATACACATTTTTTTGCATATGGGCCTGGGGCTGACTTGCTATGCCACTGATACCATTTATAAATTAACCAAAATCCTGCCCTAAAACAATGAGGATTTTTACAAGAATGAACATTGCTCTCACTTAGGACGACAGCCTCAAACATGAACAGGTATTTTTTCAATTTACGAATTTTTAAACAGAAAAAAACAGTTAAGTTAGAAGTGCACCAATGGTACTTTTCTCTAATTGTCTCTATTTCAAGCACAATATGTGATACTTCTGACCTAAATATCAGAGAATAGCTGCTGCTTAGTGAAACGAGGACTCATTATCCCATATGATGCTGCTGGCTCATGGAGTTCCCAAACCGACAGCTCTTCACCGAGATAGCAAACAGACATGCACACTGGGCAACGTGGTACTGAGAGAGGGCACAGGCTAAGAGGGTGAGACAGCATGAACGAAGACCCAGAGGGCCCGTGCTTTGTTCTGGAGCCGTGCCTACTTCCTGTATCCCTGACCACAAGGCAATAATCCTGAGCTCAACTGGACGGATGAGGATGATGGAGCTCTTCGAGGCTCAGCATGAACAATATAACCATAGGCCTTTTAGAAAGAGATGAACCGGTCACTGCTGGTCTCTGCAGAGGCACTGAAAGGCCAGATAGATTAATGAAGTGAGAGCAGTGTGAGAGCACATTCAGAGACTTTATTAAATATATTTCTGTATCAATGGACCGATTAGCTGGTGGAATGCAAAAGCAAACTATCTACGCCAGTTATATAAAATCGAGAAATTAAAAATACAGATGTGTCCAGAAGTGAGGATTTTTTCCCCCTCACACTATTTCCATAGCATTGTGTCATGAGAATGAAAGGATGAGAAAAATCACAACAAAAATATAATTAAGCTAACGCATTTATGATTGACTGAAATGGGTTGATCAGAGGAATCTAAATGCTTTTTAAATGGAGTGGTCAAGTAATTAGTGAAGAACATTTCAGTTCTGAATGGCGCTTAGAACAGCAGTTCATTGGCTGAGAGATTGTTGGGAGGAACGTCCTCTTTCACAGTTGCCATAGCAAACCTAAACCTTCCACGGTTGCCCTAGAGACAGCAGGGTCCCATACAAAACGCTTGAGGTGTGAGATTGCTTATTTGTGTGGCTGTCCAAGTCACTTTTAGACAACCTGTAAAGACCATCTTCGTGTCATGTGGAAGGCATGACTAATATCAATTCTGATAGTAAAGTCTATATCAAATTGGTGTTGTGTGGCTTCCTTCAAGTTGGCTTCAGGATCCAGTTCTGAGGTAAGGTGTGTCTGTTTGGGCTGGTGAAAACTGACTAGGGGTTTTGATGGCTTGGAGTATCTACTGTACATGTTTAAATAAGGAGCACATGGAGAGCCAGTTTAGCCCTCCTAAATACCAGCTAGCTTCACTAAAAACTGTTACTGAACGTTCAGTTATTTAGATCATATTTGGGAGGAGTGGAAAAAGCAATATTGAGTTTTGTAAAAAATTCATAAAAAGTAAAATGGTTAAATTACAAAGATAAAATAAGATCTATGGGGTCTGTGAAAAAAATTTGAGAGAGAAAAAAGTTTTGTCATTTTAGGGAGTCATGATAAACGCAATAAAAATAAATGTGAGTTTAATTGAAAATATTGAATTGATTATGTTTCTCTTCAAATTTATTTATCTAGCAGAACAGATATTATTTTTCAAATAATATTTCAATAATTTGATATACAAGATAACATGTTTATCTTCATAATATCACACTTTCATAGTACAAGTGTGTCTAAAAATGGCTAATCATCACGGAGTACTTCACATTAAAAACACCTGCTTTAAATCACAATATTCTTAAGATAATAAAAAAAGAAAATTCCACAGCAGAACTTACACGTTAGCTTGTTTCAAGCTATATTTCGGGAAATGTTATTCATATATACTGTTTCCGACTCTCATCCTCTCTCTCTCTCTTTTATTCACTGTGTTGAGGCATTTGCTGCTCAGAACTGTGGTCATTAAAACAGACCTGATTAAGGACCAGCGGGAGGGATGACTGATAATGTATTTATCAGCAGCCAACAGATGCAATTAAAATGCCCTTCTTCAGGACTTTCCAGTACCCCGGAACACTCAGTACACTCCTATTGCCCCTTCTCCTCTACTCCATGCTTCATCCCTCCAGACTTTTGTTCCTAGGATTTTCTTTTTATCGCATCAAGTGTTACAATTACGTTTTACCATCTTTAGTTCCTCAACACATGGCGAGGTAAGCCAGAGTAACAGGTAGACATCTCTGTCTCACACTTTCTGTCACTGTTGTCCTCTTTCACTGAAAGAAAAAATATAATAATGTTAGTACCCTTTCTAAAAATAATTATACTTATACATTGGGGTTCAAAAGTCTGAGACTATCAGGAAATATCTATGGGAATGTACATTCAAAATGTAATTTAAACCTGGTAATACGTGTTATTTCTAAAGAAAAAACATAACTATATAAATGTTTTAGATTTTTCAAGATTCACATTTTGAAAATGTTTAAACAAAGTTGCATTAAGTATAAAAATAAGAAAAATAACCATGCAGCTCAAAAAGTTGCTGTTGTCATTAAATTGTATATTTATATAAAAAAAAATTATGCTGATAAATAATTTTCAAAGAAAAAAGCATTAAATTAGATAAAATGGACTGTTGGACCTCACTGTATATGTGAGAATTTAAATTTACATATAAACAGTAATCTATAATACATATTATACTACATTGTCATCAGCTTTTTCAACATCAATTCATGATTATGCCAGTAATATCACCTGAATGGATTTGTAGATTATGCTCTATGATTCACAGCACAGCATGTGGCTCTGTCTATGTCAACGGTCCACTTCTCTTTCTGCCCACACCTGTCTGTGCCTCTTTCTACCTACCGCGTCGCTTCTTTCCTACCTTGCTGGCACTAATAGGAAACTCATCAACTGTAATTAATGTGCTGTTTTGACTGAATGAAAGATGGAGTGAGAGTTTAGTGAGAGAAGAGGAAGCGATTAGTCCCCTCAGGGCCCTACACGGCCCTCCACTGAGCAACCAGATGGTCTTTTGTGGAGTCAGTGAGTAACTGCAAGTAATCAAGGGAATGACAACAATGAAATTATGCATATGTTGACAAGAGATAAATAAATCCAAGGGGTTGAGGTTTCCTCAGAAGTGAGAGTAACTCTTAAGTATTTCCCCTTAAGTACATATCTTCTGTTGTCTATCTAGTGCATAATTTAATATTCCCAAGCTTGAGTAAAAATGCAGTAACTAATGACAACACTGCACCCACAAAGACTCCACCTTTGTTATCTACAATTTTTTTTATTCTGCTCATAATGTCACTACTGTACATCCAACCAATATACATACAAACTGTATGTATAAATAAAACGGCCACTGTATCCCATTTCAAAAATAAATAAATAAAACTATAAAAAGTATACTGCTTATTTTGATCATTATATTACTATCTAATAAAATATGAGTGATCTATAGCAAAACAGCCACTTCGAACTCTTTTTACAATAAAATATTTGATATAATAAAAATTTTTAAATATTAAAAAATATTAAAGCATTAATTAACTACAGTACAATATCTCTACTTTTTATAGTATTATATACTATATAGTACAGTACAGTATATGGTATAGTAAGTATTACAGTGTTATGTTATTCTACATAATATCTAATAATATAGAAATATGAAATAAAAAGAGCTTTGCTACGTTCATTTGAATAAAGCAGACATTTTACTCACTAAAAAATAAAGGTTATCACATGCTGCCGAATGTTAAAAATCCACCACTCGGATTCCACCACATCACTGCGACCAGTATCTCTACACTCAGTTCCTGCTTCCTGTTCAACCTCTAAACCTGATTTAAACAGAGAGATATAATGTTTTCAGCAGGTCGCGCTCTGTTTCTGTCTCGCTCGAAGGCTGTGCCTCTCCTTCAGCTGCTTTCATTAACCTACTAACCTCTCTGAAAAATGCCTAATGATGCAGGAGCCTTTCAGGTCTAAGACAGGCAATATTCATTCCTCCAATCCAAGCTTAACCTCACTGATTTGAGCTCTTTTAATCTACATTGATTTAGACTAACATTTTCTCTGACATGAGCCATTTGGCAATCATAAAGTTACATGTATATTATTCACAGGTTGTAGAATAAATGCATATTGCTTTATTCATAATAAATATAGACGGCCCAATTTCCAGTCTGGGGTTTTGACATGCGGTAGGCTAATCCATGACACCTTTTCTAGATCTTCAGGAAAACACATAGGAAATGCAGTCTCTAATACTGCCACTGTCCTTTCATCTGTGGAAGAATGTCTCCCCAGCAACTACCGCATGGGCTTAATGATTGGATGGGCATATGTTGCCATAGTTACGAGAAGCTCCCATCCTCCTCAGTCTTCCTCCTCTAGCGGCTGACAACTCAGAAAAAGCGGGGCTCCACTCAACACATATAGCAACTGATTGTTTTACTGACTCCATCACAGCCGCTTTATAATACACAACTAAAGTAGTCTGATGTTCAGAGCACCTCACATTTAACTGTCCAATTGTTTGGTTGCTTTACTCTCTAGTTCAAGAATTTCTAGTTTTATGAATCAACAGGCAAAGAATATAATTACATCTATGCAAAACACCTATAGTTTGAGTTCGGTTTATTTTGCCAAACAAATTAAAGTTGTATTTATCTGTATATAAAATATCAGGTATCAGATTTTTTCAAATTCGATTAGGCTGATGAGACTAGCATGTCATTATAGGAAGAGAATCTGCATATGCCTGGAGGAAGAAAAAAAAACAACAACATTTTACACAGCCAATTAACTCTCAGCTTTTAAAAGGGATCTGTTTTGACAGACATCTTAATGACCTGCCACTCCTGTTCAGAAGAAGCAGTGCTGAACAGCATTATTTGATTTGTAAAGTAAACTAACTGCTTATGACTTACAGCTCTGAGAAGAATTTGTTGACTATGACAAAATTGTAGACATCTATGTTTATTCAGTTGTAAAATACCATTAATTTGACCCTGAAATTACCACTAACTTGCGGACGTTTGTTAAAGGGTTAGTTCACCCCAAAATGAAAATTCTTTCATTAACTCTTTCCCCGCCATTGACGTGTTATCTCGTCTTTTAGAAGACAACGCTTCTCAGCCAAAGACGAGTTTTTACGGCTTTTTGTGTTTTCACTGTTATACACTAGGGGGCGCTATTACTATTTCTGAACGAGTGCAAAACCTCCCGAACAAAACGTGTACAGGATGGAGAAACGAGCGATCTCTTATGTAAACAGATGCATATGAAAAATAATGCGATCATCAGCAATAGACGGCATATGAAAAAACTGCATAATGTTACGGAGTAAAATGTTGATCCAGGAAGTGGTATATGTCTGCGCAAGCTTTGGAGGTGTTGATAGAGGCGATTTACTGGATTTATGCTTTGATAATCGTACTGAATATTACCCAGATGTAGTTTTTGATAAAAATGTGATTTTCTCACCTTTTTGCTCAAAATAATGCATTTTTATGAAACCTACCTATATTAAAGTGTTGATAAAAAAAGAATGCTTTAAGCTAGAATAAAACTTGTTTTTTTTGTTTAAAAGTAGAGGCTCTGATCTTTATTTTGGTGTATTGCATATTCAAATATTCATACAGCAAAATATTCTGGAGGCCATCAAATTTTAGTGAAAATCATCAAAATCGCTGGCGGTGACTGGCAACTTTTTTCAAAAATGCTGGCGGGGAAAGAGTTATTCTCACCCTCATGGTCCGTTCCAAACCGTAAGACCTTCGTTCATCTTCGGAACACAAATTAAGATATTTTTGATGAAATGTGAGAGCTCTCGAAGGTCGAAGGTCTTACGGGTTTGGAACGACATGAGGGTGAGTAATTAATGACAGAATTTTTATTTTTGGGTGAACTATCCCTTTAAGAATCTTAGGCATGCAACAATGCACCAATGAAAACTATTTTAATTTTTTGGCCAATATCCTCTAAACTATCAATATTAAAATTCTATACTATTTTGTCTAAATAAAAAATAAAACACAAACGAAAAACATTTTCAAATCAATAATTTTAAAAGCTAAAATACTTTAGTCCAACCCCTACATTATACTGTACAGTATGAAAAATGGATAATGTTTTTAAAGATTACTTTTAAGTGAGTGTATAATGATGGCAAATGTAATCTAAATGCAAAAATAGGGGAAAGTCACATATCCAGTAAATATCCAATATTGAACAATACAGATAAAAAATTAATAATAATTTTTTTTTTATGTAATAAACATTACTCTAAGTTGTCAGGTTTGAAAATCTATACTGGTGAATGTTTATTGCAACAGTCACCAGTAATTGTCCATAAAAAACATTGCCATTTCAGATAAACTTTCTCCCTTTTGGAATTCTATAGCCACTACTTTGCAAATTTGCTCAGAACAATGTCCTTATCACACACAAGAGCAATGGAGAGAGAACAGAGCTCAAGTGGAACTGTAACTTAAAGGGATAGTTTTCACGTACCAAAACTAGGTGTAACAATTCACTCAACTCACGAATCGATTAGATTCGATTCACGATTTTGATTTCACGATTCGATTCGATTCACAATTGTAATTTCACGATTCGATTCATGATTTTTTTAACAAAATGAGATTTAAGACAAATTATAAATGAAATGTGTCCTTTTATTATTGCTTGGACAAAATGCTGCACGTTTCTTTGTGAAATTGAAATAAAACACTATAATAATATACTAACTTAGCACTTGCATATTATTGCTCTTTTGTTGGTTTTGATTGCTTCTATGTCCTCATTTGTAAGTCACTTTGGATAAAAGCGTCTGCTAAAATATCAAAATTTAAATATAATGTAAATAACAAAACTAAATTTAAAATTTAAAACAAGCCCCAAATCAAATAAAAAAACACAAATAAAATAAATATCTTCATATAAACAAAATAAGGCTTTTGTCTGTGCTCTTTCCATTTAAAATTAGAGGCAGACAACCACTGCATTTTAATCATGATCCAAACAAAGATGCTGCATACATGCAACATGAGCAGTTTTTAATTCTAAATTAGATTGTATAATTTGAAAATTTAAAGCAAAAACAGAATGCTCTGACTTTAGTTTTGTGAAAACTATACTGCATAAAACATCTGCTTAAACAGAACGCAACGAGCTGAACGATGACCAGATTCATATCTCTGCCAGCAGGTGGCCTTAAAGCATTTCCTTGGTTTCTGCTGTAAACAAAGCAACTTATGGCAAGATGAAAAGAAAAAAATACCATCTAAACTTTTCTAAAGACAGTAAGTTCCCCTCAGACATACATTCATATAAACTCCTACCCCTAATTGAATCGCGATTTGTTTAGCATCTCAACCGATTTGAATCGTCATATATTTGAATCGATTTTCAACAGGTGTCCTGACATTTTATCCTACCCGTCCAATTTTCCTACCAGGGCTTACTGTGCATGCGCAAATCAATATTGCGTCCTTTTTCTTATGCTGAACAACAATATTTAATGTATCTGCATTACTGTAAGGGTAGGTTTAGGGTTGGGGTATGTGGAGACGTTAATAAACCATTAATATCAAAATATCTACTTTTATGTTCCACAGAAGAAAGAAAGGAGTAAATTATGTCAAATATTTCTTTTCTCTGTGAATTATCCTGTCTGACAGTTTATGGATGGTGCTCATAGTAGTGAGTCAAGTAGGTGAGCTGGTCTATTTATTGTTCCATGACATTTCACTCAGACATACTGTCAAGCATTCAGCTCAAATGCCCCACACTTCGAGTTAAAAAGCAGCAAATTTGCTTACAGAAAGACCAGAAAATGGGTTTCTGAGAGAAGATAAGATTATTCAAACATATTCTCTCTTAAAGTATTTATCTTAGCAATTGTCATGCTGTTTTTAAGTAGGCTCTAACTGAAAATTATTCATTTACATCTATTTACATCCCTTAAATATATTTAAATCCATCAGTCAGAATGTATGGATTTATGAAGGTTTATCAATAATAATGTAGTAATGTACAAGTAATATTAATTAAAGGGATAGTTCACCCAAAAATTAACATTTTATGTTTATCTGCTTACCCCCAGGGCATCCAAGATGTAGGTGACTTTGTTTCTTCAGTAGAACACAAATTATAATTTTTAAGTCCAGCCGTTGCAGTCTATCAGTCGTATAATGCATGGCAATGGTAACAAATCTATGAGAGTAAAAAAAACATGCACAGACAAATCCAAATTAAACCCTGCGGCTCGTGATGACACATTGATGTCCTAAGACACCAAACGATCGGTTTGTGCGAGAAACCGAACAGTATTTCCATAATTTTTTACCTCTAATACACCACTATGTCCAACTGCTTTGAGCGCGCTCACGGCATCCGGTGCGTGAGGTGTGTACGCACTCTGGCATAGTTTACGTAAATGGGTATGTTGATATCCAGCCGAAGAGCAATCAACTATAACTTCAGGCAAGCAGGCTCAGAATTTGGGAATACGTGGAAAGTCACCACTACCGAAAGAGTTCGCGCGAGAGAACGTAATCTTTTAGTTTAAGTCGGTTTGAACAATCCAGATAAGCGCAAGTAAGTACCATTTTGATTAGCCGTCGTACCTACAATGACTGTGCACTGTGTAAACAATGAGTGAACTATACTCGCGAGAGATCACTTCCGGCGCTTGCCGTAACTACGCCAGAGCGTGTACACACCTCACGCATCGGATGCCGAACATTTAAATCTGCGTTCGCACTGCCATTGACCTAAAGAGAGCAGCTGTCTGTCATGAATGAAACAGCTTCACAGTCTTTTCAGCCACACAGTATCATTATTTCTGTTACAAACATTCAAATCACAAAAGTACTGGCATAAAAGTTTATAGTTCAGATATAAACTGTGTGTACGATGTGTATGGTAGTGATTAAAATAGAGTAAATCACCTTTTGAAAGTAATTTGACACTTCAAATGAAGATTTATCGATTACATTGTTACGCCAGTAGGTGGCAAAAAGGGGCTGTTAAAATGTATTTGTCTTTGAATCATACAAGAGATTCGTTCAAGAATGCTGATTCATCCAGTAATGAAACAAGTACATCTTGAGTGAGTCATTTAATCATTTATTCATAAATTACATGTGATTTTGTTTAGTTGTCTAATGTTTTTTTCTTCAGAATCATGAGAGAACCACAACTTCCATTGGGGAAAAAGAAGAAGAAAACTCAATTTATCCAGAATCATGCAGTTCTATTTTGCACACAAACAGCTCTTAAAGAGTCCAGTTTTTATGTAGCCTGTTGATTTTTGTTCATGGTATTCAGCTCCAATAAATGGTTTGCAAAAAAAGACACAGGATAAATGTTTGAAAGTAGTGCTGCCACTAACGACTATTTTTATTTCGATGAATCTATCGACTAATTTATCGATTAATCTAAATGATTAATTTCCCACAAAAAAATCAACAATTTTACTTAAGAATATTTTATTAAACTACATTTCATTAAACCAAATTAAATCCAAATTTCTATGAAATCCTTTTTTTAAAGCAAAAGTAAAGTGCAACATAGAGTGCAAGAAGCAAGTGTCTATCTCATAGTCCAAATCACTGAAATCAAAGTTCAGTATTATAGTGTAAGAATGACAACATATCCACGTGTTCTAGTCTATACTAATAATAAATTATAATCAAAAAACACTTTTTAAAGGTGTATTTACCAGAAATATTATTTACCAGAATTTTTTTAGGAGAAAAATGTAAATGTGCAGTATTTCTAAAAAAAAAAACTAAAAACATTTTTTTTTTTTTACATGAAATCAGTTAATTGGAGATGCTTTTGATTATTACAATTTAATGGAACCATTAAAATAGAATCCAGAAAATAATGGAAAACAGAATTTGGTAAAATAAAACTGTAAAACTCAATTAATTAGACAGGCTTTTTGATTAATAAAATTTAATTTAACCATTAAAACAGAGTATAGAAAAATGAAAATGGAAAAAAAAACTGAATTTGAAAATAAAACGCATTTCATAGGGCCCTATAATTATAATTTTTTTTTTGTGGTAATAAAAATAGACCTAAGCAAAGAATAGCTTTTAAAATTACTTAAAATACATATAGTAATGAGGCAATAATAATTAGTTCAAAAATAAAGTATCAAAAGCAATAAATCATATGGTTTTATGAACAAAACTGTTAAAATACATAATGTATTATAAACAATAGAGCTAATGTACATTACGCATTACAACAAAGGCCTGCAGGGGGCTCCAATGGCCTGATTATTATTTTTACACATTGCTGTGCGATCTAATATTTCACTGTAAAACCTAACAGTGATATTCACTAAATAAAATAAGTTAATCTAACTTATATTTAAAAAAAAGTTACTTAAACTTGATAAAAAAGAGTTACGTGAACTCAATAACTGATTATATTAAGCACAACTCAATCAGAATAAGTTATGAATTGCTTATTTATAATGTATGTGTTACTTTAACTCCAATGATTTAAGTTAAATACATTTATTTAATCGAGTTAATGTCGATGGCTAACAACAAATTAATATTCAAAAGGGATAAAAAAAACAGTAGGTGTGTTTCTAATTTATTTTATATATAATTTTTCAAGAAATTACTTTTGTATTAATGCCTGTACTTTTATACATTTCATAAACCATTTAATAACTCCATAACTAATCAAATAAATACATATGAGAAAAATACATAAAGAATCGAAATAATCTTATATTCTGTGAGGTAAATGATGTAAATGCCACGTTCTTATTCTCGCACCACGAGTTCCGCAGGGTTTTCTTTTTTAAGTAGAGAGGGGAGACTGACAGACCATCCTCCACGAACACATGCCCCTCGACAGAAACCTGATCAACAAGTAATGCGAGCATACCCATTTTAAAATAATATAAACTAATTAAAAATATATTTTGCAATAAATTATTTATAACACCTAGGTATCTTTACTTTTATACTTTTCATAACTAATTAAATATCTACATAACTAGTAATCAAATAAATACAAAAACATGAAAAGTACATTTCAGTCAAGTCAGTTACACTACGATACACTGCATTTTTGTTTCTAATGTAATTAGTTTTGATTATGGAAAAATACCACGTTCGCTTTCACGCACCGGACAGCAAGCCCGCGCTTTTCCTTTCTTCTTTAAGTCTAACCTGCCCATCACTCAAGGCTGACGGAATCATCACGGAGTCAGAAGAACGGTTGAGAGAAGAAAATTAACAGGTAAGCACAGCGAACTGTTTAATAACATTTATTTTACTTTTGAAAGTTTGAACGTTTTATTCTGATGTCACTTAATTTTAAGAACAAAGCAGTGCTAATTTGTGTTAGCTAGCAAAGACACGAAGCTCCAGCGCGACATTACCTCGGTGTTTTTATCAAAGACAATATTTAATGTGCAGTGATTAAGCCACATTTTTATTTTAGTTTTCTAGTGGAAAATGTATTTATATGTTTGTGTGTTTTCTCACAGTTGGATAGATGAGCCCCGACACACCATCCTCCACATCTGTTTTAACAGTCATTCGGCGGCAGAAGCTTAATCTACAGGTAAGTTAATGCAAGCACACCCATTGTGAAGTAATGTAAACTTAAGAAAGAATATCTTTATTTAAGAACAGTTTGGTTAGATTTAACTGACATTTCCATTTGATGCCTACAGTAGTTAGGAGCTGTAGTGAATAAGCCCGCTAACGTTAACCGTTTTTTTTTTTGAATAAGGTCGCTATCCGATGACCATAAAAAAATAAGTTGTCAATTACATGAACTATTGGGAATTCGCGAGTTTGTCGCAAATGTTGGTTTTTAAATGATAACATGTCAGAGAAGCTATTTGCTCATCACGTCGTCTAGTTTGAAGCCCGTGGAGGAAAGGTCTTTGTGAGATCAGCGTTTCAATTGCATGACAACATTCCTTTGACTGCTTACAGGGTAAAGAACCAAAAACTCCTTACCACAAAGAGATTGATCCAGCTCCTGGATCTACAGTTGTAGACTGCTGCTGTATTGCTGACCACTACACCACAGGGTCAACTGTAAGTGCCTTTGAGGCTGTCAATGCATCTTTACCACATTTAAACACCATTATGGAGAGTATCATGATGCATGCATGTTATACTCTCCATAATGGTTATTTTTGTTTTCTTTGCACACAAAAAGTATTCTTGTAGCTTCGTAAAATTACGGTTGAACCACTGATGTCTGTGGACCATTTTATGATGACCCCCCCCCCCCCCCCCCCCCCCCCCCCCCCCCCCCCCCCCCCCCCCCCCCCCCCCCCCCCCCCCCTCCTTTCCTACATTTCTGTGCCTTGCCTATGGTAGTACTCTTGCTGTCTATGAAGAGTCTGAAAGCTCTCGGGATTATTTCAGAAATATCTTCATTTGTGTTCTGAAGATGAACGAAGGTCTTACAGGTTTGTAACTACATGATGGTGAGTAAATGATGAAAGAATTTTCATTTTGGTTTGAACTATCCCTTTAACATACATAAAAGAGTAAAAAATCACTGAATTCTAATTTTATTTGATATATATTAGTGGTTTTCTACTCTTTAAGTAATATATATACAGTATATAGAATAGTTCATTTTGCAAAAAACCGATAACTTTAATAAGCAATTCCTCAAAAATCTGTTTTTTCATCAAACTGCAGTTGGGTTATTTTGATTAGGTTAAAAAAAATAACAAAAATACAGCTAATTAAAACAATAAAACACAATACAAACATGATAACAATAAAAATTTTTGAAAAAACAGAGTTACAGTTTTTGCAAATAATCTTCATATATATATATCTATATGTGTGTGTGTTTTAACATAACCAGCTGTGTGTGTATGTATATTTAAATTTGTTTTCTAATAATTGTTGAAGGTGCTTGCAGAATTTCATCGAATCACAAACCAAAATCTGCAGCATAACTTCTTCACTGCCCTGGACAAGCACACTCCTCAGCTCCTGAAACTTTTCAGAGCCAAGGCAGCGAAGGGTGGTGCCAGTGGCAACCGGATGGCTGAAATGTTCAGAGACTATGATGAACAAGTAAGTAGAACTCCCATTAACCATATTGATTTAACAAACTCAAAAAAACTGATTAACTCATGCATACACAGCCCATACAAAAAAAAGGTAGCACAAATCCAACATCAAACCTCATTGGTTCTCACAAACCACATGACTGACATCATGACACCCAAGAACCAGTGATGTTTGATGTAATATATATTTCCACCATTTTTATTTAATTTCACTCTGTTCATCATTCAAAGTGATAGCATTGCTTCATAAGAATACCAGTCGAGCCATGGAAGTTGTGGTCATCATTGACTTTTCTATTATAAACCAAAAAATATAAAAATTTTAGTCTAATTAAAGTCCAAGTTGCTAGTTTTGTGTTTTGTCTTTCAGGACAAGGATGACATCAATGTCATTCGAACTCTTGTTCTGGCAGGTCTACCACTTTATCTGAAGGAAGACTCCTCAGACGTTTTCAAGACCCACAAGGTAGGACAAATATAAGGCCTGTGTTATTCATATTTAGTTAGCAATATTTTGACCTTTTAGTTGACATCAGCATAAATGAATGCTTTGGGAATAGTAAGCTGAATAGTTGAGCATTCAGGTAATCTTAAAGGGTAGTTTTCTTAAAAATCATTATTATATAATTAATTTTACTCACCCTCATGCAATTCCAAGTCCATAAGACTTGGATCTTTGGAACAAAAATGAAATAGTTTTAAAATTCTTTCTCCATTTATTTTGTCTGTCCATTGAAAGTGTAGGCAATCTATTATGAAGCGTTAAAAATTAATTTATTATTTATTCAAATGCACATACATAGAGCACATCAAATATGGTAAACTGGTAAATCTCAGATTCACTTGCTTGACATGAAAACAAAACGTCAGCTTGAGCTTCCATTTACCATATTTAATTTGCTGTAGATTTGATGTGCATTGATTATGCCATATGTGTTCTTAAGTAGAAAATGTGTCATCAGATGTCTCATCCAATAATTGAGTAAACCACTCTATATGTGGTTTGCTGTACAGACGCTTGGACAATATTGATTGCTTAGGCTTTCATTGGATTGAAAAAATTATAAGAATATATTTAAAATATTTTTATGTTTATTCTTAAGATGAAAGACTGATTTGACCTCAACTGTATATATATATATATACACACACATACAGTTAAGGTCAAAAGTTTACATACACCTTGCAGAATCTGCAAAATGTTAATTTACCAAAATAAGATATATATAACATTACAGACCATTGAACAGACTGTAGCCTCTTCTTTACCACTATTGTTGCATCAAGAACATTTAAATATGGTGTCCTGTCCTGACTAGCGGTTGTGTTTGTTTTGTTTACATGTAAAGGACATGTTTTCTAACCAAGATTATTTCTATGCGATTTAGAGAGATGAGATCGACCAGGCACAAAAGACAGCAGTTGCCATCATTGCGGATAAGGAGGATGAGGGAGCATTGCCTTTCAACCCACTAGATCAGGGGTGGCGAACATCGGTCCTGGCGAGCCGCAGCCCTGCAGCGTTTTGCTTCAAACAACCCTAATCAAACACACCTGAACGGTTATTAGGAAGCTACAGGCAGGTGAGTTTTAATTAGGGTTAGAGCTGAACTCTGCAGGGCTGCGGCTCTCCAGGACCGGAGTTCGCCACCGCTGCACTAGATGTTCTGATTGTCCTTGAAGATGATGTTGTGATTTCTTCCAAATCCTGGGTCAGTTCACTGGTGCTGCTTTTTGGGCTACTGTATGCCCTTCACATCAGCTACCCCAAGAAGCTGATTGTTTTTTTTAATTCATACAAAAGGTACTGTTGAAACTTGATGACGGGAAGGCTAGGCCAAAATTGCTGGCACTTAAAAATGAACTTTTGTATTAGTATTATGAAATCCACCATGTTACCGGTACTGTTAAGAGTGCAGATGAATTTGCACAGTATGTTAAAAGAGCAGTTGTTGAATTTTTTTTTAATGAAGTGTTCAAGTATTAAAGGAATTGTTGATTTATGCCATGGAAAATTTTATTTTTGATAACATTGTTTTAATATTGTATTTTGTTGTGCTGCACAGCCCACATGTTGATAAACTTTGAGTGAAATAAATACTATTCAAAATAACCTTGTCCTGTTCCTCATTGCTTTATACAAATGTTAGTTTTTGCTTAGTCTTATGTAACTTTATTATTGTGAGTTCAGTCAACTTGAACCATTTAAGGCAATCGGTTTCCTTAAACCATTTGAGTAGCTATTTGAACTGAGTTAAGTTGTTTGAACTCAATTACATTTTGTTAATTGAACTCATAAGGTTTGTTTACTGAACTTAAAACTTTTAAGTTACCAGTACTCTGATTTATTGACTAAATCAACACATAAATATTGAGTCATGTGCACTTATATTTTAAAGTTAGCAGTACTCATATGTATTGGTTTCAAAACTTAAATGGTTTAAGGCAATCGGTATCCTCAAACGGTTTGAGTTAACCTAACTTGTCGGGTTTTACAGTGTTGTTTAATACTGACCAAGCACCATTTAATTCAAATGTCCACTTAATCTTTAATATTTGGCCATTTCTTTAGGACAGAAATGCTATAGCCACTGTAATTAAAAGAATATGTGGACATCAAAACGTGTAAACACAGAGTGAGGGTTTGAGCTTTTATTTTGAAACCGCGATGTATTCTCCTGAGTTTGCGTAGATTTATAAATAATTTACCTTACAAATCTGATGAAATGGCGCACGTTGCGTTCCCAGATGAACGTTATAATAAACCCAAACTCACAACAACATGCAGAGATGGAGTTTGAGATGCTCCACACATGTAAATGATAACAGTTCCTGTGGAACTACTGTGAACGGAGCCGCTGTGTGACGCATGTAAATAATTAAAGCGCATATACTGTATTAGAACTGCATCGCATATAATTATTTAATTAAATCGTAGCGTTTGTGAATTCACAATTATGCTTAATTATGATTTGTAAATGGGTTTAATATATCATGCAGCCTTGGGAAACAGTCTAATAATGTGTTTTATGGATTCTCGTCCATGAAATGCGCCACTTCTGGTATTTTGCCGGTTAGTCGACGCGAGCAAAATGAAGTCGAGGATTTAAAAAAATCGAATAGTCAAATAAAATCGACGAATCGCGACAGCCCTATTTGATATCATTATTTAATCACATTAGAATGGAAACGGGGAATCAAAAAGAATCGGAATCGATAAAATTCAAACGATGCCCAGCCCTATAATGTACATAAGTTATGATTATTGTTTTATTACATTATGTATTTTAATTGTTTTGTTTAGTAAAGCCATATGATTACTCGCTTTTCATATTTCATTTGAACCAATTATTATTGCCTCATCATTAGTTTATATATAAATATAGTCATATTAAAGTCTATTGTTTTTATTACCACAAAAAATTATCTGATTACTCGATTAATTGTCAGAATAATCAACCGACTACTCTATTACCAAAATAATCGTTAATGACAGCCCTAAAATGGAGCTTATGGCTGTTTATGTTTTACTGTGGATATGTGCATGCATACACAGGAAGTGAGTACTGATATTACCCCTGGCTGCCTCCCCTTTACATAAACTAACCAAAAAAAAAAAAGCAGACTGTCACGTGTTTACGAACACCAGCAACTGCGACTCCAATGTGGCCCCTCTGACCTGTGACAGCACATGCTGAGTGAGCTGGGATTCCTGTGAAACACCCCACAAATGTTGCCTCTTTGTCCAATTAACTGGGCCTCAAAGCCCCACAGCTCATCATCACACTCAGTTCTCCAATCCAAACAAAATTCACAGCACGCATGGAAGCCGAGCCGTCAGTCACAGGACTGTAAACAAACCACCGTGCAACAATGCTGGAGATACGAGCTGTTGAAGCAGCATTTGGACTTCTTCCTACACACATAGCGCACAGTTAATACACACACAATAATACATAGCACGAATTGTGAGGTAAGGGGTGGGGTTGAGTTAGAGGTGAAATACATTATTGCTTGAGGTAATTTTTATGGAAGATAAGGGCAAAGCTGAGAGGGCAAATTTGAGAGAGAGGAAGCAAAGGGGAAAAGGACTGTTATTGTTGAGTAACTTCATTTGCTCCAAGGCAACTCGTGATGTCATAATGGAGGGAGGGAAACTGCCATTCTCTTTCAATCGCTCCCGCCCCGTCTCACCATCTATGAGCCCCCCTCATCCCCCCAACTATGCCCTAGGGTTTGCTGTGGGAGGCTGCTATTGGCTGTCGGTTTGATAGTGTAGCTGAGAATAACCACCAACCAGGGGCAGGGTGCCCCTCCATACGGTTTCCACAGCAACCCCTTAAATGCAATGCAGGGACCATGTGGCTACACCAGTTTGGGTTTAAGCAGGGAAAAGTAGCACAAATACAACCTTTTTAACAGCTCATTTAACCACAAATGAGTCTATCTCTCAAGGGTTTCACTTCCACATTTTTAATCTAACATAATCTAAAGGTGACGGTACCTGGTCAATTCATATTCACATTCGTTTTACATTTTAATTTCTTGATGCCACTAATGTCACTGATAATTGAGGGCAATGCCATGGGGCATCACTGAACAACCATCTTGACAATGTGAGGCCAGTGGATCTCATTACGCAACAGGTCCCTACTTCAGACAGCCCCAGGAGCATAGCCAGCATCATTAAAACAGAAATCCACTGCTTCTAACCACTCATGTCAAACTGCTATTAGGTCAGAGGCAGAGAGCTCTGCTTTAGTTCTTAATGAAGTGCCATTACCAAACAGAATCTATTGGAGATCGTATATCTGAAACAAATCCAAGCCAGTATGCAAGCTTTTCCCACAATTAAAAGATGACTCTGAGAGGTCACAGAGTTTACAATGCATTGCATATGGGAAAAAGACTCTTACCTTGGCAGGTGAAGCATTTGATGTGGAAGTGCACATGCTGCACTCGTACCACCTCTCCTTTGCACACCTCCCGGCAGCGAAAGCAGTGGATTGGTCCGGAGCTCCGTTCACTGCTGCATGAGCTTTGCTGATAGGGTACTACTAGGAAAAAGACAAAAAGGCACTAAGTAACGAACATTAGAAAACAGGGGATGTACAATACATCGAGGCATTATTGGTTATTGGCTGATATTAGAGTTTTTTTAAATCATTTTTTAATTTATTATTTTTGGTTGACACTGAATCAATGTTAACTAAAAAAAAAAAAAATGTTGAAGTACCAAAATTATTAAAACTAAAACTGAAATAAAAGTAAATTAAAGCTAAATAATTAAAATGATAAAAGCACTAAATAATCAAATTAACTGATAAAAACCTTAACAAAAATTACAATGAAAACTAAAACATTTAAAAATAAGATTTTATTCAAATGATTAATTATTACTATAAAATTATAATACAACCACTAATAACTTAATCCATAATTTTTATCTAATAACACTATTAAAATGTAATTAAAAAAAATCTCAAAACGAATATCCATTTTTCATACTTTAATATAATGTTGTGATGCCTAAATTGACTCGTAGCATGTAAACCAATTGGTTTTAGAATTAGATTGGGGGGGTGGGGTTCACATTTACATGACCTATTTTTAAAATGGTCTTGTCTCGAAAATAAATCATTTTCCTAACAAAGTAGTAATCTTTAAATATCAGCCATAACACAAAAATAAATATTAATAATGAAATAATTATAGCATTATCTGAATCAGCCAGAGTTTCAATGGGCCTGAGGGTTACCTAAATAATTTCCTTTGCTCTCTCTCTTTCTGTGTATTGATGGCTGTACGGTTTTGTGCTGATTGCCCTCATATTAAAGATGCATAACAGGCATTCAAACACTCAGTCAGTGAATAAATCAATTACTGTGCAATCACTGTAGCAAGTGTTGTTTTCGCTTTAGTCTAAACGGATTTAACTGGGAGAAAATGTTGAAAACAGCAAGGGCACATGCCCTACCCTGATCTCCATTGTTTCAGCTACAATGCTGGCAGCAGAGCAGAACTGCCGAGCCTGCGATCAGATTCATCAGCACCATGTTCCCACAGCTCCCTGAGAAACAGAGCCAGGCGACAGCCATGAACACGTATTAAAAATGGGTCTGGCCTGGTAGAGCATACTGGGAACTCGGTTTTAATGTGCATGTTTAATGAGGGTTTTGTGTGCATGTTGGAAAAGACAAATGTAATCAGCGAGCACAATGTGTCAAGTCAGGAAGTGATACTGATCAGATAAACTTGTGAGGGAAATTCCCTAATTTTTCAACAATAAATCACAATTATCAATGTGAATATTTACATTTTGTAGCAGATAACAAATAAATGGTCGATACTGAAATTTGAATCTATTTGAAACAAATTTTAAAATTAATTAAAAATAAAACTCTAACAACCATGCTGCAACTGAAATTAGGCATCAAAACATTATAATGAATAGAATACAAAAAAGATTATATTCATTTTGAGATTTGCTAAAGACTATAACAGTGTTATTCAACTACAAAAATAAATGAATAATGTTGCAAAAATAAATAAATAAATCTAAATATCTGTGCAATAAATACAAAGCATATTGGTAAGTATCTGAGAGCTGAAAATAGCATTTTTCTATTCAACAAACAATGACTTATACTAGAAAATCACTTCGCATATTGTCATTTTATTGGAATAGAGAGTTCCATTGACTTTTCTTCATCCACAGCTGAAGAACAATGATCCATTAATGCTGTTATGCCTCCTCCAGTGGCTCAATCTCACACTGGTAATATTTTAAGCACTTATTCCTTTGGCAGAGCGACACACTGCCTGGCCAACTTCCAGAGTGGTTTTCTGAATTCTGTGTGTGGCCCTCAGCTCTGCGAGACGCTCTGAGCCCACAGTCTTTTGTCAGTGTAGAGGACAGTACAGTCACGATGCTGTTAAAAGCAGATAACAGCCACACAAGAGAAAATATGAGATGTTTTGTAATATCACAAAACCAGGAGCATTTATGGTAATGTGTGAGAGCTATTTCCCCCAAAGCTTTGCTTTTCTTTGTACCTCAAAGACTGTCACGTACAATAATGCACAAATAAACAGAGGTGACAGCTCAAAAGAGAATAAATTACATGCCTTTAAAAGACAATATGTCTTTCAGGCATCATTCATCTGTCATTTATGGGTATCGCTGTGCTAAAGGATGGTGGGTGTAAACAGGCTGTGTAATCCCTGCTACAGTATATCATGTGCACAGATATCAGGGGAGGTCATGCACACATGATTAAAGTTTTTAATGGCACCTACATTAGATAGCATTCAAGTTTCAGTGGAAAGTATTACTATAATGGATGCTAAAATCTAGATTCAAATGAAAAAACGTCTATTATTAATACAGACTTGACAGTCTTCACAGCTCAAATAAAAACACGATCCCCAAATCCCAAAATAGGTCACAGTGGCTTAAACATGTGTTGCCACAAATTCCTCTCGGTTTGTGCACAGTTATAAAAATGAATGAAATAATATGCTTGATTTACAAAAAAGGAGATTTAGAGAAACCTAGTTCTTCTGAGAAACTTCACAGTAATAATGTTGAGCAATACTGTATATAGCAAAGGGCCAGTAACATCCGGCCGAGGTGTAAGGTGATAACCACAGGACCTAAGGGGCCGCTGCTATTTCTGCCCTCAACGGAGGAGCCTCCTGTGGATTATAGTCACACAGGATTGTGGGAGAGTGGAGGTGACAAGGCTGCTCTCAATTCCTCCATAGCCAGACAGAGGAGAGGTGTAAACAAGATCTTGTGGCCAGACAGAGTTCACTTATCCTTTACAGTAATGAGCACTGGGTGAAGACCTTGAAATCCAGTGCTAGAATTAATGGCACTAATTAAGTAATAAGTAACACTCTTGTTTCCAGTGTCAGAACACTTACTTGCGACAATACTGACTAGTACAGAAAAATGTGATTTTGGTGGTTGTTAACAGCATGGTTCACTGAAAATAACAAAAGTGTAAATGTTTAAATAATGTGTGTCATTACTCGCTCTATCCGATCAGATTCAGCATATCTAAAACAATATAAACTGCATTTAGTTTGATATTGTTGAACCATGGCTGAATATGTTCAAGACTTTTATCAGTTGAAAACAGATGTGCTGTTTAATATTTTTGTTAAAAAAAAAATTCCAGGATTTTTTGAATGACACAGACCATCAGGAATAGGCCTTTAATATGGGGGAAAAAACAAAAAAAAAAAATGTATTTCTCATAAAATATTGTTTTTTTGTTTATCAATTCATCATTCTTTTATAGGTTTAAAAAGACAATCAAAATCTTTCCACATAACCCCTGAAACCTGCTTAAGAAAAGTGGGGGTGTTCAAAGACCTGTTTGCAGTACATGGGCCTCCGGAGAACCTGACCAAATATGATATATGCCTCTTACATTCAAGCCACACATTAGATGTAGTGAAGAGCTGAATGACCCTGTTTTTTTTTTTTTTTTCCAAAAAGACAAATGATCACTCCGGCCTTCGATCTGCTCTCAGGGTTACTAATGATTTGGGATTTCAACGAAGTTTAGAGAAATGTGTTGGGTCAGGGTCATCTGATGAACATCCCTAGTGTCACTCTATGAGTTATCTACCTTCATGTCTTCTACAGGAGACGATTCCTTGGATTCTTTAATGGAGAGCAGCTTTATGAAGCTAGATTGCAAACATTTACAATGACAATCAGCTGGATTTTAGTATTGCTCATTGAGCAGAAAGACAGTACTCAGACACTGTAATAAAGATATAAGCTTGGCCCACTAACAGAGCCTGCCAAAATCCCTCTGATAGGAAACTGGAGACTATAGAGAAGACAAATAACACAGAGGTGCACAAATGCATCCTTAATGGTTTAGGGGAAAAAAATGCTGAGTAATGATCAAGAGATCGGGCTGAAGAAGTTATTAAAACTATTCCCCTTTACGCAAATATGTTTGTCAAAGCTAAGTGTTAGTTATAACGTTGTTGTAATAGCAAAGAGCCACAATCCAATTAGCACATCTAGACACTACAAGTAGTACTCTATCTTTGTAAAACATTTTCTATAGCACATGTCTTGCAGTTATTGTACTGGAATGACACTCTGTGTCCATCTTCTGGCTTTTATATCTATGTGGTCCTATAGAAAGAGCTCCCTCAAAGATATCACCCCGTATATGCAAGCCAGGGGAAATGCAAGGACAATTAAATCTTTAGAAAGGATCTGTAGGAAATTCAACCCTGACAAGTTTTGGCATGCTGGTGTTTCACTTTTGTTCCCAGTGCTGCTAAATCATACCATTGGGTTACAGAAATGACAAATGGGTGCTGACTCTTGGCTGGACTGCACTCCAGATGGGATGAGAGCGTGTTTACGGTGCCATAGTGGGTCTACGTCTGCTGACACACTAGCTCAGTTCAAATCAACTCCCAGGTAGAGCTTATGCATTATGCAGATAGATGCTACAGAGATGCTACAGAGTAACATCAAAGCAGATGCATAGTGCATAATATTTTATCTGGGAAGCTGCCATTATAGCTGGAGGGGGCAATTTTTACATTTGTAACCACTACTTTTTGGCAAATAGTCATTAGACTTTAAGAGTTTCGGCCACCAAAAACAAAATTGAACCGAACAACCTCTAGCAACCTCTTAACTTAGAGACCCCCTGTGGTGAAAATAAAATGTTTAATATGCTTTAACACAAACCATGTGCAAATTCATCAATCAACATTGCTGAGCATTTTCTCCGTAAAACTGCAGTGTAGCAAAGACAGTCTTAAAAATGCAGCTTGATACAGTAAGTTTCATACGGTCACACAAACATGTAACCAATCCCGTCAACTTTCGGGGTGGGTCTTTTTTTAATATGCATATTCATGAGTCCATGTACACTAAATAAGGTAAGGGTGTAGAGTTATATAAGCAATTTAAAGGCAAGACGAAATTATTTTCATGGGAGAAAAAAAAACATTTAAATATTATTCGATTTTGATTATCAAAGTTGAGATTTAAACAATAAAATTAGTGACTGCAAGGGGACCTTAAAGGTTACAAAAGGGGGGTTTCGCAGCAATGCCATAGGGTTCCCAAAAGATCCTTTCAGTGAACAGTTCGTAAAAGGACCATTTTTAAAAATAATATAAAGACTTTTTCCAGTATAAAGAACCGTTTTTGTAATTGAAATTTTCCATGGATCTTAAAGACTTTTCATGGAACATTAGATTCCAATAAAGAACTTTTATTTTTAAAATGAACTACTGAGCACTAATGAGCTAACTTTAAGTAACTTAGTTAATATTCATGAGCCAAACTGAAAGTAATCATGTGCCCTCCCTACCCACTTTTCAAATCACACCTGCATATAATTTATAAGGCAATTTTTGTGATTAATAATGGGCTTTGTCATAATGATGGCAAATTAATCCAATGGTTTCTTTTATGAGCACATACCACATAAAAAACTAATTCTATATGCTAATATAATGACAGTTAATTAAATTGCTCGTTTGTTCCTAATATTCCTTAATATTGATTTTATTATCACAAACTCCATTAATTTCAAAAGAAAAAGTGCATTAATTTTTACAGATGGCTAAAAAGGGTGCAGCTAACTGTTGACGAGGTCTGAACATTGAAGGCAAGTTGGGTTCCACCTCATTGCTCTCCACAGGGCTGGCATAACAGGACAGTGGTGACGGAGGCACTTCTGTAAGTGTGTGTGCTAGCGTGCGATTGATGTGAGGGATGTTGAGTCGTGAATGCTGACACAGGAGGAGCAGGGTATGATGACTTCAGGAACCTTAGGATAAACTCACAGTCACATTCATTGGCCAATTGTTATGCCACTTAAATAATATTCATGAGTCAGGCTTATAAAATATGTATGTACCCCTGCTCTCCTTTTTGAATCCTTCCAATGCCCCCGATAATAAACAATCACTATCTATCATTTACTAGAATCTCTGAGGCACAGAAACCCTTGATATTCACTCAGGAGGATCAAACGGGAGAACAAAGAGAGACAGAAAGACAGAAAGCACAGGGAATGGAAAACAGATTGAAGGAGCATTCCACTACTCATTTGTTTGCCTGTTCTCTCAGTGGTGCAGAAAATAGAGGGCAGGTGATAATGACAGTTGACCATAAGAAATGTAGGGAGAAGCAAATGAAGAGAGACCAAGTGACCTCAGTGTAATTGCTCGGCATTTTCACTGGCTCAAGGCAATCATGCCCAATGTAGTACAACATGCCAATGTGCACGGCTACCGCTCCATTCAAATGCTATATGTCTGCATGGGCTATAAGGTAAGTTTGAGACTTGGTGTCAGTCGGCCAATTTGGTAGGAACGTTCTACTGAAAAAAGAGCATGTCTATTTACATACTAAAAAATTATATGAGTGTGCCATGTGCTTTACGTACATATTCTGCAAAACACTCCAGGTCTCTTGTGGACCAGTCATGCCTGTTCATGTGTTGGTAGTTCTCCAGCTAGTCCTTTTTTGCCATGAGACACAACCTGGTCACTGCACTCATTCCCTTGCCATCTGTCTGCAGCTGAAAACACTCGCTCTCCATACGGTAGCACGCTGGTAGCAGCCCCATCCCCAGCTTCCAGGCAAAACGCTTTGAAAGAGTGAATAAAGCAAGCTCAATTGGCTGATGTGACTGTTTTATCAGAGTGTGTTGGTACTGAGAGCTGTGCGTCCTGAACTAAGGGGAGAATAGTGGGGGGCATTGCTGCAAGAATGAAAACCATTTCTAATCGCAGAACAGCACGGCATTTGGCAAGTAGGTATAACAAACAGGACAAAAACAGGTCTGTTGCCCATCAGCTTTGTTCTTAAGTTTCTGAACTTTTCCCATAAAAGGATCTTTATGAGAAGCAGCGGTCATGCCCTTGCAACATCAGCTGACTGAAGCACAAGCCTCAAAGGAGAGCTGGTCACTAACATGAGCTCGCACTGGCCGCCTCTCTGTCTTTCATTCTCTGTTGGTGTGCATCTTTTCATCTGGCCGATTTCTACAGCATGTAATCAGTAACGGTGATTTCATTAATATGATTGGATGAAAGCTGAATGAATGCAACCAAGCATATCTGACCGGCACCAAACGGGACACTGGTCACCCAAGCATGTTTAAGTTTTATAACATTTCTCAAGACATTTAATCTCCAAATGGACATAAGTTTGTCAGAATCATTTTCTACAGCAAAACGGCCAAACATCTTGTTGAAAAATATACTTCAGAACAATTTCTTTGATGACCAAAGTCAGTTTTAACAGAGATTAAAGCAATAAATCCTACTTATCAATCCTCATGAGACTCATTTGTAACTCTGAATAAAAATAATACTATCAATAATATTATCGGTAATCATAATAGTAATTATAATAATTATTATAAACGTCACATATCAAATTATATTATTAATATTATATTTATAAGAAGAAGAAAGCATTATTATTATAAACGTCACATATCAAATTATGCAATTAATAGTATATTATAATAAGAAAAAAGAAAGCACGATTATTATTAGTATTATTATTATTATCCCAAATACCTGATTCAGCTAGAATGTCATTGGGACAGGTCAGGAGCAAGAGGTCAAATGCTTGAATGAGACAAATTGCTCTTATTTTACAAGGTCAAGATAAAGATTATTTATTTTTTATTTGTATTTTTTAAAAAGAGAGATTTCTATCTGCTATGATTATTTCACATTCGTATTTCATTAATCTTTGCAATTAGACCAAGGTAACAATGCCAATAATTTACTCACCACTCGTGCTCATGATGCTGAGACAATAATCCAAGAGTAAAATGTAATATCCAGACGCCTTTTGTTCCAAATCCAGTTATTGAGCCTCAGCTTGAAGTCAGAGTCGAACCGTTAGAGTGGGATAGAAACTCGAGGATTAATTAATACAAATGATAAAGCTTCCAACGTTATCCCCGAATCACAGGAGGGCAGTGATCACTTGATTAAAATAATGGGAAAGGTGGGTTTAAAGTACTGCACCCCGTGAGTGCTGGGCGGACGACCGGCCTCAAATAAAGCGGGATGTTGCCTAGTCACATTCCATGATCTGCTCTGCTCTGCTGCCGTTTCTCGCGTAGAGCCTGAGATAGAGCTGAGCCGCGCTCAGTGTTGCGTACAGTGGACGAGGCGCTGTCACTGTACTCTCGCGCTCGCGTCTATGGAAGCGCGCGCCGGGGTGACGTCAGGCAGCGGACAGAGCAGCGTGCTTCCTCACAACACATCCACTCTGCACGCGCGCAGCGCAGGAAACGGACTCGTTGATTATAATGGCAGCGCTGTGTTTTTGTCTTGTCGCTTGCGGCTGATTTAAGGTGTGAGGTCATGCAGGGGGAAAGTTGAAGGGTAGGGTGGGTTTTCGCAGATTACGGCATTTACTGTATATAGGTGTATAGCGCCCTCTTATGCAGAGTTAGAAAAAACACAGTGTAAATACAGCAGACATAATTGGCTTCATTCAGGAACCTGCCAACCAACAAAAGCTTCTTACGTACTATGACATTAACCCGTTTAGAGCCGAATAATGTTCCAGAAAATTAAAAATGACCATTTCTACACTATAACTGCAGCTACAAATGATCATCAATATGAAGTGCAGTTCAATAATGTTTAATCGTTATATAAAGGCGAAATAAAATAATAAAAGATATAGTGTAGCCAAAAACAGCTAAAATAAACAAAACATGGAAATAACTATGAATGTAGTTAAAATAAATAATTGGAGGCTAATAGTCAGAATTGCCTTGTGCCTGGGACAAAAATATGATTTTTAGGACAAAAATGAACCAAAGTGTGACATGATGCTCATACATTGTTTAAACAGCATCTAAACTAATAATACATCATGAATTGGTGATTAAATGATTAATGATTAAAGCCTATTGAAACATAAACAATATTAACCTATTCTTATAAACAGCTATATGGACAATGTTTGTAATCTTTTCTATTGGTGAATGGTGGAAAAAATGTGGAAATATTTTTGCCTTTTTTTATCAATTTTTTTTAAGCCATACAAAAGCTGAAAAAAACCCTACCCTAAAAAATATTCACTAGAGAATTTCAAAATGTTTTATAAATAAATAGAATAAAGATGACATGCTAACTTACTGATTCCTGAGATTTTTTCCCCCTACACTGAATAGATTTTTTAATTATTTGTTACTGAAGTACTCTCAAATCAGGGTCAGTGGAGAAAACCTCTTACCTGGCAGTTTCCCATTTATTTTACTCTTGATGTACACTAGTAGTCACTCTTTCATCACTTTACATCTCAGAGGTTTGTGCTTATTGCACAACCTCACAAAATCAGCCCAAGCATTCATTCCTTTGTGAAAGAGAAAATACTTTCAGTCTGAATACACTGTAGCCCACAAAGAAATAAAAGACTTTACACCAGTGCCATTTAGAAAAGTAATAAATCACGTTCACGAGTTCACTGTTTGTTCAGCACAATACATACTCAGACCCATGAACTGCACCTTGGTTAATGTGTTTTATTCAATTATTTATTTTAAATCTGAATAAAAAAGCCCCGGCCCGTGGGGAGGCAGACAGGCAGTTGGTTTTAACAGGAAGTCTCTTATTTTCAAGTTGTTCTCTTTTGTGTGTCCTAACCTAAAGGCTCTGTGTGTTAGGCTACAAGTATTTTACTGTCATGTGTACATAGAAACAAAGGCATAGAGGAAACGGCACAATGGAGGGATGTGACAGGCGCCTTGCACACTCTACGTTTCTTCCTCTCTCAGTCTGTCTGTCTCACTCCATTTGCTCTCTTTGCCTGACCATGCAGTGCTCTCGTTCTGACAGTCAGATATTCTGACAGGGCCATAAGGTTAGTGTCTGAGACAGACCGTGTAAGCAGTCAGCATTGTTCTGCCTGTCATAGCATCAGCACTTCTACACTGCCCTCCCATCTGTATGAGATGAGTACTTCCTAGATGTAGTTTTTCAATTTTAAACATCACATTTATTTTTTAAGCCGATTCTGATCACCTGTTAAAATGCAGGTCAAATTCCTAGACAGGTATCAGTTATTTGTTAGGCATGTGCTGTTTATTACATGAAATGAAGTAATTAAAGAGCATAATTAAACTGACTGACTCACCCTACATAATTGGGGATCATTTTGAGGTATATTATATTCGCAGATGTTTGTCACAGAATTTTATAACCTGCACAGCTTTGATTTTACAGCCTGCATATCTTTACTGGAGTGAGCACCCAATGTAATCTGTACCAAGAATATGTGTGTTGTGTGTTTTCAGCGGATATCGTGGGCTGTACTGCTTGTCAGAGCACTGGATTTACCATTGTACTGAAATATGACAGAGTCCACAACAACAGGAAGTTGCTCTTCCTTAGGACACTGGTATAAAGGGGCATCGGAACGCAGTGCCTCCCTGAACTACCCCCCGCTGTGAGCTGCCCTCAGGTACATTCACTAGCCAGAGCCTTATTAACCTGTTATTAGTTTTTGCTACACTAAATGCAGTTTGTATGAAGGGTCTTTTAAAGGGCTAGATCCCCCAAAATGGAAAGTTCTGTCCTTCCTCTGTTCTATGTCGTTCCAAACCCGAATGATTGTCTTTCACCTGAAACAATCTATTTAAAATCTAGAAAAATCTTAAATACATTTTTACATTTTTCAAAGGGTTTATTTATTTATTTATTTAGGTCGTAACCGTGAACTTACTTAACGTTACTGTAAACGTGATAGAATTATTGCCAAAGTAGTAGTTCCTGAACAGAATATTACAATGTCACTCTAAAAACAAAATACAAAACTCAACTTAAATTAAAATTTAAACCAAAAACCATTATAACCAGAGATTGAGCATTGCATTAACTCAGGGACCCAGATCGGTCTGATTTCTAAGGGAAATCGTTAGCAATTCGTGGATCAACCAGTTGTATTGAAAAGTATATATATATATATATATATATATATATAAGATAGATATATATATATATATATAATAGATATATATATATATATCTATATATTCGATTTTGATCAGGCTCCCGAGTTCAAATCACTGACTCTATTTTGATTTTTAGGCAAACTATTCTTTAAACTAAAAATATGAAGTAAACTCTGATTACTAAAGTACACATTATGTATATATTAAACACAAACTGACAATATTTAAGTCTTATTTACCGATGATGCCAGGCAAAAGGGAGCTGTTATTCAAAATTTAAAACAAAGTCAGTGAGTTGAACTTGGGAATCGAATCAGTCCCATTTGTGGATCAACCAGTTTGTTGAAAAAAAAAATTTTCATGGCTCCCAAGTTCAAATCACTGACACGTTTAAGTCGTTATTTAAATAATTTTGATAATATTAGCCCAAGAGTTACACTGAGTCAGGGAGTTGAACTTGAGAACCTGATCAGTCGGATTCAGAAATGAATCATTTTGTCAATTTTTCAGATGAAAATAAAATGACAGTTCATTCATTCACTTAAGTTTAACTCACTAACTCAATAACTGAGTCTTTTGGATTAACTATTCATGTAATTTACAAAATCGATGTACACACTGTGATGTATATGCTAACAACAAAACGCAAAAGCATTCCAAAAAGCTTTGAAACACATGCTGTGGAGGCCATCAGCTGCTTGTCTTGTGTGCCAAGTTAATGCTGTGACTATGGTTTGGGCACATGGCCTGATGGCTCCACCAGTGTGGGGGTTTTGATTCTCTATCATTGATGTGCTATGTAATCCATTTACCCAGACCATCTGAGACCTGTGGCAAGAATTAACCACACCGTAGTGCACATACTGCCTTCTTTCACAGCCCAGGCAGCCAGTCACATGTCCTACCCCATATATCATCTCAGGGTGACTTTTGTAATAGCTCAACAAGAGCCTGTAGAACCTGGAGTCTGTTCCAGGGTTTATATTTAACCAAGAGAGAAAAGCAAGAAATGACTAGCTGAGCCAAGGCCCAGTCTGTTATCTGACCTACTGACGAGATAAAACCAAAGGAGAAGCATAGGAAATTCTTAGAAACATAAATAATAATGATTTAAAGAAAAAAAGCACAATTTTAAAGATTTTTACATGCTTTCTTCACTCAAAGCATGATGGGAATGCACACACATACACACACACACACATGTGTCTGGATATGCTGTAGAAAGCACCTTTGGAATGTGAGCAAGAGGGCGTATTTTACTGTAATGAAGTTGATAGGGACTCTAGAGGCATTTTGTTGTGTTCTATGAAAAACAAGTCAGACCAGATAGATTACTCTTTTTTTCCATCACAGAAAAAAAAAGTGAAATTCCTTTCCTTTTTGTTGATTTTCAAAGAAAAGACAACTGGTTGGATTCATGAGTCTGATTAGATGAGAAATATAAAGATATTCTGTATTTGCTGAGTCATGAATTTAAGAGTGTTTGTTTGAAGGTTATCTACCACCTTATTAACTGACTGAAAAACTTCTGACCTGACCTAGAGTCCAACAGAACAGGGGAGTGAGAGGGCCGGGCTCAAAGAGAGAGAGAAAAAGAGAAACTGAGAGAACGAAAAAGCAGCATATCATTTAGGGGAGGAGTTTACATACTTCCTTCAACAAAAGCTCTAAACTCATTCCACAAGGACACACACATACATACACACCCCTTGCCCTACAGGAGCATTACAGACTATTATGGTTAGTTTTAGTCAGTTTGAAAGGAACTTTTCGCCAACTCCACAGAGCAGATACTGACAGATCTATGCGGAACAAACACACAGCCGGGTGTCAGCAGGACAGAGGTATGCTCTCTCTCTCTCTCAGTGTGTGAGTGACTGTGTACTCAGCTGAAATTGCTGTGTTAATATATATCAACCCTTGAATGGAAGTATAGGACAAGTGCTTGACTTATGTGTATTTACTTTTTAACTAGTTGTTGAGACCCCTAGTTGTCTCTACATATCTTTTACATAGTATACTTATATTAAAATGTAGATAATTTTTTTGCTCTAACAATATATCAGGTTTTTTCACTAACTATAGGTTCTAAGAACTTGTTATTCACCCAGTTTAATAGTATCAGCATGTGCTGGTTGGGCTTAGGCGACATTCTAAACTTAGAGTCTAAACTCTTTACTCATGTTACAAATCTACCCCGTTCTTTTCACTGACATCCACACACTGAGCCAGTAACCCAGAGAGACACGGCTAACTCCACTGTCCCAGGTGCATGGGACACTTCAACTTCTTTGTATTGCGTTCAATAGACAATGTTGCTGGCAAGCTACAACAGTTTAAGCTACTTTCACAACATTGGGTGAATAGTTATCAGCACTGACATCTGCACACATATGGGCTCTGGTGTTGTTTTTAGCACAGTAAGTAAAAAAAGGTAAATTACAAGTCCATACAAAATTTCACCCGCTGATAAACAAACATTCGCTAAAAGAAATTGCGTTCGAATGTATTTAATCTTTTATTTCAAGAGATTACCATAATGACTACCAGAAAATTTTCATAAAAATAAATGTCCTTAAGAAGTAAGTAAAATCAATGTATAATTCACACACTGGGTATTCCTACCGCAAAACACCTTATTATGGTGTTGAAGGACCAGAGAGATGCTGTATGAGAGTTATGCTGAGAAATACCTCCTGGTTGTTTACAGCTGCTCATACTCCCAAGATCTCCACAGATTCAATTAGAATCTGACTGGGTTCTTTCTTCACAAAAGACTAAGATGAGCAATATAATTCTGTATCGATAAATACCCTCTTTGTTAAGCCCCGAGACAGAGACAGTAGTGGTGATAGGGAAACAGATTCCATGTAGTTTAGACAGTCAGACAGTACATTAAAAAAGACAGAAAGATTTATCAATATGATTTGAGCATGCTAGAAATGTTTTGATATCAGACTAAATACACATAATGCTGAAACAACAGGATGGCAGAATTCTACAAGGATATACCAAAGGTTTCATCCTAAGAACCTCATATCATTCTTACCAAAATCTGACACCAAATAGCTGGAGTGTTGCTCAGTCATAGGGTGACCAGACGTCCCGTTTTTTCCCGGGACAGTCCCTTATTTCAGCTCTATCACATTTACCCAGTTCTCAACTGGGAGACCAGTAAACTTCCAAGAATGCAGTGAAATGGGCATAAAATTGTTCATTTATTATTCATTCCCACAACATCAGCAAATGTTAAACATTTGTACTGCCAAATTCTTTTTTTTTTGTCGTAGTCTTCTAGATACTTTTTTTTATTCTTCCTTTAAACAACTTACAGACTTCTTAAACAGGGCAGGTAGCAAGTTTAAGTAATGAAGAATGTCCTAATTTTCTCAGTAATTATTTTTGCATGTGCATAATTTTTAAAGTGATCAAAAAAAAGCTTTGGTACATATTTATTTATTTGGTTTATAGGGGACCTATTATGCAAAATTCACTTTTGCATGGTGTTTGGACATAAATGTGTGTTAGCAGTGTGTGTACACAACCACCTTATAATGATAAAAATCCACCCACTCCTTTTTTTAATCCCCATAAATCATAAGCAGTGTCTCCCAACGACCTGTTTTCAGCATTGGTGCTAAAGTGACGTCACATTAGCCACAGGCCCCTCCCACAAATGTTGACAGACACTGCCGTTTTAACATAGAATCACCTTGAGCGAGTTTGTACACAGTCTGCCATTGCTGCACTGACGAGAATGTCTCCCAAGCGTATTAGGTGTTCTGTAGCAGGATGTCTCTCCATTTACTCCCGAAATCTGAGCCGCTGAAGACGAGGTGGACGCATTTTGTTTTCGAAGAAAATGCTCCCTTAAATCTACAGAAATTTTTTTATGTCTGCACGAATCATTTTACACCGGACTCCTTTGTGAATGAGGGTCAGTATAAAGCAGGTTTTGCACAAAAGTTGCTCCTGAAGGATGGAGCAGTGCCAACTGTTTGTGATCCAGCTACACCTCCAGAAGAAGTAAGTATCACGCGTTTGTTTTCCAAATGGCCTTTCTGAAAGAGCTTCTTGGCATCCTGTAAGGCTAATGTTAAAGCTACCTTTGTCTGTCTGTTTTCTCTAATGCTGCCTTCACGTGCTACCAGAATGATCGTGAATAGGAATGTGGTAGTTAAAAAATGCATATGAAAGCAATGTGAAGTTGACTGCTTGAATTTGTCAAGCTCATAATCATACGTGGGACTTATAAAGTTTGTGATAGCACGCGATGGCACCATGAGACCAGCTATTTTGTTATTTTTATCGCGCCGTGCTTCCCATCTGCGTAATTCATAAATAATCCGGCAGGGTGCAGAATTAGGCACGACACCGGTTCAAACATATATGGCCGAACACCGCTACTAGCAGTTTCTGACATTTTCAGTGCATGAGAGAGTGTTTTGTTATTGCTGGCATACCAATGCACAACTCCGCCCTCTCCTGAAAAGGGGGGCGGGAGCACCAGCTCATTTGCATTTAAAGGCACAAACACAAAAACAGCACGTTTTGGCTCATACCATAAAAATGGCAATTTCAACAAGCTATAAAAAATTATCTGTAGGGTATTTTGAGCTAAAACTTCATATACACACTGGTGACTTCAGAGACTTATTTGACATCTTGTAAAAAAGGGGCATAATAGGTCATCTTTAAATGTAAATTGCCTTAAAATTATTATGATTAATTAGAATTGACAGCCCTTAAATACTGTAAAAAATAAATAAATAAATAAAAACATGAAAAAAGCTCATTAAAATGCCCATTAATTCACAGGGCCTTTTGTCCCCATATGTCAGCGCTATGAGAATGTTGCTGCTCTTACTTTCCACAAGAGCCCCTGGCACAGAGAGGCACTGACCAGCCCACACAAATATGCCAGCACTGCTTCAGAGTGCTTCACTCATCTGCTGAGTGGACGCAGAGAGGAAAGGGGAGAGTACAAAATAGATGGAAGTTAGAAATGAGCAGTAGGGAGAGTGCGGTTTAAGCAGGAGAGGAAAATGGAAAGGAAAAGAGAGAGGGAGAGGAGTGACTCCATCGATAAGTGGATCTATCATTGAGCGGGCACTATTGAACCTGAGTTTGAAGCTGCTGTGTACATCATGGCATGCTGCTGCTGCTACTGCTGTCCGATTCCGTGCCTCAGAAACTGCTTCTTATTTTCAGGTTGGTCCCATCCTGGCTTTCATAGATTTTTGCCATGAGAAGAAAGAGTAACTTTCACAGGGAGACATCACAGTGTTTCTGTCAGTCATGGGTAATAGCTTCACCCATGAAGGTAATGCAGGATGTGTACTTCCCTTATAGGTGGCAGTTTGTGTGCCTTGTTGTTGTGCGTAACGCTGTGATGGCCTGTTGTGACTAATTACGTACTGTTGTCATTGTGTGAGTTACTGGCATATTGTTTTGCTGCTTGTGTGATTTTAGATAATTTGCTATCAGCTATTGACTAATAACTAGAAAATACTGTCCTTTCGTGATAGAAGATTGTATCAATTTGACAATACATGAGGATTTGTAATGCAAGTGTCAGGCCAATTCAATATGAGGGTTAATGATGTTTTAATTTGTTACTGTTTGCATGCGCACACTCCCTCTCATAGATTTTGGTCTGGTTTCGCACATGCTTTCATTATTGGAAGGCTGTGGCTGTGACAACGCTTCAGCTTATCATATAGCTAATTTAATAACACTCCCCTAAATATCACCCTCCCTTTCAATAGCGATATCACCCGCTGAGCTCGATGCCTTATGGAATGACCCTCCATACGCTTTAGCAGCCGTCAGTGAGCTCTTTTCGCCCAATGATGCCATGACAGCTGGTAAGAGGATTTCTTGAGTCAAGCATGAGTGTTTCAGAAAAGAACAATGTTAGAATAAATAAGAGTCTATAGGACAGAGTTTTACATGATTCTATTATAAATGTATTTTGTGTTTAATAAATTATACTAAACAACTGTCTGAAACATCCTCTCTTTTCAATGCAAATCTGGGAAGGTCATACCCACCCGGGGATGAGGAAGAAGCTATTATTTAAGCCATCTGGCTGATATTTATAGAGCCATTATGATATGGCTTGCACTTCCTGTTTATGTCCACAACTTTATGAGCTTGTAAATAAGGCGCTGATATTTTCATAGCTACAAACATGCTAATTAGCACCAACTGTATCATGTTTTTGAATAAGGAACTATTGTACATGGTGATGACAATACACATTCAAACATGGGAAGTGCATACCTGCAAAGGGAACCTTATACATGTCCTTAATTATTTACTAATTCATAAGTCTTATCCCTCTTCAGCCATTCAGAGTTGCTTTTTTGTAAGTTTACTGATTAATCATAAACCTAATCATAGTTATGAGTTACTATTGAAGTTCACTGAACTACATACCAAATGCAGCTGCGTTCTGTAAAGCTGTGTTGACCCCAGTTTCCTTTGTTTTGCCATTGAAGATGAGGAAGCGGAGGCTGAGGCCGAGGTGGAGGCAGAAGGCATAAGCAGAGAGATTTACTGGAGGAGGAAGGAAACATTAAGCGGAAGCAGCACAGTATCTTCAGTAGGAGAACGCTTCTCTCCAGGTATCTGCAGCATGGATCTCTGTGTCCCATAGACTTAATAATGGCCTCTATCTCCATAATGGCCTTTAATGACTACACTTCTTAAGCACACTCTCACAACTAATGCCAGACTTCCTTAATGTGTACACGCGCCCTAATGGTATGTCTTTAGTGATGTGGTCGCTCATAGTGCTGTTCCTGCAAAAAATTCATATTGCTAAGCGTACTACCATTGTGATGCTGGACAGCAATAAATCACTACATCCGTACATCACTAAAGCATTCCAGTTACTGCTAATGCAATTGATCGTAAATCTTGGTATCTTTGTGGTGGATACTTAACTCCATTCCCTTTTGCTTTTTGGAGATGTTGTTTTGTTGTTTAGTGGGAGGCGACGGTCTGGTGTAGTACCTGACGGTGAGCTTCAGGAGGCCTTACGTACCAGACTCCGAGTAGTAGAGAGCAACAGCCAGGATGTTGTTCAGCTCTTCAAGGTCAGACACACTGGCACCACTGATTAACTTTTTACATAGGTATTTTAATCTTCATTATATTAAGTGACTGTTGATACTATCCACACAGGATCTGTCTGCAAGACTAGTGTCTGTTCATGCTGAAAAAGACAGCTTTATCATCACCTTTAAGACTGTCGAGGAGATTTGGAAGTTCTCCACTTACCTGGCACTCGGTTAGTGTCATTGTCACTAACTTTCTGGCACTTCTACAGTATGATTCCTTGTACTGCTCTAGCTTAACAAGTATTGTTATTATATTCTAGGATATGTAGCAAGATGTCTTGAAAACTTTCTCTGTGACCAGTCAGTCTGGCTGGACCCTGCAGTGCTAAGTGATGTGGAGATATGTGTAACAGTGGATGAAGACCACTTAGCTACTCTTTACCTAGGACTTCTGCTACAGGAAGGTAATGAGCCTCCACAACTTGCTGATTTCTCAACAGTTAACAAAATCCCCTGTAACCACACAGTAAATGGACAAATTGGTAGAATGATATGGATAGATTTATCTAGACTATGTTCAAAAGTCCACTATTGAAAGATTGCTGCTTAACCAATTCAGAGGTCCAAATAAGCTGAAAACAAGATTGGGTAAAAATGTGAAGGGATAGTCCTTGAGTTTCCTTGAGTTTGTTTACATACAAAATAGCTTGCTTCTATGAATTTTGTTTGTGTAAACCACCTCATTCATACCAATGAACTGATAGCTAGTATTTATCCAAAACAATTACTTTTAAGTATGTCCCCAAATTAAGGCCACAGCCCCAAATCAGACATAACCATCTAAAAAAAAAAAAAAAAAAAAACTATCAATTTATGGGACAAACAAACCTTTCTTCTTTGACCTATGAATACATTAACTTGTTTATGAATCACTTGAAAGAAAGAGAGGTAGAGAATGACTGTTTTTCAAAATTAACTGTGAATCTGACAAGCAAGTTAGGAACCTTCACTCCTGTACAAAAAGGTACAAAAGTTGCCACTGGGGCAGTACACCTTTGTACCTTATTTGCCCTAAAGGGTGCATACTGTATTTTAAAAGGGTACCACCACAGTGACAGCTTTTGTACCTTTTTCCTGAGTGTAGAGAGGAATATGAAACAAGGATAGTTACTAAGAACATTTTCATTACTGTTTTAGGTACATTCTTTGCCAAGACTTTATATAACAGCGATTGCAGAGAGGAGGAAGAGGAGCTGACCTACAGGAGGAATGACCTGGTCATGGTTAAAGACATAGGACAAGAGACCATTTGGGAGGGTATGCTGCTGTCCACGGGCCAACATGGTCAGGTGCCTGTGCATGATACGCAGCCTCTGCCCTATCCATTTTATCAGTAAGTGACACTGACTTTCTAAGCTCATGTAACCATATGGGAGGTTTCGTGGTAACTGGGAAAAGGGAATTGTAACAACAGATTTGTCTGGCTGAATGACTACTTCTGTTCTACACATACTGTTTTAGGTTATCTCTTACAAATATGTTGAAACATTGTTTTTTTTCTAGGTGGTTCCTTAAGAAATATCCCGGAAATGCAGGAGGGATTCCAGTTACAGAAGGCCTCTTCGATCATCCTGTTGGTGAGATTCTTCTTAAGTATCTAGAAAAGCATTTTTCAAATAACCCAATGAATATTCAGAGTTCATTACAAATTAAGCTCAGTCAACAGAATTTGTGGTATACTGTTTATCACAAAAATTAATGTGTCCCTCCTATCAATGATCTGGCTTACAGTGAGGCACATACAGTGGAAGTGAATGGGGCCAATACATGAATGTTAAAATACTCACTGTTATAGTATATCCATAAAACATGCACAATATGCATGATGATTTTAGTGTGAAAAAAAGGTGTCAAATGTGTCAAATTGAAATGTGTATTCAAAGTGTAAAATTATATTCCAATTTACAAATGTGATGCCATGATAACATAACTCCTACAAGCCTAAAACGACTGTAAAAAATTACTTAAACAGATTTAAAGATAAATAATACACAGTTAAGTTTTAACAGAAGAATTTTTAAATAAAATATAATAAAAAGTTTAAAATAAAATAAGCTTCACAATTTTGCTTTCCATTAAAGATTAAAAATAAATTAGTCCCATTTACTTCTGTTTTAGAAGTGCCTCAATGTAACCTCATGTAACCAGAAAACAAGCAACATGTAGTATTTGTGGTTATACCACAACCATAAATGCTGTCAGCTGAGTTTAACTTGTATTGAACCCAGAATATGTGTTTAATTACTAGCCATGTAAAATGTAGTGATACCAAAAATCCCACCTTCCTTTTTGCTTCCCTTTCAGTGGTGGGGACTTGTGTAGCAGTAGTGGACCATTACCCAGTGGTTAAAGACGAGCTGCACTTACACAAGGGAGACATAATCAAGATTGAGGGATTTCTCTTCAATACTCTGAACATGTTCATAGGAAGACACCTCACCAGTGGAGAGATAGGATTTGTTCACAAGGCCAGTGTAAAACCTCAGAGTATTGAGCCTCTGTAAGTAAACAGTTCAACTATTTATATTCACTAATTCAGCATGTGCTCAAATGAATGACCTTCTCTTTATTTTGTAAAAACCATTTATCTAATGTGTCTCTCGACGATACTGACATACCAATTGAAAGCAACCAGCTGGCAAACGCTATTTTATTCTGTTGACCTTTGTGAATGTGCCTCTGTCTAGATGGGGGTGATGAGGGTGTTGGAGGGGGGGCTAGTGGAGTTATGTGATGATGTGATAAAGCTATACGAATATGAGTCATGTGGATGATAATGTTGTCTTTGTTGTCTTTGCACAGCAATGGACAATTGGTCTTTCTGAGTGAGGAGGAAAGGGCGGCCCTGACTAAACTTAACCCCTGCTTTGAGCCCTGCCAGTCTGATGTAGTGGCACATCTTTCCTCCACTGACATAAGCACTGTGTATAGACTGGGTAAGAGATGAAAAATTATCTCTCTGGGAGACCTCAAATAATGTTTAAAGAAATATAGTTCATATTCAAGAAAGAAGTTCATAAAGATTTGTATAGACACGAGGGTGAGAAAATGATGGCTGAATGTTCATGTTTTTTACTCTTTCACACTGCAGATAGACTTGATGACTCAGATTTCACTTACATAAGAAATCATCCAAAGTCAGGTAAGCTAACAAGCTAACCTTTTAAAAGTTAGATATAACACATACCAGGAAATGTTGCCACATGAATGCTTTTATCACTGCTGTCTTACTACAACTTCTGGCTGTATGGAATTAACAATTAACAATCACCAACTTGTTCTTAATTTTGTTGCACAGTCATACCTTCCACATTTTTCTTTCCTTCCTACTCTCTTACTCTTTCATTACATAAATTATGTACAATCAACAATTCTGACATTTACTCTGTATAATCTGCAGAGCAGAAATCTCAAGTGGATCAAAGAAAGAGCACTATATCTGAAAACAGTGGTGCAACTCCCTACCACTCGTCCCCACGCCAATCATTCTGTGCCTCTCGGAATCATCTGGACCGGGACTCTGAGGTCCTCTCCTTCAGCCTGGAGGACACCTTTAGAGAGATGGATGAATATGAGGAAGACCCTCCAAACTTCATGGATGAAGGTATCTGGGAGGCTGATGAAGCCGAGAGATGTGACCCAATCCTGACCCTCCTAAATCTGGAATATTTCCAGGACACATTTCAAACTCTTTACGACCTCTCCTACTCTTTCCTGGACACTTTCTTCCATGGCCTTGCAGAGGATGAGGTGCTTCAACATCTGGAAAACTTGCGAGAAGGAGCGAAGAAAGGCAGGATGCTCTGGGCCCACCGGCGAGCCTGCTTCCTTCTTGGCCGGCTATGTGCCAAGAAACTGAAGTACTCGCAAGCACGAGTGTACTTTGAGGAGGCTCTAAAGGTCCCTGTAAAGGGTTTTGATGACAAGCCTCTTCTAATTGCCCTGTATACCAATCTCACTGCTGTTTACCTCAAACAGAAGATGATGGACAAGCTGCCATTCACTCTAGAAAAGGCAAGTGCTCTAATTATGTGTTTTCCTTGCCACAACTTCTGCTCAGTGGATGAGTTTGAGCTGCTCAAACCAATCATGCGCAAAGCCATAATTGAAAATGACAAGTACCTAGAGGCACGGACATGCTACATCTCCCTCTGTCTCTTTCTCCATCTAAGAAAAATCGAGGATGCTTTACCTTTTGTAGAGAGACTTCAGTTCCTTACCATCACTCTATCTGCAGAACAAGGGAGGCCAATTGCCCCAGTTGATCTCAACTGGATGCTGTGCAGGATTTATCATAAAAAGTATTTGCCCTACCTCACACTAGCTTCTTTAAGTCTAGACTCAGGGCAAGAGCATTCCTTGGATGATGCATTCCAGAAAATTGAACTCTTTATCAAAAACTCAGTCAGGCTCAATCCTCATTGGAAGGAAAGTACTTCTGTGCTTCCTGCACAGGTGGTGGTCTACCTTCAGCAGGCCTTGTCAATAGCTAGTCAAGGGGAAGACTTGAGGACTCAGAGGGACCTGTGCCTGAGCCTGGCTAGTGTTTACCAGCAGCATGGAGCTTTAGAAAAGGCTGTGCCCTTTGCCCAAAAAGCAGCACAGACTGGAAGCCAAATTAATGAAGAGGAGGGCTTTGAGGCATCCATACTGCTGGCCTGGCTATTGGTGCTAACAGAGGAACCCATACAAGCTCAGAATACTCTGCAACATATGCTTAAATCTTTGGATGAAACAGACAGTCCGACACAGCGTGGTGTAGTCTACAACCTTCTAGCCCTATGCCTCCGCAAACAGGGTAGAGTCCAGGAGGCAGCAAGAAACTTTTATTGCGCTCTGCAGATCTCTCGAGAGAATGGGAACAAGCGTAATGAAGCACTTGCACTGGCTAACTTGGGCTGCTTATCTCTATCTGTAGGGGCTTCGGGCTTAGCAGAGAGTTTCCTACTCAATTCCCTGTGCCTATTCCAGTTTCTCTCAGAGAGTCCCACAGATCAGGAGCATGTCCAGGCTTTGCTTTGGCTTGGCAGGAGCTACAAGGATAGAGGAGGGAGTCAGGAAGTCAGACTATGCTTTGAGATGGGCCTCCTTATTGCTATTAGTGCCAACAATCTGCACAGTAAGTATAACAAGATTTGACATTTCTGGATTGCATCATGAAAGTTTGCATCTTTACCTGATACCTATAGTGGCACCAGAAAGTATTGGTAAATATATTGGGATTATATAACAATATCAAAATAAGTGGCATTTATTTAAAAGATATATAGCACAAGCACACTTTCCAATCAAAACATTTCACAAAATGATAACTTGAAAATGAAGATTATAAATGTATTGTTCAAATTGAATACAAAAAGTCTTGGACACTTTCTGGTGGTCAAAATGTGTAATGTGTTTATTATAAATATGATATTTATTATTAATATGACAAACTGTACTTGGTAGTTATTCTGATAGGCCACCTGGCTTTGAACTTGAGGTGAACTTGCAACCACAAAAAATGACCTCAAAACCAATTGGTTAAAAATTTATTTAAAAATGCCTCAAAAGTGAAGTTAGTCCTGAGAAGAGGTCCATTATCATTTGTTTGCACATGTTTTAAATTGTATATGTAATGCAATTCAATTCAGACATTTTTAAGAGTGAATAAAAAAAAAACTCCTTCCAAATGCAGGTCAAATGGTTGTGGCAAAAGTTCTAAGTCGCCATTATGCTGACTTGCTGCTGTATGGACAGTGTATTGTTTACTATGAGCACTGTGTGGGGCTGTGCAGAATACTAAAGAATAAACAGCTAGAAGGAGAGTACCTGGAACTTCTCAGCAATCTCTATCTCTCACTCAACACTGAGAAGTAAGAGCTACTCTAAGCACAATATAGCACTATTGCCAATACTTTGACACTTGATCAAATGAATCAGTCAATTAAAAAAAAACAAATGAATCAGTGAATTAAAAAATAATTTATTAAAAAACATCCTTGCAGGTCATCAAGGAAGTCTCTAGATTATTCAAAGCAAAGCTTAAGGATCTCCATAGACTTGGGAAAAAGACAGGAAGAGTCTGAGACATGGCTTCAAGTGGGCCGTATCTACTATCTGATCCATGAAGATGAACTGGCTGACATGTACCTACAGGTAAGACAAAGGACCAAAGCAGGGTATTGCAAAAGGAGTTAACGTTAATTATTGATTAGTGTTATCATTTTTGCATATCTATTTGGAAATGTATGCCACCAAATCTGTGACAAGTTTCATCTTTAAATTTTTAGTCTGTGATAAAAAAAGCTTATTACCATATCACATAGCCTACATGTATGTTTTATCAGCTGTTATGACTATATTTGTTCTAGCTGTTATGACAACTGTTTACAGGCAGCAGTAAAGACAGCCCTGAGGATGAACGACCCATGCTTTGCTATGAGCATTTATGAGGAAGCAGGAGATGTGTTCTTCAAAGGACACAGAAACCAACTGGCTGCTTTACCTTTTTACAGAGTAGGCCTCACTTTGGGTTCACAAAAGATATTACCAAGACATTTCAATAATAGTCAAATAATGTAGGAATCCATGCTAAGTCACATGTTATTCATCTGAATCTATCTACGTGTGTGTGTTTTTTTTAAAGGATGGGAGTTTGCCATTTGCACGCAGCATTAAGGATGTGCACTCAGAGTTTAGGCTGTTGAGCAAACTCTCAGAGCTCCTGACGAAGCAGAAGCAGTATGAAGAGGCACTGCAGTATGCAACACTCGCAGTGCAGGTCAGCGTTACAACTGGTAAGACCTTTATATGCATCATAGCCATAACACAGCCATTAACCTTGGAAATCTAAAGCCAATAAAGTACTGTTTTGAAAATTATGACTATAGACCCTGTACAATTATGATGATGATTAATAATAATAATGATAATAATAATAAATAATAGAAAGCCAGTTTGACTGCACCTTTTGCTTGTAAATCTTAATCTACGTGGCCCCCTGCTGGAGACACATGTCCTCTACAGCATGCAACATTTGCAGAATACGTCATAATACATGCAATTCAAGATGAAATCTAAACAGATCCAGTTTAATTTAGTTAAATACATGTTCCTGGTCAAACTGTACTTGAGTCACCAGTGCATGCTATACTTTAAAAAGATCTTTCCTTAAATTACTTTCCTGTTCTATTGATGTCACCCAGACAGTGATGCTTATTTATGCATTGTTTAAAGCTATCATAATGTAATGCTGGTTAATATTAATTTGACAGCAACAGTTAAAAATGATGACAGATTTGATTAATATTGAGATAAACTAAGATGTTCTATTGAGCGAACTTAATTACTTTCAGCCTTCACATCCAATCAATTTATTTATTCTCAAAGATGAGATGCACCCTGCATTGAATATCACTTTTTACTCCGTAATGCATCACATTGCAGAAGTAAAATGGGCTGTAAATGGTGTGCCATGTGTTTAAATTTTAAAGTACATAATGCATTGGTTTTTTTCTGTACTGTCAGGTGAGCAGACAGTTAATCTTAACTAAAACTGGGGTTAAATTATTTTCTGACAGAAAGGAAAATGCAATAACCTGACAAAGTTTGCTCCTTTTAATATTAAGTGCTATGTGTATTTCTCACAGGTGTTCCTCTGAATGAGAGAGTGTCCTACCATCGTCTTGCTTCAGTGTACTTCTCTCTAGGGAAGTATGAGATGGCTGAGAACTACTACCTGAAGTCTCTTTCACTCTCCCCCACTGCACTTGAACATGCCATTGAAGTTCGGTACTATGTTAAAGTGTACTGCAGACTTGCTGATCTGACCCTATACAGATTAAAGGTGAGACTCTCATTATGTTTAACATTTTACAGTTACATCCATCCTAGACTGAATATTTTGAATGTAAGAATACAGTAAAGTACATGCATCCACACACATAAATGAAGAAACAGAAAATCATGCTCTCACCTGCATTCACATGTATTTTTATTTTAAAACCTTTAATCTTCTGTGAGAAATTTTCTGTATATGTTAACACAAATTGTGTGAAATTATTAGTGAATGAGGTCCAAACTAGCTACAAAAATAAGTTTAGCAGTAACATTCAGAGTAAATGAATTTGATGAAGAATGTTTATTACTTTTTCTGGCTTAGGATGCATTTGATGCTATGGGCTACTTCCACTTAGCCCTGGCGGCAGCACTGGAGGACAAAGAAAGCCTAAGCACACTGTACATAATCTACATGAAGCTTGCAGAGATCCATGCCAACGACATACCCGATGCTGAACTGAGTAAAAGCTACATGGAAAGAGCGCAGAGCTTGAGGAAGGAACTGGCAGGATACACAGACTCTAGCGACACAGAAGAAACACATCAGGACCCAGCTGAGGCAGAGCCAGACACTCACACCAAAGCTGGTCAGTCAGACTCCAGCAGTGGCACCAGTACTCTCACAGAGTCCAGCATGACCGACACCAGCCTCACAATCAATGCTCAGGAAGAGTCTGAGCACATACTACCTAACACAAGTCACAAAGAAGACGTGGACACCAACGTATCGGAGGAAACAGATGCGGGGCCTCCTGATCAAACCAATCCAGAGACTAGCTGTACCGATAATACAAACCACACTAGTCAAAACAGTTTGAAGGAGGGCTTGACTTTTGTGTTGTGAATCACACACAATTCTATCACTTCATTTAATGGAGAACAGCGATAAGACACTTTTTTTTCTTTTCTTTTCTTTTCTTATCAGATGTTAAAAATTCTATAATATATTTTCAATTAGTGTTTCAAAGTGAATTTTAAATATTTAGCATAATTGTAAATGAATTTGTGATATCCTGTAGTATGATTGTTTTTTGTTGTTTGTTGGTGGCTTTCGCTGTTCCCCTCCCTGAGGGCTCTTAAAATGTTTACTTAATTAAAACTTAAGAAATTCTTTTAAAGTCCATGGGCAAAATACTGATTCTATAGCATGTGCAGGATCCCCCAAGCAGAGGATGGGAATCACGTAGAACACATGATCCAGGGGCGAGGTTGGATCCAGAATCAACTCTCAACTTCACTATACCTAAACCTACCCGTCTTCCACCCCTGATCCCGAAACAACACCTCCAACCCTAAACTAACCCATATCCATCCCTAAACCTACCATATCCACCCCTAGATGTGGATCCAAAAAAAACCCCCCCGCCATGGATCTTGTTCTGCAGTGAGGGGGCTATCGGCACAAAGCAGGTACTTTTTACTGAAGCTCTCGTAACTAGAAGTACTAGAACACGATTATCAGGTTAGGCCTTACAGGCTGTAGGTATTATTGTATGTGAATCAGAGGTAACTTGGCACGTCAACTTAAACAAAGGTCAACTCTAACCATTTACACATCATATATCCTGTGAACACAAACCGGTCCACTCCGAATCGTGGCTACACTCAATCATTGGCACCATAACAATATAAATAATGTGCTTTAAAATGCCCATAAAAGAATTTCAAGATCAATTATACAGAAGTCAGAAAACTGTTGCTAGGTTAACTTGCGATCTCTCTTTTGGGGTGGTTATCTTTTCAAACCTCCGAAACTGTTCTAGCGTGCTACTCAACATAAACATGTAGGTTATATACATTATCCTCACTAGAGGGAGTATTGGCTATGGGGATTCACTTCACTCTGAAACATACCGTATTCCTGGCCTGGGATTTGGGGAGAGAAAGTATAGCTACTATTCTTAAACAATGAAAATGAAGGTTGTTTATTTATTATGTATGTGTTAATAAAAGGACGGATTAATCCCTTTTTTTGACACGCGGAGGAAGTTCCAAGTGAGTCAACCGAAGCCTGCCTGCAAATTAGCGGTTTAATGGGCCCTGTTCACAAGACTGTGATGACGCGTTAAACGGTCATCAGCATCGTAAATCCTCGAAAGTTTTTCATATTTGTATTTTTTTTTAAATGTGTGTACATTTATAACACTATTCTTTGTATTATATCACCTTTGCATAAAATTTAAAAAAAAAAAACAATTAACGCTAATGCGAGGGTGTTTCTAATGCAGCGTCTATGGTAGGGACGGTAAATTTGGCATCGTTCTCTCTTCTGACAGCCGTTATCAGTCTCTCTCAATTTTTTTCCTTTTATTGAAAGTCACGAAAACACTATAGTGGAGTTTTTCGTTTGCTATTTGAGCAAATGAGAATGCAAAAAAAAATATTTGTTGTAGTCTCCCATTCACTGCTATAGAAGTTAACCCAACTATGACGACTTCCGCTGCTGAGAAACCCGGAAATGTGAAAAAGGTCCATTATATTTCCAAACTTTGTTTTCTTAAGTGCTAGTGGGCACCCCTTTTAACAAAAAGTAGGCAAAGTGCCTGCATTTAAATCCACTACAGCAGCTCAGTTTTCACATTGCAGTTCTGTGGCATTGTTGTCAACAAATGATATTGCATTGCTGTGTTAAAGCTTCTTCATTGATTTTAATGGGACCACAGTGATGCCCATTTTGGTGTTCATATTTGTTTGTTTTGATACACAGCTGAGGTTAGGCTGCACTGAGGTGGCTCTGTGCCTGCTCCAAATTCTGTGCACAGACACATTAGTGTTAGGCTTCTAGATGATCCATCTCAGCCCCTAGTATGAAATGTGGTTCTGATGCTGCTTTAGCTCTGTGTAAATAAAATAGTAGTAGTTATTATTGTAAATGAAATGGCATATATTTATTGAAAAATGCATGCATAGCTTTACACTTTCTTTTTGTATTTAAACCATCAATTTCATAACATTAATTGTAATTGTAATCGCAATTGGAATTTCTTTGAATGCGTTTGTCACCTATGCAGCATTATTCAGTCTGTGCAAATTCACCTTTTCGTTCTATTCTGTTTATGGCATTTCTGATGTGGTTTCTATACTGATATGGTTTTACAGTAGTAACACAAACCACACTGTAGGCTATTTACCATGGTGAATTATTCTAGTGTGCACAACTTGGAAAATTAGTTGTATTTTTATTAAAGCCTTTTATTGGTTATGCATTACATATTCGATTGACCAATATGCTTTATTCGGATTAGAAAGTCCTAATGAAGATTTTTGACATTGCTAAGATACATAACTGTCATTTATAAAATGTTATCTTAAAGGACATGAAACATATACTGTACTTGATCATTTAAGCTTGCATTGGTCCCAAATTGCACTGAAACCTATTACCTTAGATGTGATTTATTCAAGGGACTTTTGTGAAGTTACAGAGGAAACCGTCTCAGGTTAAGCATGTAACCATGGTTCCCTGAGAATAGGGAACGAGACGCTGCGTCCTCTAGAGCAGGGGTTTTCAACCTGTGGGGCGCGGTACTGTTTTAAACAGTAAACAAAATATCAAATGTACATCAGCATAACGGATCCGTGCATTTCTTATGTAAATAATGTTAATCAGAAAGAGCAAAAGAAAAAATGTTCGGTGCTTTAATAGCTTTAATGGATATTTGCTTTTATGTTAATGTTAATAAAGTAATTCCGTGTGAATCAGGATCGGAGGGGGGGGGGGGGGGTTGTGTGGAGTTGGGGTGGGCGCGGATGACGGGGGTTTTCAAACTTTTAGGACATGCGCCCCCCCAAGTTTGTCTAATTTCATCAGCATGACTGATACTCGAGCCAACTCTGCTCTAACTGTCGACTAGCAGTGGGAGTCAGATTGCCCCCTAGTGGATGGCTAAAGATTTGCTAACTCATAATCATAAATCCTCAAGGGAATGTCTCTGAATTAAACTATGCTCGTGCCGCCCCACAGGTTGAGGGCAGCCAACAGGGGGTGCGCCCACAGGTTGAAAAACCCCTGTCTGAAGGGGGTACGGGGGAATGCCTTCAGTGGTCTGGTGGTCTGAAGCATGAATGAAAAACACGGACAATGAACTTGAATGGCAGGCGGAGCCTAGACGTAAGCAAATGAGCGAAATGCGGGTATACAACAGCACCTGTGGAATACGTCATCCTCTTTTTTGTCCGAGGAGATACAGGCATGATGTCCGAAGCATGGCACAGGGACGCAGCGCTATTCTCAGGGAAACCTGGGTACATGCGTAACCCTGAGAGTTCCCTTTCGAACGGAAAATCCACGCTGGTCCTCCATAGAGGGCGCTAGGGGGACGAATACCACACCGCAGATTAGGGATGAGTGCCCAGGTAACTGATCCCTCGGTCCACGACGCAAGGAAACACACCTCCCTGCCCAGCGAACCGCTCTGCGCCTCTATCGTCCGGCTCTCACGCTTGCCAAACCGTCATAGACTCGCTCACCACAAAGTATGGAATCTTAAGAGTGGAGGTCTCAGAATAACGACTCTCTAAAGTGAGAGGAGACCTAACTACACTCCATGCCAGAGGCAGTTAGTGAGGCTCAAAAAATAAGATGGCTACAAACTTATATTACTGCCAAAGACGCAGTTCTAAAGAGCGGAGGCTTCAGCAGAATGACTCTCTAAACGAGAGGAAGCCTAACAACACTCAATCCTAGTTTAGGAGCTCTTAAGAGTGGAGGTCTCAGCATAACAACTCTCAAAATGAGAGAAGACCTAACTGCACTCAACGCTAGACAAAGTGAGTGAGGCTCAAAGAAGGAGAGCCTACATAACATAAGTACTGCTTAAGCAGAGCTCTGGAGAGCAGAGGCTCCAGCAGAATGACTCTCTTAAACGAGAAGAAACCTAACAACACTCAATCCTAGTTTAGAAGCTCTTAAGAGCAGAGGTCTCAGCACAACGACTGTCTAAAACGAGAGGATACCTGACTACACTCAGCGCCAGAGGCAGCCAGTGAGGCTCAAAAAGAAAGAGCCTACAAACTCATATTCCTGCCAAAGACGGAGCTCTGAAGAGCGGAGGCTTCAGCAGGATGACTCTCTTAAACGAGAGGAAGCCTAACAACACTCAGCCTTGGTAGAGAAGCTACTAAGAGTGGAGGTCTCAGCATGACGACTCTCTAGAACGAGAGGAGACCTGACTACACTTAGCGCTAGAGACAGTTAGCGAGGCTCACAAAAGAAAGAGCCTACAAACTCATATAACTGCCAAAGACGGAGCTCTGAAGAGCAGAGGCTTCAGCAGAATGACTCTTAAACGAGAGGAAGCCTAACAACACTCAATCCTAGTTTAGGAACTCTTAAGAGTGGAGGTCTCAGTATAACGACTCTCAAAACAAGAGACCCTGACTACACTCAACGCTAGACACAGTTAGTGAGACTCACATTAGAGCCTACATACTAATAGTACTGTCTAAGCGGAGCTCTGGAGAGCGGAGGCTTCAGCAGAATGACTCTCTTAAATGAGAGGAAGCCTAACAACGCTCAACCCTGGTAGGGGGCTCTTAAGAGTGGAGGTCCTTCCCCCCAGGCATAAAAAACTGTTTTTGGGGGGGGACCTTTCCCTAAGAGAGGAGACCTAGCTACACTCAACACTAGAGACAGTTAGTGAGGCTCGAGAGAGAGCCTACACATTAATACTGCCTAAGCGGAGCTCTGAAGAGCGGAGGCTTCAGCAGGATGACTCTCTTAAACGAGAGGAAGCCTAACAACACTCGATCCTGGTAGGGGATATCTTAAGAGTGGAGGTCTCAGCATAACAACTCTCTAAAGTGAGAAGAGACCTAACTGCACTCAACACCAGAGGCAGTTGGAGAGGCTCAAAGAGAGCCTACCTACTCGAACTACTGCCAAAGACAGAGCTCTGAAGAGCGGAGGCTTCAGCCGTATGACTCTCTAAAGGAGAGGAAGCCTAACAACACTTAGCCCTAGTTGAGGAACTCTTAAGGGTGGAGGTCTCAGCATAATGACTCTGTAAAACGAGAGGAGACCTAACTACACTCAACGCAAGACACCTTTACAGTACAGTCTACACACTAAAGGTACAGCCTAGGCGGAGCTCTAGAGAGCGGAGGCTTTAGCAGAATGACTCTCTTAAACGAGAGGAAGCCTAACAACACTCACTCAACAAAATACACTTATAATGAAACCCGGTTCCAGACCCTCAGATTGAATCCTCATCATTGGTCCGGCCTCAGAGTCCACTTTTAAGTGCACATGATGAAGTTAGGTACCAGTACCAGCTCCAGATGGCTGACCCCGTCCGTGCTGGATCTTTCCCCTTAGATCCTTTCTCTTATTTCTGAACTCACGTCTCCTCTGCGACCTACTCCTCCTAGGAGGAGGACCACGAGTAGCCACACTAACCACCTGGCCCTGTCTTGACCCGCAGACCAGGATGGGCCAGGTTCCCCCTTGTGTTTGGGCGCAGACATAGACCGGCGTGGTATAAAAGACTTATAAGCTGCTGAGCGTGCCTTCGCCTCCCTGAATTTACCGACCACCATCTCAACGGATGTGCCAAACAATTCAGAGGGCGAAACTGGCGTGTCGAGAAGAAAACGTTTCTCTTTCTCCCCGATGTCTGCCAGGTTTACCCACAGATGTCTCTCAGTGGCCACCATTGCCGCCATTGACGTACCGATCGCGGCAGCTGTCTGCTTGGTGGCCCTGAGAGCCAGATCTGTGGTGCGGCGCAGCTCAGCTACCGCCTCAGGGGAGAGCCCCTGACCCTGGTCTAAGTCCTTCAGCAAATCAACCTGGTATGCCTGCAACACTGATATTGTATGCAAGGCAGCACCAGCCTGACCTGCTTCCGCATATGCCCTACCATTCAAGCGAGATGTCTCCTTTAATGGCTTGGATGGCAGGGCCGAAGCCTTCAAAGTCGATGTCACCCCAGCCGAGAGATAGCTCGCAAGCGTCTCTTCGATAGGGGGCATCGCCGCATATCCATGCTCACGCACCCCTTCGACGTTAGCATAATTAGCATGCTGGTACTGATGGATGCGAGCTGAATATGGTTTATCCCATGCCTTCTCGATCTCACTATGAAGATCTGGAAGGAATGGGAGGCTGACGGGAGCTGGGCAGTTATGTCCAGAAAGAAATCGCTCATCAAGTCTGCTGCGAGCACTTTCCCCTTTTTCGTGCCTCCACTGCAGGTCTAACCTAGCAGTAGCACGATCCATAACCTCCAGCAGCTCATCATACACGGGGCAGGCAGACTGAGAAGGCTCAGAAATATCCTCTTCACCCTCATCAGCCAAATCCTGCTCACCTTGACTGGAAGCCAACAGAGCACTTCCTGCTGGATCAGAGGATGTAAGTGACAGCACGTCCTCTTCCAGCAGTTCACCCTCGTCAGCCGCCGACGAGCGCAAGAGATTAACCCCTCTCTCGAACTCGTCAGCAAGCTCCATCTGCGATCCCCACGATCGCAGTCTCCTCGCTGCCTCAGCAGCGGCAATTCCCTCGAGAAAAGGGACAAACGAGAGCGGAGCTTTCTCAATGAGAAACGCTCACAATGAACGCACTCCGTTCCCTTGAGAACAGAGCGCGCGTGCTCTTCGCCCAAACACATAACGCATAGGTTGTGTGCGTCATCTGGTGTCAGATAGCACTGACACGGATCCGCACACTTCCTAAAACGCTTCACAATAGACATCGTTCTTACCAAGTCACACTTCAGAAACAAATGACCCTGAAGACAAAAAAAGAGGATGACGTATTCCACAGGTGCTCTTTTATACCCGCAGTCACTCATTTGCTTACTTCATAGGCTTCCGCCTGCCAATGTCAAGTTCATTGTCGTTTTTTCATTCATGCTTCAGACACCGGACGCACTGAAGGCGTTCCCCCCTAGCGCCCTCTAGAGGACGCAGCGTGGAGTTCCCTTCGAAAGGGAACTTACAGTTTGCCTCTTTTCATTTAATTAAAGTCATCCTTTTCATTTAATCCCATGATGAGCACATGGATAACTCACCCAGGTGAATATTGTGTGCTATGTGTATGTTTTGCAATCATTATAGCTAACAAATAACTTATTCCAGGCACAGAGAGAGGCCTAAAAGCTTTCTGAAGGGACTTGGTTAAAAAAGTGCTTTTCATCAGGAGGCTTCAAATTAACATGAACATTACGCTCTTAATGAATTTCTGTGCTTTCTTCCACTGTAAGGCAGTGTAAGGTTTAACTCCCACACCATCAGAGCTTCATTGGAGGCAAAACCAGAATGCAGGTCATTCTCAAACACATCCAATTATCAGCACTCACCGTGCTATATGAAAACTTTCTCTCAGTAATTGTTTTAGTGGCTGGGAGTCATTTCGACCTGGCACATATAACATGCAGAGTGAATTGGCTACCCAGCAGAGTAAAAGGCTGAATTGCAACCAAGAGTTGCGTGCCGAGTGCCAGCATCAATCACTTCACAGATGCTGCAGCTCCATGTTCACTACTGGTCAAAATTATAGAATAAATAAGATTTAAAAATTTTTGTTTTAAACATTATGCTTACAAATAAAACAGTTATATTGTGAAATATTACTGCAATTTAAAATAAATGTTTTCTATTGTAATACATATTTAAAATGTAATTTATTCTGTTTCCACTAAGGCCACAGCCATATCACCCTGCAGCCCAAGACTGGTTGCCCACTGAAGCTAAGCAGGGTTGAGCCTGGTCAGTACTTGGATGGGAGACCTCCTGGGAAAACTAGGTTGCTGTTGGAAGAGGTGTTAGTGAGGCCAGCAGGGGGTGCTCACCCTGTAGTCTGTTTGTGTCCTAATGCCCCAGTGTAGTGACGGGGACACTATACTGACAAAAAGCACTGTCTTTTGGATGAGATGTTAAACTGAGGTCCTGACTCTTTGTGGCCATAAAAAATCCCATGACACTTCTCGTAAAGAGTAGGGGTGTAACCCCAGTGTCCTGGCCAAATTGCCCCTGGCCTTTGTCTATCATGGCCTCCTATTAATCCCCATCCACTTCATTGGCTCTGTGACTCTCTCTCCTCTCCACCTGTAGCTGGTGTGTGGTGAGTGCACTGGTGCACTATGGCTGCCGTCACATCATCCAAGTGAATGCTGCACACTGGTGGTGGTTGAGGAGAGACCCCCCCCCCCACAACACAGATTGTAAAGCACTTTGGGGTGTAAACAATACACAATTAAGCGTATTAAAGAAGTCATGTTAGAAAATATAGTGGAAACAGTGTATCACAATATTACTGTATCTTTGGTTAAATTAATGCAGCATGGGCATAAAAGACTTCTTTCAACAACATTACAAATCTTAATTATTCCAAACGTGTGACCAGTATAAACATAGGATTGTAGTTAAAAGTATTACACTCAGAAAATAGGCAGGCTTCATGACAGCAAATATCTTGGCAGGTACGTTAAAGACTTCAAATAGACCTCTGGAGACAGGTTCTCCTCTAATGAGCCACAGTTGGTTTCCAATAAATCTCTCGCTCCATATTAGTGCAGCATGCCTCTTATCACTGTATGCCAGGGTTGTCTCACCCCATAAACCACAGGCAGTGATACACTGAGCATTACCTTTAGCCATGGATCAGTTAATTTCCACTGATCTCAAGAAAAAAAGAGAACACACATGGTATGATTTTTAATTTAATGTTATTGAAAAAAATTGAGGGAGCCATTAAAAATATTTGTGGGAGTAGCTGTGATCATAATGTTGAATTTGTCACAGTCTGCTTCTTATGAACTTTAGTGGATAAAGGAGGGAAAACGTTTTAGTAGCACACTGAATGGCTGTTGATTCCTGGGGGAAATCAGCATTGTTTCTTTGCTTGTAATGGCTGCCAGGAGGATACAAATGACATCTTAATGGTGACCTCTTGCTTTTAAGTTAACTGAGCACTCATTATAATTAGCTATAGTCATTATAGACCTCATCTCTGTCTTATCATCTGCAGATGTGGTTTGCAGTGCAGCAGATCGTGTGTGTGTGTGGAAGGTGATGTGTAAGGTGTTAAGGTGTTACACACTAGCTAGTTACAGTATGTTCAGGAAGGGCTGACACCTCTAATTTGGCAGCTGTTTTCTGACCTCCTCACTTGCGTCACACTGGGATTTCCTATTGATTGTTTGTTGCTGAATTAATCTCATGCAACCTCAACTAAGACATTAGTTCTGCACTAATATGCTAGTTAATGAAGCATAAAAATGTTGGACCACAAAATAAGACTATGCTGCTGCTTGCACGCTTATTCATTCTTAAAAATAAATGTTACTTCAGCTTGATGCCATTAGAGCCAATTTCACAGACACATATATAGGTTTTTAGAAATCTATATGCTGGTGTTTTAGGAGTTAATGACATGATGCTTTTTGTCTTATTTATTAATTAATTTTATAATACAATAAAAATGCAGCTCATACATGAATTTACTTAAATACATGTCTTCAGTGATGAGAATGTATTTATTTTATATAAAAACAAAAAAATGTGAGTGTGTCACAACTATCCTTAAATAACAATTCATTTAAAAAAAAGAATGAAATGAACAAAGTTGTTCATTATACCAAAAAAGACAAAAGTTTTTAATAATAGGTTCTTTAATAAAACATAAGATGTTACTATTGAGCCATTGAGGTACCTTGGTTTTTAAGAGTGTTGCTGCAAGCTACACTAAAAGTGAAATAAGAGTTTGGGGGGGGGGGGAAATTTCAGCATGTTATCATCGGAAAGACATTCAAAAGCCCATCTGGAACTGTTCTATTCTTGTGCTTGTCTCATTTGCCCAGGCAAAATTAATAAAAAACACCAAGATGGATAATGATGCTTCATAACAACTGTTCGTGCCTTGACATACTCTCATCTACATCCTACCTGCTTTCTGTAAATGATGAAAAACAGATGTATAGCGGGGGCGAAAGTCCGGGCGTGTAATTGAAAAGCTTCTGCTTGAATCAATAACTCTAAGTGTCTGTTTTAATAGTAAAACATCAAATGAAATTTTAACCAGTAGAATAAAAAGTCACACAGTTAACTAGTTGTTAGTTCATAGAGAATCCAAGCTATGTTCTCTTCAGGGGTGTTAACCCAAACGTGAAAAGTCGGTCATTATTTACTCACCCTCATGTCATTGCAAAGAAATTTATTTTGTCCGAGAAATAAAAATATATATATATTTTGAAGAGTTTTTCCAATTTTTGCCCTCCAAAATACAGTTTCCACAAATTTTTTTCTTTGACAGTAAAAAAAAAAACAATATAAAAGACTTTTATAAGAATCTCATGTCATCATTTACAACACCTTTTCTTTTGGGTGAAAACATTTTATGTGTCTCCAGTAAGTGCCATGTAGGCTACATCAAAGCAGCGATTATAAGACCTGGAAACTCCTGGCGAAAAAAACAAAACACGATGTAACAGAAGTCCAGAGTGACACCTCCTGCCATCCTCATCCACTTAATGTCTCTTTGAGTAATTCCACAGACAATTATGTTTCCATTTCTGTTACCATGTATGGCCTCTGTGTACTCCTTTATGACAATGAATCCCCAGCATTTATTCATTCTGCATTTCAGAGCTCTAGGGCTTGTATCTGAGAAGTAAACACAAAAAAAGGAATGAGGGAGTGACAGAGAATGACATATACCATCAGGATTCGGTGCTGGATGGGTCTGATTTCAATATGGGCGGACAGCCAGGATAACAGATGGTCATGTGATGACAGCAGCAAGTAATTTACACTAATAAACACTAGTCCTGTTTTACAAAGGCAACATATTATATTCAGGACCTTAAGGTAATCTTCTGATATAGAATGAGGCTTTATCTAAAGTGGAAACAAAAGGCTTAATAACAGGATAAGCAAGATTATTGTTTCTGCATTTGGTTCTTTAACCTATGCCAAACAGACAAGCCATTAAAAGTGATCTCTTACTTAACTAGATTTTTTTTCAGGCATGACATTGAATTAATGTGTTACATGTCTGAGTGGAATAATCTGATTTAAAATGAGAGAAAAAAGTGCATTCTGTAGTCATTTTAACATGCATTGGGTATACATGTCATTGATAGCCTATGTGTGAAGAGCAACCCGGAGTAGATTAAATACCTCATAGGATGATTTGGATCTAAATTTATTCGCTCTTTTCATGTGCTCAAATGGTTCTTAGCGGGGTCTTAGCATTAGATTTCTGTGAAATGTGGAGTGCCGTGCGTGAAGCAGGTCTTTGTGCTGTACGTCAATAGGGACCGGAAATTAGTCACTCTTTAAAGTACTTTGAAAACCTTGAACAAAAAGGGACAAAGTTAATGGAAGTCATTCATTATTAACCCCCCCTCCCCCCATGGAGGCCTTATTGATTATCCATTTTGACAAACAAATCCTCCTTTATAGATTTTGTATGCAGAACCCAGTTTAAACCAGATCACTCTTCCATCTGCCTCTTACATTAATTAGAGCAAACCTCATTTAGCATTTCAAGATAATGCAAGATTGTAACAAAAAAGCTTAAAATAAACTAATATAGGTCACTATCCAATGTTAGTAATTTTGCACACAAAGAAACTAGTACATCACAAAAATTAAAAAAATAAATAAATCGAAATCATTGTTTTGTCTTCCTTTCCGTTATAACATCAAATCATCCACGTAAATTTACTTTAAAAAAGTAAAACTGTAAGACATTTTCTATTTTTCTATATTTATCACATTACTATAGAATAGTACCCTTAAAGTACATTCTCACAATTTCAGTTCATTGTGTTTTTTCGTATTTTTCTGATGCTCTAAAGTGAACTTGAGCTTTTAAAACCCATTCCATGTATAAACCAAGTTTTTTTCATGTTATTTCTTCACTACCATGTAAATTAGCATACAGGGTCAATTAAAAATGCATAGATGCATGGCAGGACTGCGAGTCACAGCTGGTGGACTGTAGTGTTAAAATCACAAGGCAGTCTGTTCTGGAGGGAGAAAATGAGACACTGGATTACTCTAATGGCAAAATCATTAAGCTCAAGAGAGGCCCTCCGCTCTTACTTTGTGAAAATGGCTCCTGTGTGTGACTCCATAATCTCTCCTCTGAGTGCTTTTGTGGTGTCTCATTTCAGCTCCCCTGTGGCCGTTTGTGTACGCGGCTAGTTGTTTTTGTGTTTCACTGCATATGCAGCAGCGTTAGTCTTCATGTGTTTGTGTCCACGTGCGTCATGCAGCTCGTCTGTGGTGATAGCTAGTGTTTACGTTGTACTCTATTGATGTCTCCCACTCCTCGTGTTCAGACCATTACTGCACTATTACAGTGTGAAATTTCTTTGTTCTGCACGGCCATGATGACAGCTGTGGCATGTTGCTGTCAGGTTTAGAGATTTATATAATATGCTGCAGGCTAATAGCAAAAAATGGCAGATGTATCAAATGTGGGAAAGGAACACGGCATGTAGCCATGGGCTGTTTGTTTGACTAGTATTTTTCAGATATTTTTCTTGGACTCCGAGGCTGAATAAAACCATGCTCTGATGCTGTGCTGTTTTAACCCCCAGGGCAGGAGAATGACTTTATTGGGGTGGCCTGTGGAGGTCTCTCACAGACCAGTGCTGTTAGACTGTGTGGTGCCATGGTCAGTGCCCTGCTTCTTTGCTGGAGACCTGCCCTTCACCATCAGTTTTGCCTCTTTTCTAAAAATCTTTAGAGAAAGGATGCTGCACTTTTCCACTCACAACATGATTCCATTATCTAGGAAGCTTCTAAAGAGCTGAGATACTACAGAGAAGGAGATTTGGCCCATGACATGAGCATGTGGAATCCAGAGAAAGACATTATGTTCCAAATCGTATATTGACAGAGAAGCTGTATGTGTGCCTGGCAGACGTTTTAAGACTCTTTAAGGGGTGCCAACTGATGCAACACTTTTATTTGTGGTGGAGAGCTGAGCATGATTTAATAACTGAGACGTGCTGCCTATAGCTCAGCCGAGGCTCAAGTGTAATTGAGGTAAATGATTGGATCAGTTTGGAGAGGCCATCGTTACTAAATCAAACCAGCGTTCTCTCTCTCTCTTCTCTCTTTTCAGTAGTTCTAACTCACATTGAATACCAGGCCAGGCCGTTCTTAAGCTGGTTAAAGTCTTGTGTCCCTTCATAAAAACCCTTCTCCCAGGTGGAAATAGATTTGATGTTTAATGTGAAGAGGGTCAAAAAATGAGTTGTTCAGACTGGCTGCATGTTTGTTTAAAGCTGCTGATGTTAGGTGAGGTTGTGTTGTCTGTTGTTTTATCCTCACATGTAGGCTAGTTTAACGTCAAGGGCTCAATGTTTTTCCAATAGATGAACCTCTGGAAATCACTGCTCGACCTCGGTAACCCTGTAATGTTACAAAGCTAATGTTTTCCACACAATGGTCTCGTATCTTTTTATTTTTTTCCTTTTCTCGTACTTGCGTATATCATTATAACAGTGTTGGTTTTTTCTGTTTTGTCTCCCTGTCACTGTATTCAGTTCTTGTGTCATAAATAACCAGACCCTGTGCTTTTTCCATTATAAAAATATAACATCTATAAATTAATGGAATATAAATTAGTAAATACATTTGAATGTCTAAAAAAGAATATAAAATATTGAGACTTTTGCTGTCACGTTTCTCATATTTTTCTCGTCAGGAAAACAAAAGCCCCAGTCCTCTCACAACCCCTTTTCAACTCTTATAAAAACCAAAGAAAATGTATATATATACTAATATATATCTATATATATATAGATATATATATATATCATATGTAAGTATTTGTAAAATACTATCTAAATATCAAGACAACTTAAGACTAAAAATACACTTAAAATAAACAGTACTTTCTCAATTGCATACTTGCCATTTGTATTTAACTCCCCTCTCTCCATTTAATATTTTATTTGTATTTTTAGAAATATTTATTCACTGTAACGGGCGTATGCACTCATTTTACACTAGCTAGGATTATAACATAACCGGCTTATTTAATTCAGTACAGTATTGGACCTGTAATGCCAGAATTTCACTTTTACCTTCAATTCATCAAAATCATTTCTCTTGATGTATCTTCACCATCACTAATGGGGTTCTGGTAAAAACCTTCCCATATTTTTCCTCTCTTGTGTGTCCTTTATGTCTATTTTGCTTTCATTAAATTAAGCCATTCTTTCTTTCCCTTCTCTTTGCTCTTTCCTAAATGTCACAGCAGCATATGAACCATCATCAAGGGAACATTAACCACTAACATCATAAATCTTTTGGCCTTTTATATACAGTCGTATAGCCTCCCTCTTCCCAATATATATATATATATTATACTATATATATATATATATATATATTATAAGAGCCTACGAGGTTCTGTGGGGGCCAAACACCAGACATTTTATCTTCCCCCTACTTTTACTGTATCCAGGCTGCACTTTTGTTCACAGGCATATGAGGTGAATGAGAATGAATTCTAATGGAATCTGATATAGTATACCCCTGCCTCAGATAGAAACATTGGGTACAATATCGTCCTATCCAATCACTGCTGCATGGGCTCGATTCCCATACTGAAATAGACATTGCTGAGTTGCAGCTATACGCATGCAAAGGGTGAAGTTATTCTTAAGGGGATGTTTTCCACGGAGCACAGAATGACACAAATCATACTCGTGGTGATTCACTGATTGATTTACTCTTCAATGGTGATGACCTACAGAATAGAGGGAAGGTGGCTGATGGGCGCTGAATCTAATACTTTAACAAAGTCGTACTGTAAAAGTATGTGCTGGCTGACTAATGCTATTTATGTATCTGAAAAGAATTATGTATGCAGCTATGCTTAGTAAACACTTTAGGATCATTCTGGATCCTCTGCAAACTCTAAAGCTGTTTCTTATGCTGTAATGGCTGTGATTTATCCTTTTGTTTTGCTTTTTTGTCTCAGGAACATACTAGGAATTAATATGAGGGCTTTGTGCCTTCCCTCCAAACACTGAAAAAAAGATCAGTCACATCCAGGCGTACATTAAATACATCATTTATTACAGAATACAAATGGCATGACACTTGTATTTCATAAATACCACTAATATAGACACATATTGTTGAACGTACTTCACTGTAGTTCAACAAAACAGTGATAAATCTTGTGCGAAAATAGCTCAAAGAAATGTAAGTAAACATCATACTGGAACAACATTATATACAGTACACATGCCATGAATTAAGAGTTTCTAAAAAGGTTGTTGAGTGGGAAGCTTTCATTGAACTTTTACCTACCAAGTGTTCATTTGCATTATGAATTTGAAATATGCTCTTATATCATTAAAGCTATATTCAGGGCATTTTTAGTCACATCTTCATGCATCAGTAAGAGGCTGCCTACACTGTGTCTGTACTTAACAATGTGACAATTAATCTCCTTCCAGGCAAATTATGCTTTCCAAAATGTCTGTTTCAAACTGTGAAGCAGAACATTTTAATATCAAAGGGTGCCTCTGAAATGTCTTGTTCCCTTTTCAGCTGTACAGACACAGATGATGGAATGCAATGGTGTGATTAGACTCTACGAATGTGTATGTATTTGTTAAACTTACTATTGAAAAATTACTTAGTGCACATTAAATGCTGAAGGTGGCATCAATATGATGTCTATAGCGTGATTAACTCCAGAGTATTGCTTAATCACTAACATGAAAGTGCAAATCATGGCAATTTGCATGCGAATAATCTGTGACCTATGTTTAACTGAAAGACGTTTGTGAATGTAAACACTGTACTCAACAGGTTAAGCGTGTCCACAGAGAAGGCAATATTAATATATAGTCGTAACACAACAGTAAATCACATTACCACAATCAAAGCAAAGATTGCACAAATATTTCATTTAGCACAACGTGGTACAGGTCAGAGTTTCACACGAGAGGTTACTGTGATCTACTTGCAGATAAAATCCTTCCCAGAAGGGTGCAGTGTTAACAAATCTGTCACATCCACTTTCACTTACTGAAAAAGGACATGCATGCTTTGTGGTGTTTACAGTGACAGAGCATTATTTCAATTTAGACTTATGGATATGTATATATATGTATATATATATATATATATATATATATATATATCATAATATATATATAATACATTAGATATGGTATATATAATAATCTTTGTAATATTTACATATAAATTGACATTGTTTGACTTATGTTTCCAATGTAAAATCTTGGACAGATTTACAGTGCGCCCTTTTACGAAGCTGGTTTTAAACTGCACTTTGATGTAATGCTTCATTGAAACAGAAATATTTTATCACTATATTTTACTTTATTTTAATGATTTTACTCCATGAAAGTACCCATGTCGAAATGTTTGAAATCCTCAAAGTGTTTTGCTTTGCACATAAAATTGATAAAGACAGCAAAAAGTCACAACTGATATGAAGAGTTTTCCTAAAGAGCAAAGTTCACAGTTTTCGACAGCATAAATAGGCTGCACAGTAACAGAGAGACATTTGCCCTAAATTAATAGTTCACAGACACTGACAAGCATTGAAACGGTTTACCATTTACGCAGTTTATGATATGCATGGGACATTAGATTAAACACCTGAAACATGAGTGAGTGAGGAACAGGGAAATTGCTGCGTGCTTTGCACTGCATGCATTAGCTGAGCCTGACAGGAAACTCGATGCCTCCTAATTTATTTATCTTTCTAGATAAGGTTTTTTTTTTAGAGGGAGTCACATAATGACTTTGATAAACACTGAAATTCAGGGATTTACACGGAGGCTTGTTGGACTTTTGTTGCTCATTTGTTGAGACTTGCTGCTCATTTGTACTGGAAAATGTTAAGAATATTCCTAGGGTGAATAATTGAGGATTTGGCAGCATTCAGGACTGTGCCTGCTGAGGGAACCAAAATGACATAATGCAGATCAAAACGGGCCACCAGAGAAGTTCTGTTATCGTACATGTTTTAAGCAAGAGATACAGATTTTTGTTTATGCTGTGAAAATGCCATATTATGCATTAGCATAAAATGGTTTATATTTGTTGACTTCCATCTAAGGTTACTCAGCTTAAGAAATCACATGACTAAAAGACTGAACTTTATAATTAAGCAATTTCCTTAAAGAAGCTGGTATGTACATATGGTTTCTCTTCCTCTTTCATTGTGGTAAGAGGCTTTGTTTCTGTGCTGACTTACCAATTGGGTCAGTTTTAACCCAGACATTTTTAGATGTACTCTAAAACAGGGCTGTGGCAGGTGTAAGAATTTTTATGTGGTGTAATTTTTTTTCTGTACACTCTTAAAAATAAAGTTGCTTCACGATGCCATAGAAGAACCTTTTTGACTAAATGGTTCCATAAAGAACCTTTAACATCTGAAGAACCTTTCTGTTTCACAAAAGGTTCTTTGTGGTGAAAGAAGGTTCTTCAGATTACAAAAAGGTAAGAAAGAGATGGTTCTTTGTGGAACCAAAAATGGTTCTTCTATGGCATCGCTTGAAGAAACTTTTGAAGCACCTTTATTTTTAAGAGTGTATCATCAGAAATGGCCTGTTTTACAGGAATGAACCTTATACTTTATGTTAAGTAATGCTTGTGTTTTGTGCATATGTGAGCCTGAATAACTGAAATGATTTAATATTTAATTATCCAAATTTAGCTTACAGTAAGTTACAGTAATAATATTTCAGAAGCCAATACTTGTTACTCTGTTAATCTAATGAAAGCAAACCATTCTTTAAAACTGCAACTCAGTTCCTCAGTTTAAGCAAGATTACAGAAACATGAATCAGAAGGAATGTCCCTTTAGTGAACAACCACTTCAAAGTGTCTTTTTGCTATCAAAGAAGTACAATCTCTGCAAGCATTTATGTTCATTTAACACTGACTTGATAAGCATTTTTAGCTTCGAGTTCGCCGTTTTCTTTAGCTGAAACTACTTTTTGAGGGCGCAAACAGTTTCATGGTCATGGTGGTCATGGTGAAATTAACCGATAGAGCAAGTGAATCTAGAAGAGAAAGCAATGAGGTAGATGAGGAAAACAAACATTTAAAAATGTCCCTTTTTCCAACACACACCCACCGTTGGCCACTTACCAGAGGAGGCATAACCTGTCCTTATGTGACACATTGAGAGGTCACAGTGGAACGAGTCTGGACTCGCAAGGTGATTTACAGCACACTCATTATATTTTTACTGCAGTTCCCATTAGAGTCCGTTTTATCTGCTGACATGCATCCCTCTTTCTCAGAGTTGCCCTCAGCTGGGTCACTGTCTTCTGAGCTGCCTTTGCTTCGCCCTCGGTGCTCACTTTGCCAGCTGTGCCCACTATATGTATATCCATTGACTGGCCTAATGTTAGGGTAGCGCGACCTGTTGAGGCATAGGATCTCCTTGAAAGTATACCTAAACTCTGGACTTCTACAGTAGATCAGTGGGTTAAAGGCTGAGTTAGCGTAACCTATCCAGTTTAAGATTTTGAATGCAATATTGTTCAGTTCTTGGCCATATATGGCTGTGACCACATGTAGTACAAAGAATGGGAGCCAACACAACGTGAATATACCCATAATGATGCCCAAAGTCTTCAAAGCTTTATGTTCCTTTAAGCAGAACTTGGGCTTCTTGGCAGTCCTTGCCTCACAGTGGATGCTTGCCACCTCTTGCTTTTTGCCGTTGTTCTGAGCATGAAATCGTCCCTCACTTTTGTCTATCTTCTTCAGCTGCTTCCTTGCCTCCTGGAAGACGCGGCTGTAGACGAAAATCATGATGACCAGGGGGATGTAGAAAGAGATTATGGATGAGATGATGGCATAAGGGCGATTGGTGTTGAAGTCACAGCAGGTAACATTCTTCAAGCAGCACTTTGCAACATTACTATCGGAAATCCACCAACCCATATGGATGGGTAGGAAGGAAATGAGCCCGGCAATGACCCACACCAGCAGCACAATGATGCGAGCTCTGCCCTTGGTTAGTAAGGACTGGTAGCGGAAGGGGGATGTTATGGCGATGTAGCGATCCAGAGCGATGACACAGAGCGTCTCAATACTGGCTGTGACACACAGAACATCGGTGGCTGTCCAGAAATTACACCAGAATTTGCCAAAGTGCCAAGTGTCAAGGATGATGAAAATGGCACCGAAAGGCACCACCACCAATCCCATGACCAGGTCTGCACACGCAAGTGACGTAATGAAGCAGTTTGTGACGGTCTGAAGTCGTTGGAAGCGGCCAATGGCTGTAATCACTAACACATTGCCGAAGACGATGACCAGAACAAGAATGGACATGAGTGTGCCCAGAATCACCATCTGTGGTTCACCAATGTTGGAGGAGTTAGATGTTAAATTCTTACACTCGTCAGGTGCAGGGGAAGGTGTGGTTTCCATGACCTGACAGAGATTGAGAAAGAAAAGCAGAAATATGCTGAATTAGTAAAAAAAAACACACACACACAAAGGCTTGTGTACTGAAAATGTAAAAATGTAAACAGTAATTAAGTTGTAAAAACAATGCAAAGATCATGCTTTTTTTTTTACAAACCTCCAAAAAAGGCTTCCAACTCCACTCTTCCTTCCATATAAAGTTACAGTATGCTTTTAAGGTCTGTAGGTTTGTTACAAACACGTAGATCCTTCCCACATTATGGCTTTCTCTTGCGTGCTTATCTCTCTCTCACTTTTGCTCTCTCTTCCTCTGTCACCACAGCAGTCTTCTCAACCTTTCTCAGACACAGTCACTCTGTTGAGCGGTGTTACGTTAAGTGTGGCTGCCAGGCTATTTGTCAGAGCCCTTATAACATTCTGTGATGACATCATAGCTGACTTCCAGCCAATGAGAGAGTGAGTTGAAGGCTGCACTGCTGCTACAGAATTAACTGACAACGTTCTGACAGCTACAGTGAGACTATTTGAATTGTATTTCAAACAGTTAATGCAGACTAGTTTTAAATATTTTTTCTGTTCTGATACATTGTTTCTGGCTTTTATGAAAGTTTGTTTTCTGTAACTCATTACATTCATTAATGTAAGTGCTTGGCACTGACAAGACTATATAAAAGAATATATACAGTTTATATAAATAAATATATATATATATATTATATATATATATATATATATATATAGATATATATATATAAAATATATCTATATACAGTATATGTGTTGAATGTCAAACTGAACTTAACTGATATTTTTATCAAAAGCGACTTATAGAAGAAAATAAAGGAACATAAGGAATTTGTCACAGAGCCGACAATATTAGTGTACTATCCCAGATTTATTGGAAAGCTAGGAATCAAGCTAGACCAGAGGTGAAATGCAAAGAATATGAGGAAATTTCTATTTGTTTGTTTGTGTATGTGTGTGTATCTGCCTTTGAGGTTGTGGACTCAAGTTCTTGTGCTTCAAATTTCAGTGCTTTAAATTTCGAAGGTCTGCTTTGGTTTTGTCCATGATCCAGAGATGAAACTCTGTGCATGTCTTCATTTGTGGATTTTGTGAAACAATGCCCATATCATTGTTTGAGTTGCTGGCTTTGCTTCCTGTGGGTCAGACCTGCTGAGCAGGTCTGAACAGTCTTTATATGCTAGAGAGAGTAAAAGATCTTAGTGCCGATTACTATTGTCCATGTATCATCTGAATGTCCAGAATCATGCCTCCAGCACCACTAAAGCCCAAATACCTTTAGTGTTTTTAGCTTATTATATAACTCAAATGTAAAAAAGCAAACAGTCATGCTTAAAAATGAAAATCACCCAAAAATGAAAACACCCCATGGTTTCAAACCTGTATGATTTTTTTTATATATATACGTATATAAAAAAGGTTTGGAACACCGTGAAGGTGAGTAAATGTCTTTCAGTGTTTTAAAATCATCACATTTTCAAAAACATATTATTTAACTTTTTTTAGTTATTGACATTATGTTCTTTGAATATGTTCTTATAAATTATGACAAAAAAAAAGGTATGACAATTTTTTTATATGTATTATATACAGTGGGTACGGAAAGTATTCAGACCCCCTTAAATTTTTTACTCTGTTATATTGCAGCCATTTGCTAAAATCATTTAAGTTAATTTTTTTCCCTCATTAATGTACACACAGCACCCCATATTGACAGAAAAACACAGAATTGTTGACATTTTTGCAGATTTATTAAAAAAGAAAAACTGAAATATCACATGGTCCTAAGTATTCAGACCCTTTGCTCAGTATTTAGTAGAAGCACCCTTTTGATCTAATACAGCCATGAGTCTTTTTGGGAAAGATGCAACAAGTTTTTCACACCTGGATTTGGGGATCCTCTGCCATTCCTCCTTGCAGATCCCCTCCAGTTCTGTCAGGTTGGATGGTAACCGTTGGTGGCCAGCCATTTTATGTCTCTCCAGAGATGCTCAATTGGGTTTAAGTCAGGGCTCTGGCTGGGCCATTCAAGAACAGTCACAGAGTTGTTGTGAAGCCACTCCTTCGTTATTTTAGCTGTGTGCTTAGGGTCATTGTCTTGTTGGAAGGTAAACCTTCGGCCCAGTCTGAGGTCCTGAGCACTCTGGAGAAGGTTTTCGTCCAGGATATCCCTGTACTTGGCCGCATTCATCTTTCCCTCGATTGCAACCAGTCGTCCTGTCCCTGCAGCTGAAAACCCCCCACAGCATGATGCTGCCACCACAATGCTTCACTGTTGGGACTGTACTGGACAGGTGATGAGCAGTTCCACTGGTTTTCTCCACACATACCGCTTAGAGTTAAGGCCAAAAAGTTCTGTCTTGGTCTCATCAGACCAGAGAATCTTATTTCTCACCATCTTGGAGTCCTTCAGGTGTTTTTTAGCAAACTCCATGCGGGCTTTCATGTGTCTTGCACTGAGGAGAGGCTTCCGTCGGGCCACTCTGCCATAAAGCCGACTGGTGGAGGGCTGCAGTGATGGTTGACTTTCTACAACTTTCTACCATCTCCCGACTGCATCTCTGGAGCTCAGCCCCAGTGATCTTTGGGTTCTTCTTTACCTCTCTCATCAAGGCTCTTCTCCCCGATAGCTCAGTTTGGCCAGACGACCAGCTCTAGGAAGGGTTCTGGTCATCCCAAACGTCTTCCATTTAAGGATTATGGAGGCCACTGTGCTCTTAGGAACCTTAAGTGCAGCAGAATTTTTTTTGTAACCTTGGCCAGATCTGTGCCTTGCCACAATTCTGTCTCTGAGCTCTTCAGGCAGTTCCTTTGACCTCATGATTCTCATTTGCTCTGACATGCACTGTGAGCTGTAAGGTCTTATATAGACAGGTGTGTGGCTTTCCTAATCAAGTCCAATCAGTATAATCAAACACAGCTGGATTCAAATGAAGGTTTAGAACCATCTCAATGATGATCAGAAGAAATGTACAGCACCCAAGTTAAATATATGAGTGTCACAGCAAAGGAATACTTAGGACCATGTGATATTTCAGCTTTTTTTTTTTTATAAATCTGCAAAAATGTCAAAAATTCAGTGTTTTTCTGTCAATATGGGGTGCTGTTTACATTAATGAGGAAAAAAAATAACTTAAATGATTTTTGCAAATGGCTGCAATATAACAAAGAGTGAAAAATTTAAGGGGGTCTGAATACTTTCTGTACCCACTGTATATTTGTGACATTTAATGACCTAGAGTGGCTACATAGTCAAATGTAAAGGTCAAGGTCAAGGGCAAGTTTATTTATATAGCACCTTAAAAGCAACGTGTGCTGACCAACAAATAAAAACATATCGACCAACAAATAAAAACATCATAAAGACACATACAATTTAAGATCTAAAATTTAAGATTTTAAAAACTAACTATATAAATGAAAATATCACCAATCAAAGAAAACATTAAAAAAAAAAGAATACAAAGACAAATATAAAACAAAACAAACAAACAAAAATACAATTGTGCTGTTTATTGTAAATCTTGCAGTTTTCTTCAGCATATAGCCATATGTACTGTATGTGGCCATGGTACCAGTTTTACTGTAGAGTTTGATTAGTCTTACTGAATGAAAATTAGCGGGTGGACTTTGAGCACCCTTGGAACATGGAGATATGAGTAGTGATCAATAGCTTTCTTCACCACTTTCTCTACTATGTGTGATTTGTCTGTGTGCTCTCTGATGGCCATGTACTGTGTGTTACAATATGGATATGAGGTGAAGATCAGATAAGATGTGGCAGTGACATGTCTGCAGAGATATTAGAGGAGGGGTCTGTGAATTTGAGTAAGATGGTTTCTTTTGAAAGTTATTGTGGAGAAGGAGAATGTATGTAGAAGTGGGAATGAATGGGACTACAGCAGGGGTGCCCAATCCTGCTCCTGGAGGGGCCACCTTCCAGCAGAGTTTAGCTCCAGCTAATTTAACGCACCTGAACCAGCTAATCAAGGTCTTCAGGATCACTTGACAATTTACAGAAATTTCAAGGGAGCAGCATATTTAATTTGTTTTTGCCATCTGTGGTTTCAGACTGAATAAAGAAGCTGCCAACAACAAAGGGTGTGGTGCTTGTTTGGCCAGTTGTCAAATAAAGCTGTGATAACTTAATGATTAGTTGTTGAGTCAATAAATCTAGATTTTTTTGTTCTCAAGCCACTGAACTCTGTGTACCAACTTTGTTTTAGTCATATATAGATATAATTTTATAATTTTATAACATTTCTTTCATTTAAGTTATTAATCTAATATTAATATTTTACTAATTTACTAATTATTATTTTAATGAACAAAACTGTTTTAATTTTAGTTTACAGTAACACTGTTGAGTACAATGAGGCATTGTCTCTGTCTCTGCGTTATTTGAGACTTCTGTTTATGTAATGCTTGGTACTGGTAGTTCCTGAAAAAGACAGTTTAAAAGTAGCTTGTTTGCCACCAGTTCACAATGGTCCATCTTTTTCAATGAAAAAAGCAATCTAATGTCATGACCAATTGCTTGACCAGTATAATCGCATAATCGTTACATAATAATAATTGTTGAGGGTTCAGTCTGGACTGATGATCCAAAAACTCTGGTAAGAGTGATCTATGAACTGAAAAATAACTGAGAATGCATTGCACAGCAGAGCTCTTAAGTACAAATTGCTCCAGGTCCAAGTAGTAAATGTACTGATAAGTGCTCTGGGTAGCAAAACATGTCTGCTAGATAAGTTACAGTATATAAAGTTAAATACCTTAATTTTTTATCCCTTTGGAGAAACTGGTCATCCTCAGATTAAACAGGAACAACCAGGAATTCAATTCCTTTCCCTTCAAGTGGGACAGATCGAGAATGTTAAACATGACCATGTCAATAGGGCAGTCGTAGCCTAATGGATAGAGTTGGACTTGTAACCCGAAGGTCATGGGTTCGAGTCTCAGGTCCGGCAGGAATTGTCGGTGGGGGGAGTTAATAACCAGTGCTCTCTCCCACCCTCAATACCACAACTGAGGTGAGACCCTTGAGCAAGGCACCGAACCCCAACTGCTCCCCGGGCGCTGCAGCAATATGGCTGCTCACTGTTCCGGGTGTGTGTTCACAGTGTGTGTGTGTGTTCACAACTTTGTATGTGCACTTGGATGGGTTAAATGCAGAGCACAAATTCTGAGTATGGGTCGCTTCACCTCACTTCACGTCAACCAAACTTTACATATCAAATTTTATGCAAACAGGGATGTCTTTGATGATGTTTATAAAAACAGCATTTATCTAACATAGAAACAATTTGTAACATTATAAATGTCTTTACTGTCACTTCTGGTCAATTTAATGTATCCTTTCTGAATAAAAGTATTAATTTATTTATAATTTTAAGCACAAACATACAAATTCAGATAATATATATATAATAAAATAGAGCAAATGTTCATATTCCATCTGGATTTTTATCCTTACTAACCTGTACAAAGGCTAAATTTGCATATGGAGTATTCTGTGAATCCATGATTCATAATACAAGATTGAATTCTGTTGAAGTCTGTATATTGTGGTTTTTGGGAATCAGTGACATTTTTACAGTTGGCTTCACTCCCTATCAAGTACGACTAGACAGGCCTTATATGTTGTATGAGTAATCTTAACCAATCGCAGTCCTGAATACTGATGTGCATGTGGACAGATTCTTTGGAATCAACTGTTTATTTTCCTTATATCTCTGTGACCTTCCGGATATAAATAAATTCCAACACCCCCGTCATCAAGAAATCCAGATGCTGGCTGGCAAAGTTATAAAGGGCACTGGTTAAAAAGAAAAAATGGATAGAGAGGTCTTCCAGAATGTGCTCTATGGAGACATGGCCGCCAGTGAATTCTGAAGAGGGAGCTGTGTTTTCATGTTGGTTCTAATTGGCTTGGTATGTATTGGCTTAACATCATAAGGGCTGTGTCTCGCTGTAGGCGTTGATACTCTCAGAGTATGAGAGCTGAATTCCTCAAGGAGAGGAGGAACATGTGGAAATGTCCTAGAGGAGAGAAGTTGTTTTTTAATACCAATGAGTCTGACAGTTGCAGGTGGGAAGATAGTGGTGTTTTTAGAGTAAGAAAATAATAAATTGGCTTTAGTTTTTTTCTGTATTATAATTCCCAAAAAGCTAATGTTCCATAACAAATCAATAATTATGAATGAACTTCATAATTGATCACCATTGGCCCACCTTCCTGAAACACTGCCATTGCTGGCATTTGAATGAAGGATTGTTGTATACCACTTGAGTGCCCAAACTGCAGTTTCCATTGAACAGAATGCAATAATAATAACTTGCCAGATTACTGTGACACTAGATTGTATTTTATATCAGTCTTCTGCCAGATCCTGCAAGAGAACCAAGCAACCTGTCCTGAAAATAACAAGTGCAAAGTCACTGTATGTATTTATGCATGCATATTGTGTGTACATATGTCTGCCTGCACCTATTTTGTCAGTCTTAATCTATGTCTGTCTGTACCTATTTTGTGAGTCTTTGCCTCTGACAAATTTTTTCCTCATCCAGTCTTATCAGCACCATATAGGGTGATGGTGAATGTGTAGATGAGAGGCAGCACGTTTCTTTTGGACAGACAGAGGTTATCTACAGGAAAACCCATAAGCACATTTAATTCACAGTCATTTACGTGGCATTACTCCCTGCTTCTGTGAAGTATTTTAAAAGCACTGTATTATTTGTTTTCATACCCTTGAAACTGTCAGTTGACTTTATTATACAGTATGGAACTGGGTTTGACGTTAATGGTTATGAAATGGTCTCAAGAGTTTCCTTATGCCTGGTCCTTATAAGGGCTTTAAGCCTTTACATGAAGGTGCTTAGTGATATTGAAGCTACATTCAAGGACACATCAAAAGTGAACAAAATCATTGTAGGGAAGCTCAGCTTCAGGCCCTTAATAACTAGCTTTCCAGTCTTGTTATGAGTGTGAACTACCTATATGGATAAAATTACCTGAAGCTACTGGCTTGATATACTGGAAGAATTTTCATTTCTGCTTTTTCCTCACCATATTTTTTTAAAGCAATAACATGTTACTGCTATTTTCACTTTCCACTCTTACATGTTCATAGAATAAAAATTTAATCTCTTAATATCATTGCTAAGTGAGTATCATTACTGATTTAATAAACATTATTCGTAATTTTTTTTTATACTTTTGTATTGGTTTTAAGTGATCATTTATTTTTCACTTTAAATATACAGTAAATATATTGATATATGCCGTCATTAATTAATTTAATGCTACTATTTGTGTGTGTGTGGGGGTGGGGGGGTGGTGGGGGGGGTGGGGGGGGGGGGGGGGGGTGTTATCAGTATACACTGATATTATAACATTTAACAGAAGCATATGTGTGAAAGAATGTGAGTATGTGTATGAATGACAGAGTGTAAACTCAATTTCTACTAAACAACACAGAACAAGCATTTAACATTTTGTTTTTACAAATGATACACTTACAGTTTGTTTCATAGTCTATATAGTTTGTATTAAGTCAATTTTCGTGATCTCTTTAGCATAATTGATGTAGTCATGAAGAAGCCCCATTAGCACAGCAAAGGTATGTGAGATTTTTTACATTATCCAGGGCAACCTCCTCCTTTAAAACCACTGTTGCAACAGTTTGGGGGAAAGGTCATTCTCCTCTTTGATCAGCATTCATCCCAGTCACCACCTGTTCTTCATCAGTTGCCTAAAAAGAGAAAAACATTTACAATTTACTTTTAATTAATGAAAATAATACTTTAATTAACAATTAATTAATAATTAATTTACTACTCTAGTAGTAGTAGTATTCTAGTATTTTTTTATTTTTTTAAATTGATAACATGATGGAATTATGAAGTTTACTTGCCTTAACTGTCTTTCCCTCTCTTCTGAAGAAGCTGAGAAAATCTCCTCCTCACACAAGCTGGTTTCTGTCTCGTTAACTCCCGGCACGGGCACAATGAAGACACAAAGCTCAACAAGTCTGAAATATTACATGCAAAACATTACTTTAACAATTATCACTTCATCAGCCTCAAAATAATCAAGTCTTTATTACATAACGCCTTTCCTTTAGGAAACTACATTCAATTTAACCGCGAAAAAGAAGATAATGTGCGTCACGTTAATTAATACATTAATAACCCTCTATTATCACCTCAAAAAGTCTACATATTGTAAAATCTTATGTAAATATGACACTGACGTTATATTAAAAGTATCTCTTCCTCAGTAAAAGAGTATTAAGACTATTTCTGAGGTGAAAACTGCATCCGTGTCCGTGTATTTTTCAATATAAGCTCTTTTCAGACTATTTCCGCCTTCCATGAAATCTAAAAATACTACTGGACTCAAACAATGAATGGTGACTTTACATTTTTAATCTTTACTTACCATAAACCATCTTAAGACGCTGAAAAAATGGCGGCTTCTCGCACCTGGTGTCGTTAACGTGACGTGCGTGCTCTCTTTCACGTCCACGTTCCCAACCCAGCACCGCTGGATTATAGATCAAGACCAGTTTTCATCCCAACGTCCTTACCCAGCAGGCTCAACCCAGCATTTGGGTTGAAAAAAAAACAACCCAGCGTTTTTTAGAGTGTATAGTGTACAGTCAATAACCATTATACAGAATACAAAATATAGGTCATAGGTCAAAAAAGTATTTTGCCATTCAATTATGCTGTAATGTGCTTTTAAATGGCAATTTTATTTATTTATTTTTTTACAAAAAAAACTTTTAAAATGAGTAATTTTTAGAGACTGGACTATAGTGATGGTAAGAGGCCAGGCAGAGAATGAATGATTCTGAGGTCATATATGTGTGTGGAATGGAATGAGACAATGATGTCACAGACACACTGTACAACAAAAAAGTCAGTGAGATACATTTTATACCAAGAAGTAGACAAATTACAGATAGCGATAGAGCGAGAGACTTGTAAAGGGTGGTTGAATGCATGACAGTGGGGGCAGGGCTGTGAGCCAAGATGAGCACAGTAATGGGCCCAAGCAGGAAAGGAAAAGACAGTATAAACAAGTGTGAGATGTCACAGAGTTGCCCTACTTTCTGCAACTGTTGTTGAGAGATATATACGTAAATGTGCTGGAGTAGCACACAGATGGTTGTGTCATTTCCTCCCCCATTCTCTCAGGATACCTGGGAAATATCTGCTCTTGGATAAGAGTTGGAACACTCATTCATTCTTGGTATACCTTCATATTAAAAAGATAAAAAGCTAATAAAAAGCTAATTTTCCTAATATGTTGTGATGAGGTGTTGCTTCCGTCAAGGAAATGTCATTGGAATATCAAACAAGGGTTTTAATTAAATTAAAGTAAATTTAATTAAATGTTTTCTGTTCAATTAAATGCATATTTTTTTCTGTGTGCAATGCAAATGTATAAAAAGTGAGAGCATTCCTTCATCGACTATGTGTTGTAGGCAGTTTGTCCTCAAATTCTTTCAACAGCGCTTGAGGCAGTGAACACCTCGTGATGACTAGGTGTTTTTACATAGAGGCTTTAACCCTCTACAGTACAGTGTTATCCTCAGGCAATGGAAAGTTTTCTTAAGCCCCATATTCAGTACATGTTTCTTTAAATGATTGCAACAAATTAAAACGGTCAAAAAGTATCAAAGAACAGTCTAATAAGGTGTGGGAGTCACTATCAAGCACCATTTGAAGACAGAATGTCCTCTTCTGACACATGGTCACAGAAGCACATGGTGTGAGAAGAAGGCAAGATCATTTGCTTTAATCATATTTAAAATGACATGAACTGTACATAAAAATATATGTGTGTATGAGAGAAGGCTTTTGTCAGGATTTATGGCATTTTTATTTTATTTTGCATGTTCAGAAATTCAGTTTTTCTTTTCGTTGCCTCAGGGCAATGTTGTGCGATAAGGGGTAAGGAAGCAGGGGTCCTTCGGCTCCCATTCCTAAATAGGGCTGTCAAAGAAAATATTTGAATTTCGAATATTCGTCGAATTAAAAAAAAAAATCCACATTCGAATGCAAAAACGTTGCATTTGAATTTAAGGTCTGCGTCAGCCATCAGGCAGCCTTATCAGTGGCGCACGAAATGCGACAACGATGTAAGTGTCATTGCATTTGAATGCTTTTGTTAGCCTATCCAGTTGAAGCCACTAGATGTGGTGCTGCTGCGTTGTTCATTCAAAATATTGTAGAAAAAGAGAACATTGTGGAGAAGATGTTGTTTACGTCAAAACTGAAACCAAGCCATTCACACAGAACGCATATTTATCACATTTTCTAGAGGGACATCTATCAGCGTTGCACTCGCGTCTCGCAGAGAGCGGCATGTTTAGAAAGCCATGTAAAATTAATGCAAGTTCAACTTTTAAAAAACATGTCTAAAGACGTTATGGTGGTTTTTTCCCTATCCCACTGTATCTCATGTTTTAAATTAAGAAACTAGCCCACGCTTTGTGATTGGTTTTCGGTCCTTTGTATTAAACTATACATGCTGTATGGTGCTGTTTGCTGTTTATTTTCTAATTGTTTAAGCAACTTTATTAATTATATATGGTTTATAAACATTATTTTAAACATTATGCACTTTTTTTCAAAGATAGTCGTGTTATTTTATTAAACTTTGAAGAAACATGCATAATATTTTGCTCGAAGCACCCTCAAAAGCTTTTTTTCTTCCACTACCTTAAATTATGCCTTTTAAATTCGAATATAATTTTGATCATATTAAAGTAGACAATTCGAATTTAGTTTTTCAGTAATTTTGACAGCCCTATTCCTAACCAGGATGTCCACTTGGACAATAATGTGTGACAAAAAGGGAAGATGCAGGGTTCCTGGGTGCACAGGAACATCCAAAGTGATGTGCAAAAAGTGTAACATACACCTCTGCTTCACAGCAGAGAAAAAGTGAAAAAAAGAAAAGTTTGATCAATAAAATGTTCCCAAATAAACCAAGAAATGATGTGGAATCAATTTTATCATGTACCATAGTACATGATAAAGCAGTAGAGGGTTGACTAAAGCTGTAAAGCAGTAGAGTTAACTAAAGTCAACAGACACCACCTGTATTTAGCCTTGTTTTAGTAGCCCTTTCCAAGTCCATCACATTGCAAAAACAGACGCCTCTTAGCTCAGAAATGTTATTTTTAGAAAATACAAAGTTTACTATTGACAAATGTGCACTTATCTTCCTTAGTTACTAGTTAACTCCATTGCTTAAAGGAATAGTTCATCCAAAAATGAAAATTTGTTGTTAATCTGCTTAACCCCAGGGCATCCAAGATGTAGGTGATTTTGTTTTTTTCAGTTGAACACAAATTCTGATTTTTAAGTCCAGCCGTTGCAGTCTATCAGTCGTATAATGCATGGCAATGGTAACAAAATCTATGAGAGTAAAAAAAAACATGCACAGACAAATCCAAATTAAACCCTGCGGCTCGTGACGACACATTGATGTCCTAAGACACGAAACGATCGGTTTCAGTATTTATAACCGAACAGTATTTATATCATATTTTAACTCTAATACACCACTATGTCCAACTTTCTTTGAGCGCGTGCAGGCATCTGGTGCGTGAGGTGTGTACACGCTCTGACGTAGTTTACTTTAATGGGTGTGTTGATATCCAGCCGAAGAGCAATCAACCATAACTTCAGGCGAGCAGGCTCAGAAGTTGGGAATACGTGGAAAGTCACCACTCCCGAATGAGTTCGCGCGAGAGAACGTAATCTTTTAGTTTTAAGTCGGTTTAAACAATCTGGATAAGCGCAAGTAAGTACCATTTTGCTTAGCCGTCGTATCTACAATGACTGTGCACTGTGTAAACAATGAGTGACGTATACGCGTGAGAGACCACTTCAGGCGTTTGCGTAACCTACGCCAGAGCGCGTACACACCTCACGCACCGGATGCCGTGCGCATGCCCAAAGACAGTTGGACATAGTGGTGTATTAGAGGTAAATGATATAAATACTGTTCGGTTTCTGGCACAAACCGATTGTTTCGTGTCTTAGGACACCAATATGTCGTCACGAGCCGCAGGGTTTAATTTGGATTTGTCTGTGCATGTTTTTTTTACTCTCATAGATTTTGTTACCATTGCCATGCATTATACGACTGATAGACTGCAACGGCTGGACTTAAAAATCATCATTTGTGTTCTACTAAAGAAACAAAGTCACCTACATCTTGGATGCCCTGGGGGTAAGCAGACAAACATCAAATTTTCATTTTTGGATGAACTATCCCTTTAAGTTACCCCATTTCCAAACGAGTGTCATCAAAAAAAAAAAACATGAGATTCTTGTAAGAATCAAAACTAGGCCTCAGTTTAGAACTTGTTTGAGACATAGATAAACACATTTCCGTTCAGAGACACTTCAGCTGTGTCTGCAATATAAACAATTATATTAGATTACAACAGATTCAGCTTGTTTTAATAGTATGCTGTTTTTTAATCATTTAAATTTGGCATGAAATGGTGACTTTAACAGTAGTCATCACTCAAATTGCACAAACCTTCAAGAAATTTCAGAGCCACAGTGTTAATTTTTATTTGTACTGTATTATTTTTACTGGACAGCATTCAAAAATCCTTGGCATTGAGCTCCCATAAAGGCATTGTATCCCATGGAGATGAAAATAATAATGGGATTTTGTCATGGGATCATGGGAAATTGATTTCATTTCATTAATATAATTCACATCCCGATGAGAGGAGGGGCTAGAGTGAGTGAGCAGCAGTCGTACACTAAGTGTGAATCTGTAATGTGTTTTTTTGGGAATGACAAGAGCGGCCATGATTAACCGACGTAGATGAGAATAAATTGGACTATCAATAAATAAACAGCACTTCATTCCTGCAGGAATCGACCTGCGGTGGGAATAAACCATCAACAGTACCGTTCTCAGCAATGAATAAATTTCCAACATTTAAAGATGAGAATGGACTTCATAAAAAGCTGTGTGTGAGGACATACATTATGAATGCACCTAAGCCTTTCACCAACATTATTTGATTTTCATTATTCATTTCAAACTGTTGCATATAGATTTACGACTGAAATGAGTGACTGCCTGTGGGGACAGATTTAGTGATTCCCTTTTGTTTTGCCAAATTAATTGATATACTGTATATTCAAGCCATATCTAATAACTACATTTAATGTTTTGGTCACTGCACAGACTGAGGCGATCCATTAAGCGTATATATGACGATAAGAAATAAACAAGAACATTCATTTATGTGTACAAACCATGAAAAGATATTTCTGTTTTGTCAGAGGTAATGAAACAAGGTCAGTCTTTTATTGTGTTCATGTTTTCCTTTCCCTGTGTTGTGGAAATAGGATATCTCCCATTTTCTCTTGAACTTCCCTGTCTATCAGACACGTCCTTGATGTGGCCACACCCAGTCTAACCTCCTGATCCTGCTGCATTCTGGTTTTTCAGCTTGCCAACAGTAAAAGGTTGTTTTTGTTGTTGTGTAATGGGCACCTTTCCAACATTTATAAAAAGCAGTGAGCCATTTCGTGCAGTTCCTCTCTGTAGAGGAAGAGCAGAAGCAGGGGTTGCTGTTGGTTGAGGAGGGTTCTCAGCGGGTGAGTGCACATAGGGGTAATCGTGCATGCAGTTCCCACCACATATGCCTTTTACTCTGCAGCACGGTGATGTGATTACTTATGTTTATCTATAATTTTCATTTGTAAAAGGAATAGATAGATACATACTTAAATATATAGGCCTATGTATGTATTTTCTCTCTCTGTGCAAGACTGGTTAGATTAATCTTTGTGTCCCTATACATTAGCTTTAGACATGCTAAAATGGCTTTGTACCCCAGGCAGTGCAGATACATTCAGGTATTTGTTAGCATTCCTTTCGATCTGAGAACCTCACTTATGGCAGGGTGTCACCACTGCTGAGAAAAAGAACATCCTGTGTTTTCTGTGCAATTTCTGCACTTTTATTATTTGAACTTAGAGGTATTTGACTTTAGGTGACCCAGGAAGCATTTAAACAGAATGTGAAACATTTATAGTGTATTTTACAGAATATAGCCATAAGGCTTTTAAGAGTATGGCAGTAAATCTTTCAGCCTTCAGCACCTGGGAGTTTAAAATGGTGGTTATGCATTAAGGAGATTCAGGGGAGTTGTGGAAACAGTGCAGTAATAGTGTTAGATATGAAAAGCTTACAACATTCAGTTCATTTCTATGAAAGCGGTGCTATTAAGATCTGTTTTATGCGATTCCAGATTCACAACACCTGCATTAGCAGACCAACAGCGAACTGAACATATGTAGAGATTAAATAGCACTGCCTATCGTTGCATTCCTGTCACTCTTCAAATTGGTTTAAAGACGATGAAAGAACACGAATGGAAACATTTTGCACTAGAACTATAAATATGCTTTGCCCTAATGAAAATTTTACAGTGACATACTGATACATATAATCTTTGTTACTTTTTATAATTATAGTGGGTATGATGTCACATTTCAAATCAGGTTTAGTATTTCCAATGCCAACATTTTTTAAAGTGTCGAATCTGAAGAACTTTGCAGTGGAGAACTTACTGTACTGAGAAATACTATCTCAAATGCTCATGTCATTTGTTTTAGAATAGAATGTTCATACTATTGTTAGAACAAATATTTTTTGACATGTCACAGGACAAGGATCATTAAGGAAGCAATGACAGGACATGATGGAACTTGCCCCAGTGCATCGCATTAGATTTGTGCATCATGACAGTAATACCCAAGGCATGGAAAGGAATGTTCTGTTCACAGAATCTCATGCACCCAGCAAACCATAATTTTAGCAAATAGATTAGAGCTATCACTTGAATAATAAGAACATTAAACATGATTGAAGCTCAGGCACGTGCACAAGTAGGGCTCAACCTGTGCAGAGCACATGCCCTTTTTGCCCTTACACTCCGAAGTGCCCTTTTTTTGTTGGTGTTTTTTTTTTCTTCCATCAATAAATCAATGATATTGGTCACCCTTTACATCTGTCTGTCTGCTTTACAAATATTTAGCTAATGAAAGGTATTAAAAAGAGCTTGTGACTAAATCTTATTGGAACTGTCAGTAAAACCTCATAACTCCACCCCCTCTATCTTGACTGAATGAACTGAAGTTCCACAGCAGCTGAACTAGGTCTGCAAGGGTAAATAAAGATCTTGTTGTTTGAATAAGTACAGCGTTTTCTTTACGCAAGAAACACTATGTTTATAAAGGCTCATAATTTATGTATTTGAAACTGAGCGCCGCGCCCATATAGCTACAACACCTGGTGATGAAAACGTAACGCCGCCGTTTTAATGACGGACAAAATACACATTTGCACACATTCACTGGTCAAAAACACCGTAACTGCATTTGAGTTTGACACAAAGCGACTGAGTGATCCTCGTCACCTAGGTCAAATATATTTCTAAGAAATTTATGATTGCTGATATACACTTAATTTATTAACATTTAATCATATTATATGGTCGCATGGCTAATTCATGTTTACGCTGTTAATATGCATGTATTCTAGCTAGCTTTTTTATCTAGTATTCTATACTCTCCGCTCGTCTTCAAATGTATTAACATGGTAAAACATGGTTTTATTACAGTAATGTTGTAGTAACCAAAAAAAAACTTTACAGAATCAAATCACAGTGAAATCTTTATATTTTATCATGCGTAATATAATACATTATATATATTACATAGCTAAAAAAATATTTTCTTCAAACATAATTTTATTGAACTTTGTGTCATAATGTATGTGTATATATATATATAATACAGTTAAAAAAGAGAGCGTACACAAGAGCAATTCACAAACACAGGACCCTACAAATAATAATGACAACTACCCAGGAGGCCCATTGTTATAGCCTACTTTACATCTAGAAGGCCAGATATCCTTTGCACTGTATAATGTCAAGCTATCATACCATGTCCTTTTTCCAGGCCAAGTCTATTAGTCCTGACTTCCACCTTTTGAGATTTAGAAATTAAGTAGTCTTTAAAAGCCATGTCATTATAATAGTGTATAACATGTAGACCTATAGACCTAAGAAACCCTATATATATATATAATATATCTATTATATATATAGATATCTATATATATATATGTAACGAATGCAGATCATGAAAGGGAAATATGAATAATTAATCATAACTAGTTATAATTATTTATGAATATTTTAGATCCGCTGTAGCTATTTAGCTGACCACTCAGGGTCAACACTGTATTGTCAATTTCTAAGAACGTTAATTTCCTGGGTTCAGGGGGAAATAACTTTCTTACTTTACAATTCTACAAAAGCTTGTAGCATAAATCTGCATGTTTAAGTGACTCCAGTTATGAGCAAACATTGAACCACGTCAAGTGTGATACAAGTTAAGGTTTTATTAACTACATAACACTTAAACTAGTCCAACATACTAAATAAACACATAAACTGGTCTAACATCCTACATACACACATAAACTGGTCTAACATACCCATACATACACATACAGTTGGTATAGGAAAGGGGTAAAGTTTAACACTAAAGAAAGAGACAAAAGGAATGACATTTATGGAACCATTTACATATTCAGCAGATCTAACGCCTGAAGGAAACATCAGATTCTTAGCTCAAACACACCTTTGTAAAAAGGTGTAACTGATACTTACTGTATCAATTAATAAGACTAAGTTTGAATACGTGGAGAGTTGGCGTGAAAGAGAATGTGGATTCTCCTGATGCAATCTTAAGGGCCCAAGATCTGCGAAATTAGTTGATGAGAAAGAACCAGTTCTGAATCAGAGAATCTTGATTGAAATGGAAAAGACAAGGCCGAAAGAAAGGCCTGGCACAAATGCTTTGATATCCTGAAGCGTTTTCTCACAACTTCATCTTAGCATCCGACCGAACCACCGACTGGGGCGGGTCACATGAAGTGTTGGCCTTTCAAGCCTGCAGAGATTCACGCCTCTCAAGAGGGGCTTGCCTGAGGGGAAGTACGGAATCTCAAGTGGGAGTTCTGCGGTTTTATGGCCCTTTGTCTCTAAGCATTGTATTTTGCATATGTAATTCGCTTGGATGTGAATGCACAAATTAGTAAAGATTCTTAGAACATCAATATGTTGCATAGGTAACAGCATATAATATACACACTTGTTTCAATCATAAGAAGGCGAATTCATAGATACCAAACATGGTATAGGTGAGGTTATATTAACTAGTGGTATATCATAACATGCATAAAACAGCATACACTACAACAGACAATTATACAGAAAACAGTAATGGTCTACACAATGACATTAAGGATATGTGTGTTCATTCAAAGAATGGTTTTCCTATTAATTAATTAGAGGAACAGTCCATTTCTCTGGGCATTATATGTCTTTCTTATGAGGAAAATGAGGGAGTTCATCTGCCGGCATTCCTTTAGGCAAGAAGAGAAGCAGAACAAAACAGTGATATCAGCATTTGGTTGCCTGAAAAAGAGGCCTGTTCTGCCTTTTGAGGTGTTAGTTGCATTTCAGGGAAAGGGTCCATAGACCCTCATAGTTGGACCTTTGGTTAGGTGAGGGGGCGTTAGATATTATTAGTTAAATATAACAAAAAGTTGTGTGTCTGATTGGTCCAAATGCTACATAATTCCCCCCTTTCGAATAGACAACAGCGAGCGACGTCAAAGGTGCAGAACAATCCAGACACGCACCTGCCACTCACGGCTGGGAGACAGTGGTGGCTCTCTGGCTATTGTTGCCTCCAGGAGTGGTTGTGGTGCCATGGTGGATGCTGTCAGGTGGTGTGCTGTGGTGATGTAGGCTGTAGCAAGGTGAGGGTCCTCGAGCTTGTGCAGCAGGTGTCTAGGCTGTGTCACCTGTTGAGTTAGTCTGGGTGAGATGGTTGTTTGTCGATGTTGTTAGCCATTAGGCTATCCGTGGTACCCGCGATGTGGAACAGTCGGGTTAGACTCTCACTGGTGAGAGTGCAGATGGTTCCAGGGATTGCAGGGAATTGTTATGGAGATTTTGTAGTGTGCAGAGAGTTTCAGACTGACCTAGTGATGATGGCAGGAGAGCAGCAGGTGGTTGTTAGCCCTCTGTTTTGCCCGAACGTCACTAGAAATCTGATGTTTGCGGTGTCACTTTGCTCTTGTGGTGGCACCGACTTGAGCTTGCCTGAGTTGTGTTGGTAGAGCTTTCGCTGTTGGGCAAGTGGGCCCGTTGCTCAATCCAACGTTATCTGGCTGCTTCTAGGGGTGTCGACCGGTTTCAAGGGATGCTCCTCCCTTGGAGGGGCCTGATGCTGTGATGCAGCAGGCAAGGAGTCAGAGGTTTGTCCTTCTCAGTACTCCTTAGTTGAGTTTTGTTCAAGGAGCTCTTTTGCGAGTGTCAGCAGCTCCTGTAACCCAGAAGTAGGCGTGTCCAGCTGTCCTTGTGTAGCCTCCGTTCAGCACCTGTGTGAAGGGTGTGGAGGAGGATGTTGTGGTGGACTGCTGTTGGACATACCGTGGTGTTTGCAGGATGAGGACGCCTTTTCCCAGTGGTTGGTCTGGAACCTGGGTCTGTTGCCATGGTGATGGCTCTGTCCTCTTCTGGCTAGGGGCTTTTTGTAGAAGGGTTTTGCATTGTGGCAGTGCTGGGTGCCTTCTGGTGCCCGCTTTGGATTCTGAGTTGTGAAGTTCAGAATCAGCAGCGATCAGTCCCTGTTCAGACTCTGGGTCTGAGAATTCCTTTATGATGGCTTGTTTAAACTGCTGGTGAGACTGCAGGATCAGTTCCTTTGATGTCCTCAAGGTCTCTGCAGTATTTAGGTTGCCAGATGTATTGTCTCTGGCCAGCTCGTTGGGGTCTGTGGGGTCACACGATATGTGTGTCTGCAGTGATCCTCTGGAAAGGTCCCTGCCCCACCCCCTTGTGGCTGCTGGTTGGTGACGTGTGAACAGTGGCTCTCGCCCCCCCCCTCACAGGTTCAGACTCTTGGCTGAGGGGGTGGGCCTGCTGGCCAGGGGAAGTTCTGTTTCGTGTTTTCCCTGTCTGTTCACCTTGTGGTCTGCAAGCATATTTCAGTTCATTTGTGACACTGAATTCACCTCGTTGCGTTGTTTCGGTTCGCCGAAATTTTTTTTTTTTTTTTGTGTTGCAGAGACTGCAGAGGTTTTCAGGAGTGACTTGTGAAAGTATAAAGCAGAAGGCTTGGATCCCCTTGTTCACCCCGTTCGTAGCTGCTGACAAGCGTGGAGGGCTTGCACTGCTGGCGACGTGATGTTCAGCCGGCTGTCTTTTGCTTAAATCTATGCGCAGTCGGTAGGACTGTTTAGATTTTTCTGAACCATGTCAAGCTCCTCTTTAATTGCTGAGTCAGGGTTTGGACCTCAGCTTTGTCTGTATGCAGGTGGCCTTGTAAGGACTAAGATGTGGTGTCTTTCTCATTTAGTTCCACATATGTTGTTTTTAAGAGTGACTTTGTGTGAAACAGTTCTCTTTTCAAGTCCTGTCTGATGGCTTTTTCCAGCGGCGCTTGGTGTCTAGCAGCTGTAAGAGCCTCCTGAAGACTGGTGATTTCCTTCTGTCGCACCATTCTGTGAGGTTCCTTGCATCCGTTCTGTGCTTTCTCTCGCTGAGCAGGTGTCAGTTCCCTGTAGAACTCCGTGACTTGCAGGTTCAGTTCACTTACCTCCCGTCTGAGGCCCTTGAGGGTGTGGGCCAAGGAGAGGATGATGCTGGTCAGGTCCTGTTGGTTCAGGCTGGGTGTCAGGTGTTCACTCGTGTCTCAGTCTCGCTGTTCTTTTCTTTGCCATGGCAGGTCGTTGGCTGCTTTGATCTGAAGGATGTCCATTACAGTGCTCTGTTGGGTTTCCAGGTGGTCCTGGTGAGCTTGCAGGGTTGGATGTCTGTGGAATGTCTGCGACATCCTGGCACACTTGTGGGAACACCAGAGAGAGAGAGGCACAAGGCAAATGCAGGTACGTACAGAGGTGTTAAGCTATCTCTAAGGGGAACGGCTGTGTAGGCGTGTAAGGTATGACTAGCTGGTGGGAGGCAGCTAGTGAGTTAGGGTGCTATGTTTTTGTGTTCGTGAACACAAAGGGAGAGTTTGAGTAACTTTGTTGAGGGGGCCGTAAGCAGGGGTCAGCTGATGACCGGAATATACATGTAGTCAAACTATTACTTAAAACACTGATGGTTCACGGGTTTGGTCACTAAAACGAAACTGAAATAAAATAAGATGAAACCAAAAAAAAAAAAAAGAAGGAAGATTTTACCTATTTTAGTTTTATCCTATGAGATATGGCTAAGCAGGTGTCACTTGTGCGTGATGCTGCAATAGACTTCATAACCCTAGGGTTAGGCTGTTAGCTCAACTAGCAGGGACCCACCAAATACCTCGTTTCAAAAAAAAAAAAAAAAAAAACAGTGGGAATTGTTTCTAGTTTTAAGTTAGCCTACATTGTGTTGCAATGGTAGCTGCCCTTCAATGTATTAGGCCTGGCACTGAGGCGTGAGGAGAAGTAGAGAGGAAACAGGGATTAGGCTACTAATAACCTGTACAACTCGTTAAGGAAACAACAGTTGCTCGAACTACTGTAATCCTAACAAAAAACGACGATGGTGATGGTAAAAAAAATAAAAAAAGGTAAAAATAAAACACAACAAAAAAAAAAAAAAAAAAATGGGTCCTAAGAGCTTGTTTAGGAAATTAAAAGGAAAAGGGAATTTTTTTTTTTTTATATAATAAATTCAAATTTCATACAAATCAATTTAGTGAATTGGTACCTTTGTGTCAAACATACTGTAAAATAAAATGCAATAAAATTTAAAAAAAGGTTAGGGAAATAAAGTCCAAGAGAAAAAAACAAAAAAAAACAACAATAACACAAGTACACTACAGTATGTGGGTGAGGGAGAACACAGGGACTCCTGGTGTGATGGCATTCAACAGGAAGTGACACCAGGAGTGCGGAGAGGAAGAAGGGAGAGAAGTGTGGTTAGAAAAGTTACCCAATTTACACGAGTAAGGATATCAGACCGAATCAGACAATATAAGATTTGGTCAAACATTAGGAGCAAAAAAATTCCACAGAGGCCCAAGACAAACAGGATGTCATAAATCAGACCCGAGCATTAGTCTGAAGCAAGCCTAAACCCCTCTGTCACAGAACAGTTTTCAACATTAACACAAAAGAACACTTATTGACAAGTCCAAGGAGATTGTCAAATTTTGGGGCAAGTTATCAAGAATAAAGGTCAAAAGAGATGACCGCATGACTACCACACGATAGTAACTACAGTCACAAGCTTCGGATTGACTTTTCCCCCCACTTAGGAGACAGAACAGACTGAAATTTCTTACAGACATTTTAACCTCTCTGGTTTTCACAGAACGTATCCTTACGTCCACATAATGCCAAAGAAACTTCATTTCCATGTGAAAATGCATCTAAATGACACTAAAAGGACAGGCGAGCAACTAATCATTTCTATGCATAACTGTGACTTATCAGGTCTTAATCATTTATTGTGAATGTATTTTGAATAACTATTGAATAGTTTATAGGTTCATATTCATGTTTAGTATGTGTGTGTTTGAATCTTCATGCTTGAAACGTTTATTCTAATTACTTCGTTGTCAAATGTATCATACTCTTATTATAAGAAATCATGTCCAAAATGTATACTCTACCAGAGCGGGAAAAACGCGGATCATGTGAATAATGAGATAACAGTTGATTTATGAATGGGGAGGAGGAATATACAAAACACCCCGAGCAAACACGACATCTAATTAGGCAAAACACCATTTGGGGTGTGTTAAACAGCATGGTTTAAATACTCAGGACACCATCAAAAATTGGCCCTTTTTTTTTTGTCTTGTGCCTTTTGACTTTTGCCTTTTGCGGGGTTTCTGACTTTTTCGTGTTAGCTTTTAGCCACGCGGCTCTTAGCTTTCACCTAGTCATGCTTTTTTAGCTTTTTGAGCGTGCTCTGGCTTACACGCCAGCTCCTCCGAAACCATGAGGAGAAACGCCACCTGGTCTCGTCAAACTTTACTTCTATTTCTTTAGTTTGTTTTATTTTCCGTTGAGAGTTTCGTGTTTTGAGTTAAGTTTGCCTAACGCCGCATCTCCCAAAAGAGTGCTGTCTAAACTTCAACTACAGACCACAGCTCCGCGTCGCCAGCCAAAGCCCAACCACTGGCTTCCCAAGACTGAACCGCCAGCCAATCAGAAAAGCGGGAAACCACTTTCGGCAACCAGACAAGGAAGGGGCAACCCCCGAAACGAACACGCAAGTCTCCAGAATAGTGAACGGGTGATTGTTATATCACCCGGGTTTTAACTCTCATTGAGGAAATACCAGTTGACTCGAGGGTTAATTAAGTGATTGATGGTTGGTTGTTCAGATCTATGCAATTGCACTTATTGCTGTAAATTTGGGATTTCACATTTTCATTCTCTTTAATTATTTCCTCACTCTCTCTCTTTCTGAAAACTTGTGTGAATGCGTGTGTTCATGTGTTAAATTAGTTTATATGTCTTAGATTTATCCAATAAAGACTTATTTATATTGAAAAAAGAAGTATCTCGTGTTTTGTGCTCACAAATTAATGTCTTAAACTGCCGATCTTGTTTTCACTATATTTTTGGAAAAATATCAATTGCAGAATTTATGTTCATACGGCGCGTTAAATGACTCGCTGGCCGTCTCAGAGTGATCAGCCGTAACAGTGATTCTGTCCTAATTCCCTTGCTTATTAATGGTGGAGTTCCCTTTAAAATCTTAAATGATTCCCTTTGAGCTAAATTATTGACCTGTTTCCCTTACAATGCCTATCTAAGCGTTAGTCAGATGCTAACAGCTAGCAGTTGAGGTAAAGGGCTTAGCTTCAAGAGTTAGCGTTGGTTTACACGCAGTTCTTTGTTTACACACAGGTCTGTGAAGTGGGTGCTGTTGTCAGATTAACCGGAAGAGTCTGCTCACACTTCCGGGGTCACTTGTTGCTAGGAGACCAATGCAAGCTCATAACAGGTGCATGTGGAGCAGACTTGCACTGCTGTGAGTATGCATGGGAAACTCATGCATGTCCCATACAAATTCATTCATTAATCAAAACAACACATTCACTTCACAGGCAATGGTGAACTCATAGTTAGCTACGCTAGAATAACACCAATAATTTTACGTAAATGTTTCACATGAGCGAGTCAAAATGAAATACAATGATACGTACCACATAATAAGGCCTTAAATTAATGAAAAGAGGAGTATCGCTCAGATCACCTACACAGTGCTGAAAAAAGGGATTTCTTCGCCCCATGTGTAGTTGTCAGGACCGGCTGCTAATCTGAGATTTCGTCGTCAGAAAAGGTGTACCCTCTACTAACAACATAAATTAGGATTTCTTTGCTAAAATCAAATTTCTTATAGTACTATTTAAACACATTATAGCACTGAAACGTTCTACTACCTGTAGGAAGGCACATTCAAGCTATAGTTTTATCTGATTATAATCAGAACCTGGTGCGCGCATGTATAAGAGTTACGTAAATGTTTCACATGAGTGGGTCGATATGAATACAATGATACATAACACATAATAAGGCCTTAAATCAGTGAAAAGAGGAGCATCGCTCAGATCACCTACAAAGTACTGAAGAAGGGGATTTCTTCGCACAAAATCAGACCGATTTATTCTGGTAACATTTATATGAGCTGCTAATCCCGAGATTTCATCGTCAGGAAAAAGACCTATGCTCCACTAACACAGAAATTAGGATTTCTTCGCTAAAGTCAGGTTAGTTTCTTATCGTACAATTTAAACACATTATAGCACTGAAAACTTCTACTGCTTGTAGGAAGGCACATTCAAGCTATAGTTTTATCTGATTTTGATCAGAAACTGGTATGCGCATGGAGAAGAAGTTACTGATTTATGAGACAGACACATAAGATTGATTTCTGGGTCTGCTTGCAAGCAATGTTTAAACCGACGCCACCGTTCTAAATTACTGCTAATACTGCATAAAGTAGGAAAACTATTATTTTCATGGCCATGTGAAAGCTGGGATGTTTCTGGCTAGCTTGTCAATGTCTCTGGGGGTCACATCACCCACTCACCCCGCCCCCCATACCCAATTCACTCCTGCCAGCGCATGCTGGAGGGAAGATGGGGCCCCCACTGGGGAAAGTTTAGTATTACAGTTCTGTCTGCTGATTTGTTAAGCAGAAAGTGTTGGCTCCCCCTTTCGTAGCTTGGTGCACCTGAGGGAGTTTTCACTGCTGAGTGAGGGTGCAGGAGTAGGGTGTTTCTCCCACTGTTTTTCCTTTTGCAGCCTATAAGAGTACCTTAGTTCTCTTTGGACCATGTCAAGTTTTTCTTGAGTGTTGTTCAGCTGCTGGATCGGAGTCTCTTGAAATCTATCGATTTCCTCCTGTTTCTATCCCATTAGGTTGTGGGTCAGGAAGTTGATGACCTTGGTGAGCTTTTTGTAGCCATAAATCTCACTTGAGTCATGAGTCTGAGGTACTCTTATCTCTGTGTCCAGTTGCTTTCAGCTCAGAAGGTGGTCGTCGGCCCTGGGTAGGGGTTGTTCCTCACAACGCCTGGGATAATTGCCTCTTTGGTCTGGCTTTTCTGGGCCAGTTACTAGTCTGAGCTCTGAAACATTTCTGACCAAATTGTGTTGAGAGTAAGGGCGCTAGAGACTACTACAAGTCAAAACAGAGTGTGAATGCCTAAAATAGGTTTGGGTCAGCATGAAGTTTGCTGAAAGGGCCGTAAATCAGGCGTTTGATTGATGACTTTAAGACTACTCTTATTGTCAACGTATCACTTCAGAATTTATGACGGTTCCCCAAACAGGCCTAATCTCTGAGGTATGAAGGAGAAAAAGGGAAAAGCAGAAGGAAAAGGAAAAGGAGAGTATTTCTATTCAGATTATGCCTATTATTGTGGTACTCAGGATGATTAGTTATGCCCATAGCGTTTGTCAGATATGATTTGTAAGGGTCTTAAAAAATAGGGCACATGTTTGAAAATAAACAAATCAAAAATAGAAATGTGTCTGGTTCCTTTTGAGGTTCAGAAAGAAAATCAAATCATAGTGGAACAAAAGGGGGCATAACATGTAAAAAGATAGTTAAATTCGCTGAGACTAATTGAAGATTGAGAAACATAGAAAAAGAAGAAAAAGAAGGAAGAGAAATGGAAAAATCAGAAACCAGGGATTAGGTTAAATTCAAATTACTTCACACTGCATACACACATGCTGTATTTAAAGCTTCAATTAAAGAGTGCTAATTTTTTTCTTTTTTCTAATTGTTAAAGCTATTGGTAGCTATCAGCCTAAAACTGAACTATGCTAACGTCGTGTTTTAGATTAGCTGCCTTCAAGTGGTTGTTAAACATGGGGTGTTGTGCATGTGAAGAAGTCTAGCGCGTTTCCCTGTGAAAAGTTCGTGTCACGGGTAAACCACGTGCAGTGCCAGTGCAATTACAGGCAGTTTAGTGTATGCTAGTTTGAACAAAGTTGCCCCAGTTTTAGAACGTGGTGCTTTACAGACTTCAAGACTTGTGGCATTAACCTAAGCACTTCGGGAGTGCTTCTTAATTGTAACACTAAAATTCGGCATGTTTAAGGAATTACAAAATGGGTTTACTGTAAGTTAAAACCGGTTTAAACATATATGCAGTTATGTGTGCCTCACACTAAAGTACAGTATTACCCCTTTACTTTCACTCAGCGAGTGAAACACATAATGACCACCAGGTTGCTTGTATGTATGCAGTCAAAGTGTAGATGAATTGCTTCAATCTAATTATAAACTATAAGGCCTTTATGCTGTAGAAAGAGGAGCAACGCTCACATCTACCTTGATATAACTGTACTGAGATTTCTTCTTCAAAGAAACAATTTAAACAATACTGCAATTTTGTGATTTCTTCACTAAAGCATATTACTTTATGGTACAGTTTGGACATGCCGCTGGGCTGAGATTCAGACTTATGCTTTGTCCGAACAGATTTATGCTTTAATACTAATGAAATTAGGGTTTCTTTGGAAAATCAGATTAACATACATGATACCATTAGCATGATACATAAAGAAATCTCCAATCATAATACTTCCGCTGCTGGAGTGGTGTTTGTTGGACCCATTCAAAACCACCCCACTTATCTGCATCTAAAAACAAGCCAGCAAACATAGGGACACAAAAGGGCATGGAAGTCACACTATTTTAACCTGGCCATCACGCCCACACACACTTTTAAGTTCGACAGAGTGGTTTAAACTCCATAACTTTCGTTTTACCATGACCGCATTCTCAACCAATCTGTAACGGAATCAGCTCAATGACAGGAAATATGAATAATTAACCATAACTAGTTATAATTAACTATTTATATTTTAGATCCGCTGTAGATATTTAGCTGACCTCTCAGGGTCAACTGTCTTGTCAATTCTAAGAACGTTAATTTCCTGGTTAAAGGAAATAACCTTTTTACTGTACAATTCTACAAAGCTTGTAACGTAAATCTGCATGATAATTGACTCCGGTTATGAGTAAACAATGAACACGTAAAGTGTGATACAAGTAAGGTTTTATTAACTACATAAAACATTTAAACTAGTCTAACATACTACATAAAAACATAAACTGGTCTAACATCCTACATTAACACATAAACTGGTCTAACACATACACACACACACACACACGTGCATACAGTTGGTATAGGAAAGGGTAAAGTTTAACTCACTACAGAAAGAGACATAAGGAATGAAATTTATGAAACCATTTGCATATTCAGCAGATCTACACCTGAGGGAAGCGTCAGATTCTTAGTTCAAAAACACCTTTGTAAAAAGGTGCAAATAATACCTAATGTATCAATTAATAAAACAAACTTTGATACTTGCACGTCTTGTCTGTCTGAAAAAGAGTCCTGATGCAATCTTAAGGCCCAAGATCTTGCTGAAATAAGTTTTAATGAAAAGAACCAGTTTGAGTCAGAGAAACTTGATGAATGGAAAGGACAAGGCCGAAGAAAGGCCGGCACAATCTTGGTATCCCTGAAGCGTTTCCACAAATATTCATCTGCCTCTGACCGAACCACCGGACTGGGGCGGGTCTATTGAAGTGTGGCCTTTAAAGCCTGCAGAGATTCACGCCTTTCAAGATGGGCTTGTCCAATGAGGGAGTCCGGAATCTCAAGTGGGAGTTCTGAGTTTTTATGGCCCTTTGTCTCTAAGCATTGTATTTTGCATATGTAATTCGCTTGGGTGCTGATGCACAAATTAGTAAAGATTCTTAGAACATCAATATGTTGCATAGGTATCAGCAAATAATATACACACTTGTTTCGATCATAAAAAGGCGAATTCATAGATACTAGACAAGAAATAGGTGAGGTTATATTAACTAGAGGTCTATCATAACATGCATAAAACAGCATACACTACAACAGACAATATACAAGAACAGTAATGGTATACACAATGACCTAAAGGATATGTGTATTCAATCAAAGAAAGGTTTTCCTATGAATTAATTAGAGAACAGTCCATTTCTCTGGGCATGATGTGTTTCTTTCTTATGGGGAAAATGAGCGGGAGTTTCTCTGCGCATGCCTTTATTCGGCCTTAAAATTAAACCAGTGATATCAGCATTGGTTGCCATGGAACCAGGGGCCTGTTCTGCTTTTCTGAGGTGTTAGGTGCATTTCGGGTGAAGGGTCCATAGACCCTCGTAATTGGTCATTTGGTTAAGTGAGGGGGAGTTAGATGTTATTTGTTAAATATAACAAAAAGTTGTGTGTCTGATTGGTCCAAATGCTACAATTATAATCTACAATATATATATTATTATTATATCTAATGGGTGGTCATAATAGTGAAATAAATCTAAAGCTTTTTGAGACTAAATTTGGTTAGTAATTTGTCAATGGGTGGGGGGGGGTCCTTTTTCAGTTTCAGCACATGCCCCTCAAAAGGTCTGTGCACGGCCCTGTTGAAGCTTATATGAAAATCCAAGCACAATACTAGTTTTTAGTGTTTTTGTTCTTATGTTTTGTTCACATACATGAGGACACGAGGTCATTAGATGTAAAATCCAACAGAAATCAATGTGGAATTCCTTAGTATAGAAAATAATCTTTAAATAGCATTAGGCACAAAATAATGTGAACACCCACCATTATAGTGGTTATTGTGATATTAAAAACAAATGTGATTTTCATTTATTTATATATTCGTTGTCTATTCTCTAAGTTGTAAATTAGTGTTGTATAAGCTGTGTTCAGCATTGTTTAATACAAGCCGTGGGTGAAATGGGTGACTTGTCAGATGTTCAAAAAGGGCAAATCACTGAAGCCTATTTAGCTGGAGCATCTGTAACCTTAATAGCTCAATTGTTTGGTGTTTTAAGAACAACAGTCTGGACTACATACACAAAGCATGGCAAGACTTAATTAGAGAAGAAGAATAGTGGGTGAAAAATTAAAGGGAATGATATGGATCTTAAAGACCCTGTTTCCACAAAAACCGACCACAGAGAATTTCACAATGTCGACATCCATGAAAGATCTGCAATCGCCAAAACCTTTTTCACAGACACCAATGCTAAAATGTGAAAATCAAATCTTGTCATGATCATAAAACCTGGACATGTGGAGCACCAAGATATACTTCAACATCTGCCCTGGCCAGACAAATCATCTGACTTGAAATAATATTATCAAACCACTGTTGGCTGTTTTGGAGAGAAGAGTGAGAAGCTGATTCCCTACTTTGACATCTCTGAAGCAACTGACAGTTGTTTGATTGTGGACATAATCTGGACGATATTCAAAAGTTGTGTTAATCTATTCTAAGAAGGTTGAAAGTTGTATCAAAGGCAAATGGTGGTTAAATCTATCTATCTATCTATCTATCTATCATCATATTATCCTATTATTACTCTCTATCTATCTATCTATCTGTGTCTGTCTGTCTCTCTGTCTCCTCTCCTTATTATCTATCTATCTATCGATATCTATCTATCTGCTCTTCAAATAGTAGTGGAACATTACTATAACTGTTGTGATGAAAAGCAGCTGTGGTTTCCTGAAGTTAATTCTGAGAAATGCCACATGACATTTAGAGGAGGTGGCATAAATAGTTTTTGGGGTCATGTTCATCAAGAAACATTAAAAAACACCTAACAAAGATGATATGGATGAACTAAACATCTTGAAACGTTTTATTTTGAGTTGATAAAATGTTACTTTGTGATAGGAAAAACGAAAACAAAAAAAACAAAAAAACAAAAAAAAAAGAAAAATGGTTAAAAGTAATTAATCCTTTATCATTTATCAAGTATTTTTCTATAACAGCAGCAGATCACTTTGTGTTGAACTGCTTACTCTGGCCTTGAACAAGAGCAGGATGTGAGATGAGGTCTGAGCAAGGCTGGATCACATAAAAGGAGAACAATGACAATTGCCAATAGTGCAGAGCTAAATACAATGTACCTTGTTACACTTGCACCAGCTTAACTTCCTATATAATCATCACTTTAGGTGGTTTGGAATTGGGACTTTTAATCTTTTTTTTTTTATATTTTTTTTAATAAGACCTTGTTTCATACATTGCATTGGAAAATACCCTCTTAGGCAGGACTTGGCTCCACCTAGATAAAAACCACGCATACCATTACATACAACATTAAAATGATGTCTCATGACATTGGCACGATTCAGTTGTTCAACTTGACAAAAGAAAGTTTGTGTCCTCAGCATTGCTGCTTCCATATTCTATAATAAGGGACTAGACTAGCACTGTACTTTCTGAAAATTTAGACTGAAATGATGAAAGTATTATAATCAACTGCTGTATATAATGGTCATAAAAGCTAGTTACCGGAAAATTCACCTCATCCAGCCTGCTGTCTGGATAGAATACATTCCAACATCTCTTAGCAAATAGTCTGTCCTGCTTTCTATAAACCATCTGTCATCAGTCTGTATCTACAGCTCATCGAAGTATCCAGAAGAATTTTCTAGGGAGTGTTATCAAGTTTTACAGTAGAAAAAAAATGCTTTCTAAACTAAAGCATACGGTGTCTTTTATTAGGTTTACTTCTCTGAAATTATGATAAAGAACTAGTCTAAGAATCTTTAGTCACACTCAAACTCAAAAGTTCCAGAGCTTGTTGCAGTGCGGTTGTATGTGATGCTGCTTTAGAATTTGGCTAAAATATTTGTTTTTTTTTACTCACTAGGTTTTGAAAGAAATCATCTTCATATCTTTTTCTAGACAATCTTTTGGTAAACAGAAGTGAATTAAGTGATAGCCTGTTGATCCTGCAGACGAACATGTCAAGCTCTATATGAAAGCAGAACATCCTGATCTCCTTTCCTTTTACAATGTCATTGTATCTGCATTTTATATGTCTTCCCTTTAAACCCTGTTATCTCTGGCACACCCAAAGTCAGGGGTCATGGACATGTGTTATGTGTTATGTGTTAGGGTGACCATTCTGATTGTAAGTACTGTGGGAGCAGCGGTGCGGAAGAGCTTTATAGGTGGACAGGAAGTGACTCGTAATGAAGCTGGAGCCATGTTAGATTCACACCAGCACTGGGAGACTGACAGGTTTCTCTGTCTCAAACAGTGATAATGATGCATTGTGCTTTTCATATTATTCATTACTATATTATATTATATTATTAAACAGGGGACTTGTAAGATAAAAAAAATAGCCAGTCACCCACCAGCTTTTATTTATTTTTAAATTATTTTTGCAAGCTGTGTTCTCAGGCAGGCATTAACTCACAGTTATGCAAGAGTTTACAAAAGGTTTTTGAGGTACAAAAGGTCTTGAGGTTTCAGCCTTTTTGGTGAGAAGGTTCACAATCAGATTAACTGTTGAACTGATCAATGTAGCGATTGTTCAGAAAGTAATGACTTACTGAATGTGCAAAGCTTCTCTGTTACTGTTCACATACTGAATCACAAAACAAATGCAAATCAGCTGTCTACAGAAACTATGAGTAGCGTGTTGTGCACGATGTGGCAACATGCACATTTTGATAAAATTCTACCCACACAGAGTCATAGAGAGAGGATATGTGGGTGTTAAAAAGAACATTTTGCTTCCTCTTTGCAACTGCTGACAGCTTATATCGGGTCACATATTCAAAGGGTTCTACTCAGAGGTGGTTTTGTGATGCGATGATATCAGTGTTTTCAGAAAATGTTACTCAGCTTCTTATGCTGATAATATAATTTAATGCATTACAAATTTAGAAGTATTTTCAATAATCTTCCCATACTCGCGTGCAGCATTAAGGGTGCTGATGAAAGCATGTGGTTATGTGGTCTGGTCTTTTAGAAGGTTGTTTACACCACACTCTCTCATCTTGTATGTTTTCTCATTTTGTTGCATACATCTTTTTAGTTACATCAAAAAATCACTTGTGATTTACACTCAAAATAATTTTTTTATTTTTATTAAGCGCATTAATAAAATAAAAATAAAAAAGTTGAATTTTGAGTGTGAATCACAACTTAATTCCTGGTCTTTTACAAACCCACTAGACACTTCACAATGCATGACAGGAAACAACTGGAACTAAAATAAAAGCAAATAAGAGACAACATGATATAGATACAAGTGACAAAAGAATAAGAAGAAATAAGTGAGGGATACCAAAATAAGGGATATAATTGATTGTAATTACCAGAAAGAGTCAGAAAGCAGAAAATGTATTTAAACACTTTCATATTGTGGTTGCATGGCTTTTATTTTGAAGTTTTGTATGTGGCCAATATTCACAGTCCTCTTATATTCTTGATGTTTTTCTATTGGTTCATCAGTCCGGTATTGTTGTTCATTGATTTTGTGTAGTGATTGTTTCATGTTTACTGGTCTTGTTATTTTATTTTTTTGAGTGTATAAATACTGCTCTTGTGGCCTCAGTATTATATGAACTTTTTGTTAAATTCCAAATAATTTTATATAAAACCCTAAAAGCAACATGGTGATGGAAATATATGAGATGGGAGAAAAAAATATTTTGCCATGCTTTTGAGTTCACTCACAAAACTTTGTGTCCCCCAATAAACTTTGTGTGAAGTTATCATGTGATTATTTGAGGCAATAACTAATGGTTTCTCTATCAAGATTTTCACAAAGCTTTGTTTGTCTTTCATAGATGACAAACCAAACACTCTTCAGATGGTGATCACAAGTTTTAGTTTTCCTCTCATTTTTTTATAGGAGAAAAAAATGTAACTTGATTAGATCATTTTGCAAAGGGCAGGATGTTTCCTGGCAATGCTCAGAATTTATCTGCAAAATATCCACCAAGTCATGCCAGAGAAAGAAAGAGCACAGCATGCCTGCAGTATTTTATGTCGTCCATAAGCCTTCGATATTCCTTTCTTAAATAATTTATGCTTGAGAAAGTCAACAGCTATATTTTATAAAACTAGATGTGAGCATTATAAACACATATGTCAAAGTTTATGGTTATAATACTGTTCTCCAGATTACACGACACTGTGAATACAACTAGGCTTGAAACTTCAAGCTGTGGAAAGATTTATGCTTCGTTTAGGCAGGCTGATTTAATGATAACTTTCCATTTATGTAATCCACTGAGTTTTACAGACGTTGTGTATATTGTATAGTATACTGAAAAGTTTAGAATGTTATCTTGAGGTCAAGATGTTTATTTTAGTTACGGGTAAATGAAAGGCACTTTAATGCATCAGGGTTTTTTCACCCTTTTTTTATAAAGGTCACAATAAAACAAAAACAATTGCTACTTCTTAAATGTTTACATTCATAAAATATGAAATTCATAACAGAACTATGATATAATAAACACAAACTTTTTTATTGTGAACACAATTATGTATTTTTATTTAAAATATGACTGTCCATAAATTGTGACATTAAGCAGTAAAACGGCAAAAAGTTTGAAATGTTATTTAATTATATTTAAGGCACATTAAATGCTAGATGTGAAATAAGTTTTCTCTGCTGGCCTAAACACTATCAGAACCACTGATTTAGTTTTAATATATTTTTCCATGAATGTGTATTAAATTATTTCCAATAGTCTATTCTCTTCATTTCATAGCTTTTCTCTTGGTTGCACTGCTTCCAGCACCGTATGTTTATAATAGAGCTTTTATCCAATCATATTTCAGCAATCGTGTTGCCAGGGTCAAAGAAATCTGCCTTAAGGCCTTCAGAATCAACAGTGCAGGCGTCTGTTAGCTTAAATCAATGGCAATGAAACGGTTGCTTTAACCAATCAGATTTCGAGTTGGCAGCACCAGGGCCATCTAGCTGGCTAACGATAACGTCAGCATTTTCTCGTCCTTTGATTGGATGATCAGCATACTAGCTAGCAAACAGCATAACTGTAAATCATTTTATTAAAACTTAATAAAACTTTTATTACTGTTTCTCAGGTTTAGATTTTCAGTGCATTTTGAAAAAAATATTTGCCTACTATATTTAGTAAATCTAAAAACAGCAGTCCTAATGACTGCGAAAAACAACCACACACCTCCTCGGCACCGGCTCTGTGAAAGACACGTGAAGATGAAAAACCACTAGAGTATGGTAGGTTCATTTTCATTTTTGACTCTTTTATCGCTTGATGCGTTGTATGCTGATGTTATTTGCGCGATATACAGCCAGGTTTAAGTTTCCATAAGAATATCTCAGTTTCCCGAATGGAGCTGTATTAACCGATCTTTTCCTCCGGCCGCAGCGCCGCTGGCAGAGGCAGACCAGCTGAGAGATGAGAGTCACAGAGGTACGTTAAAACACATGTAGGCTATACACTTTTCTTCATCATCTTGTATGAATTATTTTAATGTTACTTGCTCACTTTCCTAGTAAAGCTGTGCTAACCAGTATTTTCCTCCCGCAGTGCGCTGGCAGACCGGCGGGGAGACTCGTGAAGACGAAATAAAGCAGTAAGAGAACATTAAATTGTTAGGTCAACTTTAAAACACATGTAATCACCTTATTTGTTTTATACCAATGCTATCTGTAAGGTATAAATGCGTCTGGGTGAATAAATGTCTGTAAGAACATCGGATGGACTGTATTTGTGTAATTTTGTTAGGTTAATGCTTCAGCTACAGATGATGTATGTTGCGCAATTGTTAATTGGGTTTCTTTCTTTAGTAATGGCATTCATTCTCGCTACATAAGATACCTGTCTATGTAGGGCCCTGTTATACTGCATTACTGTGTAATATTTATGGTTTCTATAGCCGTGGCATCATTATGATGGTATGAAGAGATGGATTAATTCATGTAGGACGCCACTGAAGGCCTAGGTGTAAAATGCACGGCCCGCCACTGCTGTTTACTCTAAAAACTGAAGCTTGATTTGATCATGTTTGTGTAGCTGCACGAACCAACAGCGCTTCAACCCACCAAAATGGGTGGAGCCAACTGCTATATAAGTCGGCCATTTATATAAAGTGCCATTTCATCAGAATTTTTCGACTTCTGCGTAAAGATCATCTCCTCACTGGACTCTGAAGCAAGAAGCTCAAAGCCTGCTACTCACCGTGGAAGAGCCCCCGGCCGCGGGAAGACACTTCAGCATCAGTGCCTTCTCCCCTGCGGCTATCCGGCCACCATAAAGAGCAAATTTTCTAGAGCAAATTTCCTCACGTTGTTGCAAATGGCGCGCCGCTTATGTGGCTCGTGCAGGTCACTTCTGCATGCTTCAGATTGGCTCAATGAGTGTGCAGCGTCCCTGGGCCATGCCCACGCTGAGGCTGTGCTCACTGAGACTGACTGCTCTCACTGCGAGAGTATGAGGCCCTGCCCTTCCCGCTCTCTCATTTCTCCCCTCCCTGCTGCCTTGGAGGAAGAAACAGGGGAGTCACAAGGCTGAGCAACAGGGCTTGAGTGATCTCACAGGTTCCGCTTAACTCTCCCCGCAGCACTTTGATCCTCTATTGTGTTTAACACGTGAGAATCAGCACCCCTCGTCTGCAACAAGCGGTTCAATCTTTTTAGGTGGATCAGAGGAGAATGCTATCACTGATGATTCCATATCACTGAAAGCTTCAGATTTGGAGGATTCGGGATTCTCTCCCGAGGGTCCACACTTCTAATTCTGCTGCCCTTAGAAAAAGGTTATGGCAAGCCCCCCCCCCCAGGGAAGAGTCAGATGCAGCACATGTCTGTGTGTCATTACAGGGTCTACAGGATATTTTTATGAAACCAGTGACTGAATATTGACTGAGAATGTCTTGTCTAAATGATGGCATTAGCGGAAAGTAGCAGCGCTGAGCCTTAGGATGAGCTCATTGGTTTGGATCATTAGAAATACTGCAGAGAAGACTGTGAAGTTTCATAGATGGGCACAACCTCGCAAAGCTCTTTTACAAGATTTTCTATAACAAATGCTGGACTTTAGTGCTGTATACTTCTAACTCACCTTAACAAGTTGTTTCTGGATTGCATTTCTGACAGAATTCTGAAGATTTATTACCAGCAGGTCTTTTACAGAGCTTTGTTTCCCAAGCTTTTTTGTCCTATGTTCTCTCACAGCCCCTCAGTAATGCTCAAGCACCTTCATACTACTTCATACCACTCATACTGATTTCATGTTTGGTCATGCCTAACCCATTTGGGGGTTATGTTAGCATGGGTTTCATTTGATCACAAACTCAAAATACTAGTTCTTAAATATCATCTGGAACTCAAAAACTCTATACACATTGTCAGGATAATTATAAATGAGTCATTGATGACTGTTGTTAGCTTCACCTATTGTACCTGAGGCACTGTTGAGAGAGTTCACTCCTGGTTTCACTGAATGGTTTCCTGTTTTGGCACTTGCATTTTAATTCTTGTGAATTTTGGGGTGAGGTCCATAATTTAAACAAGAAAATAAATATTGAATTTAAATTGGCCTCCAATTCCATGCACAAGGTCTGCCTCCTAACTCCATTTTCTCAGGCTCTGAGTGTATGATCTGTTTAGTTTTGCTGGGAACAAAAGCCGATTGACTTCATCAATTATCTGTAGAAAAAGGTGTCTATAATTAATACCATCTCAGCCAGATGACTCTCATCCCGGGCCTTCATTTGTAGCTTGACGGAACAACAAAGTCAAACTGTTCTATTTGCCTCTTTCTGTCAATGAGTGCAGTTGATCAGGTTGCATGAATTAGATTATGGTAATAGGGTGTGTGAGCATTTCATCTGGCTGGTTGAATTAAGCCATTTAATATTGTTAAAATAAAGGACATGCAATAAAGATCATCAAGAATGTGAATGAAGTCAGTGGAATTAAAAAATATATATATTTATATCGATTTGTGCACCGAGATTAAGATGGTCATTAAAAAGGCATTAATAATTCAGAACCACAAAGTTGTCTTGTTTTGTTTAATGGCTCTCACAAACTGCTGCTGGAGTGACTTATTGTCAAAATGCAATATGTAAATTAAACCACGAATTGTATTACACAATATATTGCATAACTGTGCATACTGTGGAGTGAGCAACACTTTTAGAATGGTTTAGGGAAAAATATTCCAAGGTAAAAAAAAAGAGCTAGTATTTGAAGTTCCGTCTGGAATCAGGGTCAGTGATGTGAAGCATTACACAACTGTCTGCAATGTTATTATATCGTCCTTATAATTAATTGTAAAGTATTCTGCCTTTTTTATTTTAGTACAGTGTTTTGTTCAGTGTTAAGATGAACAAGATGTCATCTAGCATTTGAGAAGAGGATATGGTTCCTGCAACTAATAGTATGTCCTAAATACATGAACATAGACACATACATTGTCTGTGTCTGCTGTGTATGGTGAGTCACATGGTCTCTCTCAGTTTGGTCCATTCTGTTGCTGTGTTTGAAATGCATTGGATTCCTTGCATGAGGTGTTGGTAATGAATAACTTGTTCTCTAAACTGTCTACCAAGCATCGTTTAGTGTGCAACCTAGAAGAAATGGTAAAACACAAAAAGACTGCTAAAACAAAATGTCCTTCATGCACTAACCCAGTGTTTCTTCTCAAAACCTGTCCTGGAGTACCCCCAGCACTACCCATTTTGTGTGTCTCCCTAATCAAACACACCTGATTCAATTCACTCATTAGCTCATTAAAAAAGAAACTCCAGAACCTGAAATGGGTGTGTCAGATAAGGGAGACATACAAAATGTGCAGTGTTGGGGGAGCTCAGGACCATGGTTGAGAAACACTGACTTAAGGCTGTCTTTTTGTAAAGAGCAATTATATATTGGGACAGTATGGGCTTTGATTAATTCATTAGTTTATTTATATAATAAATAATATATTTGGTAACACTTTAGCATAGGAACCAGTTCTCACTATTCACTATAGTCGTTATTAGCATGTAACATATTGGCTGTTTATTAGTAAAATAGCACATATTCTGCATGACCATATTTTACATCACTAATCCTACCCAATACCTAAACTTAAAAACTAACTTACTAACTATAATAAGCAGGCAATTGGAGTTTAGTGATGCAAAAGTCTTGTTAATGTTTTGTTAATAGCGGAATTGACCGTAAAATAAAGCGTGACCATGGTATGTGCTGAATTTTCATTATCCCTTGTATTTTTTGTATTTTTTAATTATTGGTTGATTGCATTTTAAAATGACAGGTGCAAACTTGAATTTTCATATTCGGTTTAATTAACAAAAAGGTTGGCAACATGTTGGATGTCATTGTAGTTTTTCAGTGGTTTTCGATATTTTGGAGCAAATAGTTCTGTTTGTTCACTTGTTTGCTTGGATGTTAGCTTTTGTTGTTTATTTATTTATTTATTTATTTATTTATTTATCATGTTTATGTATTCAGAGCAGTCAATTCACGATTGGCGTAGCGAATGCTGCTGAAATACCCCATTTTATCTGCATCACAAATTTCTCTCATGCAGCAGACTTCTTTGCAGGCTACTGATAAGATTCAGATAGACGTGAACATCCAAACACTTCTGAGCAACACATTTCTTTGCATAAGGTTTGGCCTCTGCTCTGTGGGATTACAAGAATTTAAGAATCTGTTTTATATCTGCCGATCCTATGTAATGACAAACCATCACATGAAAAACTTAACTGTATTTAGCATTTAAGGTAAAGATGATGATATCAGATGATTGATTCTGTTAAACAAAGTTTATGGCAGTTCCTGCTTGATTTATTGTAATTCAAATAAGAAAGATTAATGAGACTCTCACCTTTTGTCTGGAATGGCTCTTGGTGCCCCTGCCCCAGTCTTTGAATAGTTATGCTGATTGGATCAGGACTGGTGAAATGGGGCAGGTTGCTATATCAGAATATTTCATTTGCATGCTTTGTTTAAGATCGTCTCCCAGGTGATTTATCTCCATGTTTAAGCACCGCCCCCTTAAAATGTATATAAACTACAATGTATCACTTCGTTAGTTAGACGTTTGATGACTGCAGCACCACACAGCACATTCTCAATAAAGAATCCTGCTGAAGATACCCAAGAGTCTCCTGGTCTTCACTTTCGAGTTTCCAACACATCTGATGGACTAACTTATAGGCAAGTTAACTAGCCATGTAACTTAAAGTAGATTTTATTTTATTTTTTTCTGTAGAAAACAAAATAAGACATTTTGAAGGATGTTGGTAATCATTTTATGGGTTGCCCGATTGACTTTTCCATTGTACTGCAGCAAATATATTTTATGTTCACAGAAGAAAGTCATACGTTTTGGAATGAAAAAGTTTGTACCACATTGGTTTGTTTTTTTGTTAAATTGTATGCTTTGTATTGATACGAAAGTAATTTGCACGTGGCTCCTTGCACAAAATTATGTTATGACCTCAGAACACTTTTATCATAGTGCATGATTGTAAACTAATACATTTTGATGTTTGGATTAAATAACCAGCTCCATATCCATGGCTTTTCTGATGTACTAAACTTGCTTGGTAGCTCACCTGGTAGAGCATAGCACTTGTGATGCAGAGCGCTCTGTACTATTCGTCCTAAACAAAGAGCTCGAAACTTGTAGAAAAAAGCCTAAATGGCATGGTGCTTCAGCAAATGCTTTTTAATCTCATGTTTACTTTTTGTTTAAAACGAAACAGCAACGTTTCTATAGAGTTGCAGGTAGGTTGCCAGTTACCTTTAAAGGAACACTCCACTATCTTTGAAAATAGGCTCATTTTCCAAATATCCTAGAGTTAAACAGTTGAGTTTTAAAAACTTTTAATCCATTCAGCTGATCTCTGGGTCTGGCAGTAGCACTTTTAGCTCTAGCTTAGCATAGATCATTGAATCTGATTAGACCGTTAGCAGCTCGCTCAAAAATGACCAAAGAGTTTAAATATTTTTCCCATTTAAAACTTGACACTTCTGTAGTTACATTGTGTACTATACCGACTGAAATGAAAAAGTTTGGGTGATTTTCGAGCCATAGGATGGTAGGGAAGATACTCTCATCCTGCAATCAAGGAACTTTGCTGCCGTACCATTGGTGCAGCAGGCGCAATGATATTACGCAGCACCTGAAAATAGGCTTATTGGAAGTTACCTAACTGGGACTATTTTCAGGCGCTGCTTAATATCATTGCGCCTGCTGCACCCAAATCGCAACTTTTCATTTTCCGTCGGTATTCCCTCCGTATTTTTTAGTGCCGCTTGTGAACATTTCACTTTGAAAGTGTTGCAAAACATGCAAGAAGCAACATAATATAATTTTACAGAAATGTCACCACCATTCATGTTTTTCCCAGCCCTGGGTATACTAAATTGAACCATAATGAGGTTCCCTTTTTGCCCATGGACGTCGAACTACTGTGTCCTCTAGGGGTCGCTATGGGGATGCCTCGTCGTGACCCATGTCTGAAGCATACATTGAAAAAATACCAACAACACGTTGTCCGGCAACAGCCCATGATGTCACTACCGGTGCGACAATAGTATAAATAGGCGCCGGGAGAACACATCATCCTCTTCTTCGTCTTCACTGACCAATCAAACACACAATTTTTCATTTGATTTAACATCAGTTATTCATTAGATTAACAAATAATCACAAACCCCTCACCCAATAAACATACTGGATGCCAGGATGTCTGCAACAACACCAGGCCCCCCTGGTCCCCATGGCAACCACGACACCTCTGCGAGACCAGATCCATTTACGACCTAATGGCATGTTGAGAATTCCCCTCGCACCACATTTTCCCTAGGAAATCCCCAATGCACAGTAAAATGCTTTTCTACTAATTAATTCATAGGAAAACATTTCTTTGAATGAACACACATATCCTTCAGGTCATTGTGTATATTATTGCTGTCTTGTATGTTATCTGTTGTATTGTAGTGTAGGATATCAGACCGAATCAGACAATCTAATATTTGGTCAAAACATGGTTGAAACCTGAGGAGTCCGAATTCCACAGAGGCCCAAGACGACAGGATGCTCATAAATCAGACCCTAGCCGTCTGAAGCAAGCTAAACCACTCTTTCACAGAACAGATTTCAACATTAAAACAAAAGAACACTTATTGACAAATCCAAGGAGATTGTCAATTTTGGGGCAGTTATCAAGATTAATGGTCAAAAGAGATGCACAGTGTGACCGTCACATGGAAACATGTGATGGTGATCACAAGCTCTTCGGATTGACTTTTCCCCCCACCTCTGAGACAGAAAACAGACTGAGATTCCTTACAGACATCTTGATCTCTGGTCTTCATACATTCACATAATGGCACAGAAACTGCCTTTCCATGCACCTAAATGACACTAAAAGTTGACCTGAGCAACTAATCATTTCTCTCCATAATCACTCCATATCATGCATGTAACCCCCATGTGACTTATCAGTCTAATCATTTTGTGAATAGTTAGTAACTATTGAATAGTTTATAGGATTACATTCATGTTTAGTATGTGTGTGTTTTTGAATCTTCATGCTTGAAACGTTTCTTCCATTCAATTCTTTGTCAAATGTATCATATCCTCGTGATAAAAATCATGTCCAAAATCATACTCTACAAGAGCGGGAAAAACGCAGATCATGTGAATAATGAGATAACAGTTGAATTATGAATGGGAAGGAGAAACATTGCAACAACCCCCCGAGCTACAATTGGTCGAAACACCATTTGTGTGTGTTAAACAGCCTGGTTTATATACTCGGGACACCATCAAACTTGGCTTTTTTTGTCTTGCTCTTGTCTCTCTTCTTCAACCCCCCTTTTTTTTTTGCTCGCTCTTTGTTTTTACTCTCCTCTTTTAGTCATAGCTTTGAGCTATGCTTTTTAATCATGCTTCTTTAGCTTTTTGAGCGTGCTCTGGCTTACACTCCATCTCCTCCAAAACCATGAGGAGAGACGCCACATGGTCTCGTCAAACTTTACTTCTATTTATATTTCTTTAGTTTGTTTTATTTTCCATTGAGAGTTTCGTGTTTTGAGTTAAGTTTGCCTAACGCCGCATCTCCGAAAAGTGCTGTCTAAAACTTCAACTGCACACCACAGCTCCGCGTCGCCAGCCAACGCCCAATCACTGGCTTCCCAAGACTGAACCTCCAGCCAATCAGAAAAGCGGGAAACCCCTTTCGGCAACCAGACAAGGAAGGGAACCACTTACACAGGCAACGCAAGTACCTCCAGCTGAACTGGTGCATTTAATATTATTTTAACCTCATTGAGGAACTCAATTCGAGGTTTAATTAAGTGATTGATGGTTGTTCATATCTATGCAATTGCACATATTGCTGTAAAATTGGGATTTCACATTTTCATTCTCTTAAACTAATTATTTCCTCCCTTTCATGATGCGTGTGTTTGTGTTAGATTAGTTTATATGTCTTAGATTTGTTCAATAAAGTCTTATTTATATTGAAAGGAGAAGTATCTTGTGTTTTGTGCTTACAAGTTAATTTCTTAAACTGCCGATCTTGTTACTGTGCTAATATATAGTGTTTTCACTATATTTTGGATTTTAATATCTATTGCAGAGTTGATGTTGTGCGGCTCGTTCAATTAATCGCTGGCCGTCTCAGTGATCAGCGGTAAAACAGTGATTCTGTCCTAATTCACTTACATATTAATGGTGGAGTTCCCTTTAAAATCTTAAATGATTCCCTTTGAGCTAAATTGACACTTTCCCTTACATTAGACTATCTTTATGCATGCTTATTATAGAACCACTCATTCATGTAACCTTACCTATACCGTGTTTGGTTTCTATGAATTTGTCTTCGGATGATCTAACTGAGAGTGTATATTGTATGTTTATACCTACGCAACATATTAGTGTTCTAAGAATCTTTAGTAATTTTGATTCAAGTTCCATTTGCAAATTACCATGCTTAGATACAAAGGGTCGTAAACCCTCCAGCAAATTGCCACCTCCCGCTCGGATTTCCGTCTTTTCTCAGTGGACAGCCATTTTGTGAGGGCGGGAATCTTCTACCGCATAACGGCCTCACATCAGTGACCCGCAAAGTCTGTGGTTTGTTTTGATTTCTGAAAATGTGGAGCTACAAACGCTACAGGAAAACACTAGACTTGCCAGGGCTTCGCCTCGACTTTTCCATTCATCAGCTTCTCTACGCCACTGGTTATTTTCCATCAACCACTTCAGTCACAGATCCACGTGAGCCTGCAATTGCCTCAAGCCCTTCCTTTCAGACAGACAACTGCAAGTATTCAAATTATCCGTATATGATACATTGGTTACCATAGCCCTTTTTACAATTGTCTGAACTAAATCGAGGTCCCGTCAGGCTGTCGATCGGCGGATCTGCAAATGTCCATAACTTCATATTCTTATTGTTCTTTCTCGTCTACTGCTCAGCGTTACCCTTCGCTATACCAATGTATGTGTGTCATGTTTATGTAGTATTAGACCATTGTTGAGGTTAATTTTGTAAGGGTAGCCATTTAGTGTTGTATGTAGTATCTGGAACTAGTTTAAGTGTTTTATGTAGTTAATAAAGTCTTACTTACACTTGACGTTGTTCATTGTTTGCTAATAACTGGAGTCACTTAATCATGCAAATTTATGCTACAAGCTCTTTGTAGAATTGTACAGTAGGAAAGTTATTTCCCTTAACCAGGAAATTGATGTTCTTAGAATTGACAGACAGTTGAGAGGTCAAGTAAATATCTACAGCGTATCTAAATATTCATAATTCTGATAACTAGTTATGATTAATTATTCATAGTTCCCCATGAGCTGATTCGCTACATTGTTTAATGGTGCCTTTCTGTGGACAGCGATCTCTATTCTTGGTTTAGGGCGAGCACTAGCCAAACTTAAGAGAGTGTAAATCATGTCAGCGCTATTTGACCCCCGTGAACACACACGATCTGTGCTGTTTGTTTTGGCGAAGAGCACGGGACGCAATGTCCTGCGAGGGGGCCAGCTGCGTGGACGTCGAGCGTTTTTCAATGAAAAACGCTCCCTCCATCGTTGCTCTTTTTTCAGTAAGAGGGGCCCGTCTGCTCCCGCGGTTCCAGGACCCCTGCTGCTGAGGCACGGAAAGAATGACTCTGTGATCGCAGGTGTGACCTGCTGATGATTTTAAGAGAGGCTTTTCCTCCTCTCGCGCCTCGTCGGCTGTGGCGAGAAGGCTGAAAATCCACACTGTGGTAAGTTTGCACACTAGCTTTTTGCGTTCTTTCTAAAATCCTGTATAGTGAGAGTTACGCACGGCAGCTTCGTGCTCTTTCTTGAGTTGGCTAAAGCCCCGGTTCCACCTTGGGCACCACTCCACCTATGTATCCCTCTGGATACCTACTTTAACAGGGTGTTGCTACTAGGGATCTTTTGAGACAGTTCCTTCAGCACATACAATGAGAATGTGCGGTAGCCCCTGTGTGACAGGGCAAGTCTAGTATGATTCTAGGCTCTTGGTCGCATTCCCTTAATGGAATCTATTCCGGATTCCAAGCCTTGAGCTCTACCCCGGCCCAGGAGTCTGGCCCTAACAGGTAAATATTTTTGGGTATGTAGCCTAGGCCTTCGGCCGTAGGGAATAACGTCACTGACAGCCATCTAAACGTCCCAGGGGCAACTCCCATAGCAAGATGGTAAGTTGGTACGTAGTGGGGGGGGGGGCCTCGCCATGGTTTTTGGCATGCACTCCCCTCAGCATGGCGGCCTGGGTATACCATTCCCCATAGCGACCCATAGAGGACGCAGTTAGAAGTTCCCATGAAAGGCAACGTCTCAGGTTACTTATGTAAACATGGTTCCCTGGTAGGGTAATGAACCTGCGTTCACTCTAGAGTTCTTAGCCATGATGCGACAGCAACTTTCATGGTGTTTTTTCAATTTATGCTCAGAACACAGGTCACGATGATCGTTCCCGATAGTGAACCCTATAGTAGCAGTGTCCTCGTTTCCCTCCTCATGGACCATGGGTTTACATAGTACCTGGAGACTTTTTCGTTATTTTTTGGCCAGATAGAAACATTGCGCGAAGAATGCAATATCACTTATAGTTATATACTTACAGATCTTCCCACGTAACCATCTTTTATTCTCTTAAAGTAGCTTTTATAGTACAAACTGCGTTTTCAGGAGTACCTGACTGCAATGTAAGTCAACTTGTTGTTTAGGAAGCTGTCATTTAAAATAGCTTCCCCAACACTGCATATTATTATACACCAATACAGTCATCAGTCTCACCATCAAGTTCCTGCTTTCATCAAAGACAGACTTCCATGACCCTCTTGACCAGTGGTTCTCAATTCCAGTCCTGGCGAAGAAGAGAGCTCCATGCATGAACTATGTTCTGATTGACATGGTCCCTTCACAGTGTTCACTGCTCCCTACTCCCTGAGCACAGGAAATCAGTTGAAGTTTACTTCCCTTCGGATCATTCATTCACAGATTTGAGCTACGCCACTGCCTGCAGCGTCTTCACACAGACGAAACTTGCTAGAGAAGTGTGAAGTGTGACATAATATACCTTGGTAAATAAATATAACTTAAATTCACATCTCGCACATTTTAATGCCCTTTGAATGGAACATATACACTCCATTCGAACTGGAATCATGGCTGAATATCCTGTGAAGTCCGCTTCGTCTCTTCTTTTACAGTAAAATAGAACAAACGTCTAAAGTGATAAGAGATACATACGAAATGTGGCGAGCGGGGGGTCGAGAGGACTGGAATTGAGAACCACTAGAGTATACAATAATCTATTCAAAAACCTAAAATGTTGACCTGAACTTTTAAAGTGAAAGCACTACTGTGAGATGTGATGCTGTTAGACATAATTATTGTTGTGTGACTCTAATTATATGAGATTTTATTATATAACAAAGGAAGACCATCCCTCTCATTGTAGTTTTTAAACTCTGGAAGAAAGATTCACTCTCACTGAAAGCTGGCAGTATTTATTTTCAAGTCAACGTTTTCGCTGCATGAATTCCATAACATAGTCGCCCAGGCCTCTCTAACTCCTTCCACACAGCCTCTTGTTTAATTCCCACTGCTTTGTTTGCCTCAACTGTAAGCGCCTTTAACATCCACGCTTCTAACATCCATACCCACCCAGTGCCTGTGAGCAAAGGATGGCTGCTTCCTGTTTCAAAGGGGATGGAAGGAAATAAGGCATCTTTGAGTTTGAGAAACCCTCCATCTGCAGAAACAGTTGAGGCAAGTGGAGAGATGAAGATAACAGCCTTGTGTGAGACGTGAGCTGTGTTAAGTGGAGAGAGAGTGACTTTAAAACCTGAGTTCCTGTCAATGCTGTGTCTCTACTACAACTGACTGTCCTAATAGCAGCCGATTAGACGCCCCAAATCTATTTCACGGTTCGCTGGGCATGGGAGAGAGGCTCTTGATTTGTTGTTTTTGCATTTTCTTTCAATCCTTCTCTTTATATCATTATGTCTGTGTGTTTAGTGAGTGTATATGCCCTTTTCTTTCTTCCCAGTAGTTACTGAAGCCATCAAATGCCCTCTCTTGTCTCAAGATGGATACTTGGAGAAGGACATCGGGTTGTCACGTCTCTTCCGTATGCCTGTCACTAGTTTTTTGGTGAATATTTCTCAAATATAGAGTTTGGAGCCGACTCATCTTATGTTCAGTCGGGTTAATGAATTGAAGGATAGTTCAGGCCACTCTAAATTGATCCTGATTGCCTTAGTGGTGAAGAGTCCATAAAGTGTCTGCGTAATGGCCATTGATTGGTCCTCAGAAATATCATCAGGCTAACTTATGCCCTCGCATTTACAGCAACGATAAAATGATGTGTCATATCACTGACCTTCAATTATCTCTCTCTAAATGTCAAGCCATCCAGAGGTGTTTGAGTGCTATGTCTCTCATTGATCTGTATTCAACACCAAACAGAGACTAATCAGTCTGAGGAATATAATCAGTCTTTTTGCCTAATTTTTTGTGGTATTAGTAGTGTTGGCACACTTCTAGACCTTCTAGTAATTAATATGATTAAATTTATTCATTTATTCATATTAATGACTAGAAGTTCTGATGATACTATACATACTTTACCTCGGTATTAAGGCTAAAACAGTTTGCATTTGGCACTCAGTTGGTCCATTAAATAATCCACGTTCAGAGTTGGTCAAGGAAACATAAAAACGAATGCTTCCCGATTCACCCCATTCAACACAATTGATAATTATTTTCATATTATGACTGATAACTGACAAATGTTCTTCTTTTTTGGGCACATACATATATATTCACTAAGCTTAAAGGGGTAGGTCTCCCATATATAAACCTCATGTTGTTTCAAACCTGTATGGCTCACTTTATTCTGCAGAACAGAAAAGATATTTTGAACAATTTTGGTCACCAAACAGTTTTGGTGACCATTGACCCCACAGACATTTCTCTTTTTTATGTTCCACAGACGAAAGAAAGAGAAAGTCATAGAGTTTAGAAAGATTAGACTATGTTTTTTTACAAACATGTTTCTGCTGTTAGCCTAATTTACAAAAGCGGTTGAAAAGCTAAATCATCCAACTAACGCCAACTCAACTTCCTGCTGAGTTAATGGCCCTACCAACTTTACAGCCTCTGGGATCAACAAATAGTTTGTAATTTCTTTGTGGGCAGGATACAGCTGAAATATGTGACAGAATCAGTGAGAAATATCAGAGGTACTCGTCTAATGTATTTTTTATAGTTAGGTTTCAGGGTGAGTTTTATGGTTCTAAAATATTCTTGTTCTCACTTTTCTTTTTCTGCATTTCACTTGTTTTTTTGTTTGTGTAGTTTATGCTTAAAATTAAATTTTGTAGTATATTTGGCTCTTATGATAAGTTGCATGAGATGTTCCACATTTTTAAGCAACTTTGGACAAATGCGCCTGCTAAGAAATGTAAATGCAAACCATGGTACACAGGACATGTACAGCACATAACTGTATACATAGTACACACAATACAGTGCTTGACAGTACACAGAACATTATGGGACTCAATATGGGCAGTGTGACATGTAAATGTTTTTTTTAGAGTACAGTATATGTTTAAGGTTCACTTTCAGAAGGTGATAATGTGATATGTATTGTTCGGTGTATAAACCTGTGGTGACCCTTCCAGATTATAAAGTACAATTTTAGACATGGAGCTGTCCTGAATGGCTTGGTGATTCTGTAGGAGTAGTGACTAAAACTTCACCATCACCCATATTCAAGTGTTTGAGTTAGTAAGACTATATTCTTCATCCAATCAAGCTAAGGAGGATAAGAGTGCCTTTCATTTACTTTATTACTTCAGATGCTATTTTATAGTATATGCTGCAGATAAATGAAAATAGTCTGTATTAGTCTGTAATAATCTGAAGCTCTTGCATTGGTGTTTCTGAACAAATCTTTGAAGCAAACAAACTGTTGTCACTCACTTCTATGCATGGGCGTTGAAACCATTCTATGTGGATGGGACAAGACCCACCCACTTTTTAAGACCAGTGATATTGGACCCACCCACTTTTATCGTCTCTAATTTAGCACATATATCTGTGAACTTTTCAGAGCGCTGTCAGTCAAATCCATTCCACTTGAGGAATGCCCTTATGAATTAAACTCCACAATTAAACATTAAACTCCTTTAGCTACAGCCTTGACTTCCACGCTGCTGCTTCCTCAAATCCATTCCACTTGACTCATTCAGAGTCCATATAAATTAAACTCCATTCCGTGTTTTTTTACTACTCGCGCCTGCTGCACTCCTGCGACACAGGAAGGTAAACAAAGCATCTTAGCATATCTGCTGCTTAGGTGGGTCTGTGTGCTCACATAATGTCACTAAACAAGCTGCTATTTAAGTGAATGTTCATCATTTTTTGTTCAAAACAACTTATTAGACTTTTGTTGCTGCTGGATTCATTTTTGAGAAACCTTGCCAGGTATGTGGTAACCGTTTTAGGCTATAAATGCAATTGTTTAATTAAAAGGCACCAGAATATAGAAAAATGGCATATACTCTAATAACATTTTTCTGGGGAAGGACCCACCCAATTTTTTTTTTTTTTGCTTTCGACGCCCATGCTTCCAAGTGTGTGTGTGTGTGTGTGTTGTGTGGTGGTGTTTGTGAAGGGGAATGCAGAAGCAGTTAGGGTAGGTACTTTTCATGCCTCTGGGAGCAGTTTACCTGGTTAATCAAGTCACTATGGCTCTAGAGACTAAAATAGACAGACATCACAACATCTATGAGGCAAACATTTGATGGGAGGACATTAAACTGCTAATGGTATGAGTCATTAACATCATATCTGTCATGCTGGGAGACTGATAGTCGCAATCGTCTTGTTTCTAAGGCGTTTTATGTTTTAAAACGCTAATGTTTTCCTTTTCAGTGTGCCAATTAATAGCTCTAAATATACTTATAACAACACTGAAGTATTACTTTGATTTTCCGAGGGTGGATTGGAACGCTGATTATAGCTTGATATGATGCTTCTATCGATGATGTATATTCTATCATTCATATTTGACCTCTGCAGCAAAGTGGGTAACCATCACAGGATCAATTACATTTGAAAATATATTACCATAGAAAACTGTTATTCAATTGTCATCACAATATTACTGTTTTTTTTCTTTCTTTCTTTCTTTCTTTCTTTCTTTCTTTCTTTCTTTCTTATTTTTAATCAATAAATGAACCCTTGTTGAATATCTTTCAAAAACATAAAAAAATCTTACCCACCCCAAACCTTTGGAAGGGATTGTATAAAACAGGTTTTATTAGTTATTTTTGGATATATAAACTATGAATATATTTTCCTGAACGTGGAAGTCTCACCCAACTCATACTGGTAGGATGCTTTTCATTTCCGCTGTTTCTAGTTCTAGTTCCGTTTCTGCTATTTCTAGTCAAATTAACATATTTTCCGAGCCAATAATATAACCTTAAACCTATGAAAATGGTTTCAAAAAGCACTTGGCGTCGTAGTTTCATCCCTTTACAGTGCAATGACCGTAAGTAACTCACCTGTCATAGTTTAATGAGTGGGTAGAAGACATGAAGCGGTCTGAGGTTAGCTGCAATGAAATCAGATGAGCGCACATATCCTACATAACTTCTTATCGTCTTTATTAAATTAAACAAATGAAATGTAGAGCGACAGCCTATAGCCGCTGAGAGGCTAAGAAGGAAAGAATCCATGATGCGTTCCAGTCCGTTTGCATTCTTTTGAACATTTATTGACATGACATAACAAACAAATGCATGTTTAAAAACGATCAGAACGCTCAACAGAAAGTGAGCGTTCCCGCAACACAAGCAGGTAAATATCCACCTGCCCCATGTGACCAAAGACCCAGAAATAAATAATCGCAATACAAAATAAAAGACAAACATTTTATGCACTTACAAAATGTTTTTAAAAAGTTCTTCCCTACACAAACTTGTAAGCTCATTTATCTGAGCTCTTTGTCTTTTTGTCACCCTCGTTGATCAATCACTCAATCTTATGAATAGTTAAATAAATTAGGCATTTGTTTGTTTGCATAGTAAAAGCCATATGGCCTGTTCTTTCCTCTGAATCCAATTTGACAAAACATGTAGTGCCTCCAGAGAGGGCAAGAGAAAGAGAGAGCGCAGCAGTGCCAGGTGCAGCTCCTGTACTTTAAGCAAATGGAAATAACTTTTACCCAGCAGCAGAGCTGATATCATCAGCAGAAGAACCCAGGCAGTCGGCACAAGTGGTCCGTTACCTCTGCGGCCTATCATTATCTACAGGAATGCTGTCTGTTATCTCAACAGCACCCTATCAAAGCGCACCATTACACAAGCACAGCATGAGCAAGGTTAGAAGCCCTCACTAATGTCATTTGTAAAGACCTATGAGAAGCCTAATGAATGAAAACACCATATGTATTAGTACAATGTGAACAATACAGCCCTTTCACCCCTTTTTTAACAAAAGAGAGCTGATGAAAAGGAGACCTTGTGAGCATATGGAGTGGATTGATCGAGAAAATTGATTTTTGAAAACAGGGCTCCCCTATTTCACTTGGACTTTTACATGTTGTCCACCCTAATATGGTCAAGCTTGGTTTAATGGATGGATGGATGGATGGATTGACAGACTGAAGTGATTCTAGGCTATATTGCCAACACAGAGGAATTCTTGGCACAGTTAACAGATTGGTGACCGAGTGAGTTTGAAGGGGGCAGGTGGATGACTAATGTGCTGTGATTGGAACTGGACTGCTGTGGACTTAATATCAGACTCAGTAAAGATATGGACATGTGCTGCAAAAAGGAGATGAACTGTAGCAACTGATGAAAGATTGGTATGGCAACAACTATAAACATTTATCTTTGTTTGGCCAGACCAACAAAACATTAATCAGGCATTAAAATACTCTTAAATAATAAAAGTCAAATCATGAGTTTTTTTTAAATTACATAGGGTCATCCAGGATATGGGTGTTTCTTCAAGTTTTAATCTTCAACTCTAACCCCTGGGAATTTTAATGTTCCAGGGTTGAGATCAGTCATTACAGATTTCACAATTTTTTCTTTTTTTTTTGCCATATAAAGCATAATATATTATATATTAGAGATAATATATATCGATATATATATATCCATGTTTCATATATCTATTAATATATAGATATATATATATCTAGATAATATATATATATATCTATATCATATATATTTGCCTTCCATCATTACTTTGCTACTTTCAAATGTCTCTTAGGGATACTAATTGCTATATTTTAATTTCGCAAATCCAGTAGAAAAATCTATTAGTACATGTTTTTTTTATAGGATATATGTTACAAAAAAATCAAAATTGGTGTTCACATTATGTTTCACAGTTGTTTCGGTCTTTTCTTCTACCGCAAACAATTTTTTGCCAGTTATATATATATACACACCTGTATATCTGTATAAACACACACGCACAATAGTTTTCTAAGACTTTTAAACATTTTTGTAAGAACTCTTTAAAAACTGTAATATTGTAATATTATTACTATTTACAATAACTGTTTTCTATTTGAATATGGGGGGATTACAATTTATTTCTAAATTTCAGCAGCTGTTACTCCAGTCTTCAGTTTTACATGATCCTTCAAAGTAATTCTTATATGCCAGTTTGATGATTAGAAAATTAAAAAGAACAGCTTTTATTTGAAATTTCAATTATTTGAAAAAAAAAAAAAAATCTGTCCCTTTTGATACATTTAATGCAACCATTCTGAATAAAAGTATTAATTCCAGTAAAAAAAATATTGAATTTGAATGGTAGTGTTACACTGTTGAACATTGTTAGAGGACAGTAAATTAAATATCAAATGTGTGGAAAGTGTGATTATTTTCAGTCTGTGGGGCCAAAAATGCCATAGTTGAAGAAACATCCACTTACTTTTGCTTGTAAATGTGTGTACAGTACTGTATGTCCCATGTACCATTCTAGTTTGATTTATGACAGTCACCTTCTACAGTCACATGATACTTTATCTAGAGTCTGGGAATGCATTCCAGCAGAGGCACATGGTGCTGGAGATATGTGCTCTAGTCAGACACTTTTCCATCCAACACCACCTCCCATACAGTTCTCACTGGGGCAGAGAGCCACAAGACCAGGGCATACTTATCATGCTGTTTATAATGATCCTTCCATTGTATCTAGAGCAACCTTTAATGTCACACAACATTTGCATTCTGATATCCTGTGATTGCTGCTGGAAGAACATTGTGGCAAATCAGCAAGTTTTCAAAAAGAGGAACGGAAATTGACACAAAGAGAAAGTCAAAAATACAGACAGTTGCAAAATTGTCTGGAACACATTCTGAATGTAAAAGGTACGTAGCATTTTAGCTGGATAACAGCAGGCTTGTTTAGAAAAATGTACTGTTGCCTGATGCGCTCCTCACGCTGAGTTGTTTGGAGTTTCATCTATAATCAAAGATGCCGGGATACAAGGAAATCCATCTCTACTGCTCACCCCTGTGGAGCACTTTTTTTTTTGTTTATATTTGTTTATGTGTGCATGAAAGTTTATGAGCAGAGAGAGGTCTGGTTATCAACCCATCCTTCTTCCTTATTCTGTCTAGTAAGGGAAGCAGAACTTAAGGAAGTTTCATGCCAAATAAATATTCGGTTTCATGTCGATGAAGCCTCTATTCAAAACACCACATTGATAGCCAAAACAGTGTTCCCTTGGAGAAAAAAAACATGACTGTAATTACACTCTCTATAAACACAAACACCAGGGAATATTATCGTACAATCAGTTGCTGAGTAAGATTTCACCTTTAAACGAAATAGAGGGAATTCAGTCTGTTATTGGAAGGTATCAGAGGTTAATCTGATCAGTCGTAATGAAGATTATTCTATGTTTCCTTTAAAAATACCCTGCACTGTTGAAATTTATAAGTCAAAATTTAGACCTGAGTCGCAGAGGATAATTTATCTTGTTTCTCTTTTCTCCAAAAGAAATGTGCTATTCTCTATTCAGACACATAGACGAAACAAAAATACAAACAATAGCACCTCCTTCACATCTGCTTTCATAAATCCATAAAATCCAATCTGATAGAGAAAAAGGTCAGAGTTGTTAATAGACAAGGACACACAGCATATAAAGCGCCTGACCAAAGGTCCCATTTATCCCTTAAGTCCATGTCCTTTTGTTCATTTACTTTTTAATTCATGTAAAAAAAAAAAAAAAAAAAAAAAAAAAAAAAAAAAAAAAAAAAAAAAAAAAAAAAAAAAAAAAAAAAAAAAAACAAAAAAAAAAAAAAAAAAAAACAAAAAAAAACAAAAAAAAAAAAAAAAGAAAAAAAAAAAAAACAAAAAAAAAAAAAACAAAAAAAAAATAGTATCCAATAAGGAATAACTTCCAGCAAGAACTCATGAATACCAAGTAGCCCCGTTACATAGTTATGACTAATGTGGCAAATGAGAGGCAGGTGTGAGAATAATAAATTAAGCCACCTCTTGCTGGCAGACATGGAGTATGAAACTGGGGGGAAATAAACCCACTGTAAAGGGCTTCCAGATTTTCTCGACACAAAACTGGCAGAAAGTATTATAACCATTTAGAACATGAAATTAATCACATTTGTCGTATTTCTGCGAAACCCAAAACAAAAACGTGCCTCTGGGTAAATTTTTTGCAAAATTATGTTGTATTGTTTGTAGCAGGTTTCATGGCAGTTTCAAAGTGAAATGTCCAGAAAGTGGCACTAAAAATGTGTTCAATTTTCCCTGAAATAGATAAACGTGACTGAGGCAACACTATATTATGTTCATTAATTTGTGTATACGGCATTTCAGAAATGAAATGTCAGTTGAGGGTCACTAATAGGTTAATGCTCTATTGCATTTGAAATTAACGTAGCCTACACCTTACACTAAACCCTACCTTAAAGCTAACCAATAATGTGCACAAAAGCAAATGTGAGATAAAAATGCATTTGTTCAAGCAACCATGCCGTTTGAGCCCTTTTGTGAGGTATTGTAATTCGTGTTTCACAGGACTTGTACCCGAAAACTGCTAATTCTACGGTACAGTGAGGTCCCGACAAGTTTTAAACCATTCTAAAAGCCATATATATGGAGCTGCTTATGTGATGCAAATGTCAAAATGTATTAGTTTACAAGTCATGCACTACAGTAAAAGAATGTTTTGAGGTCACAACAATTAAATAATTAATACTCTGCCCCTGTAATCTTAATTTTAGTGAAAAATATATTTGTTTAGGTGTTTTATTTCCTATAGTGTTAATTTCAGCTGGAAAGTGCAGTGAAATGTATGTATAGGTACATTTTTGCTGTTTTCTAATGAGCCTGGGTAGCACGAAAATGATACGCAATTAATGAAAATTTCTCATTACATTAATTCAGATCACATATAAAGTTACGAAGTTATGAAGTGAGCTATAAGGCATTGTCCCTCATTGTGACCTGGCCATTGAACATGACAAACTGGAGGAGATTGTGTGATATTGTGAGATTGAGGGTAATTGTTCAGTGCTGAATGTACAGAAGGCGCTGCAACCTTGGATCCTTCACGGTGCTACTAACAATGACCGACATGGTGCAAGAGATTGGTCCACTGAAGAACAGAGCAGCTGTGGTGGGCTTTTTCCACTTACCAGTTCTGAAAAGCGTGAGTGTTTGTGGTTTTGGATAGCCTTGTTAGCGAAAGATGAAATGCCTGACTCATACAGGATTGCTGTTCCCCTTCAGGAACTCGAGCTGCGTCGAGATTCACTTTGGGAACGCCCTTGCGTGACCGCGTTCTGAAGCACGTGTCAAATCCGTCCAATGGAGCAGCGAGACGTCACGAGCAGGGTGACGTAAGCACCAGAAAGCATAAAAGCGCATCCGACCGGGTGCCACCCAGCTTCTGCCCTTCAGTAGCGCTCTGTGTATGTGTCTGTCTATTTACTTTTGTCTGTCCGCACAAGCACTCATATATATAAAACAATGAGAAAGTCTATGGCGAGCGAACGGCATTACAAACGCTGTGTTTCTCCCTGCTTTTACTTCATCGTTCCGAAGAAGGATGGGGGGGGGTTGCGTCTGATCTTAGATCTACGTCTTCTGAACCGCGCTATTAAACGGCTTCGGTTCAAGATGCTCACTATCAAGCAGATAGTATCTCAAATCAAGTCCGAGGACTGGTTTGTTACGATAAATCTCAGAGACGCTTATTTCCATGTTCCATCCTCCCTCAACACTGGAAGTACCTGAGGTTTGCTTTCGGGGGCAAAGCACACCAGTATCATGTTCTTCCATTTAGCCTGTCACCCTGCACTTTCACCAAGTGTGTGGATGCTTCCCTGGCTCCTCTGCGGCTCCAGGGCATCCGCATACTCAATTAAATCGACGATTGGTTAATACTAGCTCAATCGGAGCAGATGGCGGCTAGGCATCGAGATGTCGTCCTCGCCCATAAGAAAGAGCTGGGGTTAAGACTAAACGCCAAAAAGAGTGTTCTTTCTCCACTACAGAGAAACACTTATTTAAGCGTGGTGTGGGACTCAACCTCGATGCACGCACGTCTGTCTCCTGCTCGAATCGAGTAAATCCTCACGACAGTCATGAGAGTAAGAGAAGGCCAGTCACTCACTGTCAAATAGTTTCAGAGGCTGTTGGGTTTGATGGCAGCGGCGTCCAATGGTATACATGAGACCCTTTCAGTGGTGGTTCAGGACCAAGGGATTTTCCCCGAGGGGAATCCGCTTTGCATGATCAAGGTCACGCGGCGATGCTTACGTGCCTTAGATATGTGGAAGTAACGTTGGTTCCTGGTCCCCTGCCCGGAAATCTGGCCGTGTTTCGAGCTCTGACACACTTCCTTCCAGACCTAAGGGGGCATAATGTGTTTGTCCGCACAGACAACACATCGGTGGTCTCCTACATCAATCGGCAGGGGGGTCTGCATTCGCGCCCCTTGTACAAGCTGGTTCTCGGACTTGGTGTCCACTGGAGATTCCGATCAGGAGGGACCTCTTCTCTCAGGCGGGGGGCGCCATTCTTCCCCCCCGCCCGGAGTTATGGAAGCTGTGGGCATTGCCCCTGAGGGGGCACAGCTCCTAGCATCTGGTCTCAACTGAGGTTGTTGAGACTATACTACAGTCCAGAGTTCCCGCCACTAGGAAACAGTACGCCTTTAAGTGGAAACTTTTCGCTTCATGGTGTGGACAGCAACTGCAGGACCCAGTCAACTACCTAATTGGTACAGTTCTGGAGTTTCTACAGGAGCGATTCTCCGCAGGGTTATCTCCCTCCACTCTGAAGGTATACTTGGCGGCCTTAGCTGCTTACCACGCCCTTCTGGGTGGTCAATCATTGGGAAGACACCCACTTGCCACTTGTTTCCTCCGTTGCACCCGAGGCTGAGGCGGTACAGCGACCAGGGCCCATAGTACTTCAGGCCTTCTGTCCTCCTCCCTTCAGGGAGCCAGACCAGAAGAAGCTTAATTGCATGTGTCCTTTCGAGCAATGGACGCTTACGCACACAGAGCTGCCCCGTGGCGTAAGGCAGATCGGCTTTTTGTTTGTTTTGGTCCGCCAAGAAGGGATTTCCGGCGACCAAGCAAACTACGGGTAGGTGGGTGGTCGAGGCCATCTAACTAGCCTACGAGTCCTCTGGCCTCCAATCACCCATGGGGGTCAGAGCGCACTCAACCAGGATTATGGCGGCCTCCAAGGCTTTAAACTTTGGTGTGGCCTTTCAGGACATTTGTGCTGCGGCGGGCTGATCCTCTCCGCACACTTTTGTCCGCTTCTAACCTAGACCTGGCATCTACCCCAGATTCCAAGTTCTCTCTTCGTGATGTGCCCATGAGATACACACACAGGCAGGGACTTGATAGTATGGCGCAGTGGGTATTCTCGTTCACAAAGCGAATCTTACGCCAAGCTCGAGTTCCTGAAGAGGAACGTCTTAGGTTACGTATGTAACCTTGGTTCCCCGAGGGAACAAGACACTGCGTCTCTTTGCCATACTCCCTGCATCCTTGCAGGTGCTACTTCATCGAAGCTGGGTGGCGCCCGGCCGTATGCGCTTTTATGCTTTCTGGTGCTTACGTCACCCTGCTCGTGACGTCTCGCTTCTCCATTGGACGGATTGACACGTGCTTCAGAACGCGGTCACGCAAGGGCGTTCCCAAAGCGAATCTCGACGCAGCGTCTCGTTCCCTCGGGGAACCATGGTTACATACGTAACCTAGACACGTTTTCTCAGCCCACACCTCAAAGGATGGATCAGACATCAATGAGGACTCCTGAAGAAAACAACTACATTAAACTTTGTTACAGAACTTTAGAATTAAAAACAAACATAGTGAAAAGAGATTGGAGTCTGTTGACTACAAATGCAAATCTGAGCTTCTTTTGGATACGTGCTGTAATAATCAGCTCCTTTGATTGCTTTTTGTATTTCATTGCTTTTTTACACTTTTAATTAATGAATTAAATTCAACTCACAATCATACGTTTTTCTCACACATTTGAGAAAAAAAGAGTAAGCCATCTAATACTGTATAACAGGGACCAAATGGTGGAAGTCATAGCACTGATAATCACCTCAATATGTCACACAGAGACTTGTGAATATGATATCATGCTGCACCTCTCGTTCGATAGTGGTTATAATTAATCCTCTGCAGTGAATGGGTGGGATGAGCCACCATGGAAAACGCATCACAATTCCCAGTTCCACACGACTCCATCAATAATCACCTAGTGAAGTAAAAGCTGCATGTGTGTAAAAAAACTGGCAATCATTAGGTTTTTAACCTTTAAAACTGTTACGTAATTGACCGTCCTATAATCCATATATGCAGTTTCTATTGAGGTCTTAACTTTTGTCATGGTGATAACATTAGGTAAGATTTCTAGATTTTTTCTTTTACGTTTTTTTTTTTTTTAAAGACACGTATCCCAGATAGCAAAATTCCTGAGGCCCAGATCAGGCCCAAAACTGACACTTTTATCTGGCCCACATACCGCGTGGAATGATGGCAACTGGGCGGTCCGCTCCTGTTTGCCAGATTTGGGCCACAAGCAAGCCAAAAGAAGGCTCAATGTCAGCCATGAATAAACCAAATAAAGCAGAACTGGCCCAAATCTGGGCCACATCGATTTTATTCTGGCCCAGATCCAACACTTTACTCTGGCCCACATACTGTGAAGAATGATGACACTTGGGTGATCCACTCCTGTTTGCCAAATTTGGGCCACAAGCAAGCCATAGGTAGGCCGCATGTCAGCCATGAAAATAAATAAATAAAGTAAACCAAACTGGCAAATCCTGGGCACATTTATTTTAATTCTGGCCCAGATCCAACACCTTGCGCCGGCCTTTGGGCAGTCCAATTCTGTTTGCCAGATTTGGGCCTCAAGTAAGCCTTAGGATTGCTGCATGTAAGCCAACCAAATAAACCAAAACTGGCCCTAATGTAGGCCACAGTTGATTTTTATTCCCCACATTCCTCATGTGGCCCACATGCTGCATGGAATGGTGGCATTTTGGCAGGGGTCCACAAGCAGGCCACTGCACAGCCACATTTGAGCTAATTATGAATTAAATAAACCATAAATATACATTATATGGGCCACACTAAGCCTTAAGTGAGTTATGCATCAACAATACTCAACATTGTAAAGAGAAATTAAAAAATGTCCTCCATAAATGTTCAAATAAGTTCCAGAAATGTGTCCTACTTTATAAAATCATCCGACCCAAGTTTTGCACAAGCAGCAATTAAAGAGTCACAGATAAATATTCAAAGACACATTCTAATACTTTAAAAACTGTTCTTCACAAGTTCTTCACAAGTTTGATCTTAAATGCTTCTCACTCAGACTCTACCTACACAGTAAGTCTGTGAGTGTCAGAGCTACGCTGTGTTAAAGAGCGCACAACGCAGATGAAAGGTTATATAGCATAAGTCTTTAATCCAACAAGAGTAAATCCAAACACAATTTAGCACATCAACATTTAAGACATGTAGACGTAAGACCAAACAAACTCAAAGTGAACATACAGGAACATAAGTACTCAGACCAAACAAGGATAGTTAACTAGGCACACCTGAACAGAATAATACAATAAACACAACAAGGGAAACGGTGCAAAAGGAAAACAAACAGGGTTGGGTTTTTTCCAAATTAACAGAAACCGTGACAGTAAGAGTACAATCATTGTAGTGCACTTCTGTTTTTATGCTGCACAGTAAACATATATATATATTAAAAAACTGCCATTAAAAGCATGTTTCAAAATAAATTGCTGCGTATGTAGCCTTCTTAAGACTCACATCCAGATCACCCTGCATCAGTTAACTGTGTTGCATCCTACTAAAAGTAGCCAAATTCTATTAGGCCATATTTACAATTTCAAGCTTCCATTTCATTAGACAGTGTCAAGTGTTACATCCAAGAAGTGGCCTCACTTGTCAAGTGTTACAACCAGAAGTGGTCCTCATCTGTTTTATAATATATGGGGCATATTTGCCATGTCAAATGTTGGACAAGTTGGCTTACACACTGATTAGTCAATGCTGACTGTGCCGTATATTTGCCAAAAGTGGCCCAAATTGTTATGAATTATTTGGCCAATATTTGTCATTTTATATGCGGGCCACTTTAGGCTCACAGCCACATTAGCCAGTGGTCACTGTGCCGTATATTTGCCACTAGGCCCTCTAGGGGGACGGTTTAGGATACCTGGGGCTACGGTTGTGGGCATCAAATGCTGCCAACTTTACCTCCAGCACATTAGCCATTGCTTAACCATGCGCCTATCTATCTTTGCCAAAACTGACCCGCTTTTGTGAGATAACTGTGGCCACATTTTGCCAATCATAATTCGGCACTTGCGTCCCAGCTACATTAGCCAGTGCTCACTGTTCTTTGCCAAAACTGGCCCAGATATGTTTTAGGATAACTGGGCCACATTGGTATCATTATATGCGGGCCACCTTTGGCTCACAGCCACATTAGCCAGTGCTTACTGTGCCACATCTTTGCCAAACTGTCCCAGATACGATTTAGGATAACTGGGCCACATTTGTGGCATCATATGTATCATATGTGATTTTTCCACCATCATTTATCCTGCCAATAAACAATTCACACGTTTCAATTTTGGTACAAAAATCTTTCATTAACACCAAATCATGAGAGGTGCTGATGAGATAATTACATGTGTTTCTACATTATCTTTGTTGCCTTCTGAAACATGAATGGAGATGATAATGAGGGGTCTTTACCAAGCCTCTCTTTATGAATTAGACAGAGGGATCTAAACTAAACCATTCTGCATTGCAATGCTTCCATTACATACAGTACACAGCTAATATTATATATAACATTATAGCTGGCAACTCTGACTGTAAAATGTGTTGTGCTGCCTCTCACCCAAATGACCAACTATAATGGTTTTCATAACTTCCATAATTTCTGAGAGAATGTCTGACTTCATAATGTTGCCATTTCAATAAAACAGTGAAATTAGTTTTTATACGTTGGAGCTAAAAACAATGTAGACAATTGGGAAAAGTGAAATGAATGAGTACAATAACCTAATACATTTTATAAACTGTGCAGCTATTATAATGAATGGATAATTAGATGTGCAATATAAAAGTCATAGTGTGATGCCAGTGATAAATGAATGTACTTATGGTCAGATAATCAAAATTTCTGAAAGTAGGGATCGCTGCTAAACATTTAGGGCCACAGAGAAAAAAAAACTCCCTATAGCATGCAAAATGTACCTCTGATAGACTTTTGCCTGACTGAAAGTAAAATGATCTCATCGAGCAATAGTACTGCAATCAATTCAACCAATGAAAATGCGCTTTCTCATTATGCCTGAACTGCGGTATAGAATAAGAATCAAATTCTCTGAATACAGATCTTCTCTTCTGCTCAACTCTAAGATGCCACTGCTTTCCACATATACAGTAGAATATAGAATCTCACTTAGTGTACATCTTATTTTGCACATTCTTTTGTATGCTCAACGCATTTGCATTGTATGGGGAAAAAGACTGAGTGTGCTTTGTAATAAATACTATCTGTGTTGTTTTTGCCACAGCTAAAGTACAGAAAGAATTGTTTACTTTGTTACCACACCTGTACACAAAATCTTTTCGCATCAAATTTGCATCAAATATGGAGGAGTAAAACAAACATCCTTTCGAGTGTACCTGTCGTATGCTAATAGGTATATACTATACACGGAAAAGGTTCCAGTTATCTGAAAGACCATCCCTATGCAGTGGAACTTATATAATTTAATATAAATACATTACCTGTATTTATTCAGTATAAAGAAATGTCATTCTGAGCATCTAAAGCTTCAAAGAGAGACAATGAATCATTTTTATAGCAAGAGGCCAGAAAGAGAGAGAGAAAAAACTAACTTTACTCCATCCAGAAGCTCTTTTGATTTGTCGGCTTTCTCAATATTCCTCCTAACTCCTGAAGAGCTGAAAGGGAGACACATTAGGACAAAACATTGGATAGCACAAACACAGCTCAGATTACAATGCTACTAGTATTGTCCTTTCAGATGACTATGAGTGTAGCAGAGCTGATGCTGACTGGGTTGTATTTTGCATTATCTTTGTTTTGTATTATATTGGGTTGTAAATTTACCAACATTTCAAAGGCATTGTGTGAAAATGTTGCAAATTCTGTCTTTCTGATCAAAGACGTTGATACTAATCTGATGATGCTGAAGTATGATAATCACTTGCAATGTGACCACAGCTGCAAGAAATGTTAACATTTGCAGGCAATCGATTATATTTAATTTTATTACCTATGATGCAATTGAGTCATAAGATTCGGTCTGGACATTTGACTTCAAGCTTAAGTTTTCAAATGATTTACGTAGATGATTTGAGATGTCTAAATTTAATTTCAAGAGAACATAAAGTCCTTGCACATTCTGGCTCACTGACCAGTGTTTGTTTTCTGCATGCTTTTGCATGCTAGCAATGTCTAGAGAAAAAAAGTTTTCATATGCAGTTTTCTTAAAGACCTACAATGCCTTTAAGAAAATTGCATATGTGAAGACTTGTGATACTTTATTTCCAGTGATTAGAAGCCACGGTTAGATGGGCAAGTGTATCTTTTTAAAAAAAAAGCAAGAGCAAAAGAAATGACACAATACAAAGCAATTGTAGCAAATTTTTCAGGTAGAATATTAAGTTTATCAGTGTTCTTTATGAACTTTCAGTTAGGCTATTGATCTTCTCTAATAAAAATCATTTTAAAGTATGTTTTAAAATCCCAGTGCTAAGTGTTCTGTTTCCAAGTTGGCCCTGTGCATTAACATCAGTAGCACTTCTGCTTAAAAATAAATGTTTCACCGGCTTCTTTTCATTAAAAGATCATTGTTACTTTATGTCTCTGCTGGGAAGTCTGATAAAATTATTTGGGTAAGGAATGCATGGGAAATGAAATGCATGTATTTGTGTTTTTATTTAGTACTAGCATTTTAGGAGAGCAAGACTTTCTTCTCTTACACATCCTGATAAACAGAAGTTGAAGGGCATGAAAACAGCTCTAAGGTCATGTCCCAAATGGTATCTTCAGCCCTCGTGGCCCTCCTCCGCGGTCCTGTCCCATACAGCACCCTCAGCTCTCCTCCGTATCTATACTCTGCCACATGGGCTGTTAGGTAACAATCTCCTGTTGACTTTTGCACCAATGCAAGCTTTGCAAAGGGGCTCAATAGAGATGCATAATCTCTAACCTGGGACATCCTACAGTTATGGGTATTGTTTAAGAAAACATTCAACTCAGAAATCACTTTATTTATTCTGTTTTCCTGCAGAAAGCACAATAACAGCCTATGTTGCAGTTACACTCACCCACCACAGACACAGGATGTATGAAACAGGCCTCAGGGCATCCAGCTGTAGGAACGCCTACTTGCATTCAATAATACGGTGACCTTGTGACCTCCATCAATTGTGTGAATACTTTGAAATCTGAAATGACACGTTACTGTCCATAATAAAGTGTTCTATTTGGGACAGCTCCCAATAATGAAGACCAGTTCTGAATGTGGTTCAGCGATCAAGATCAAGACAAATAACAGAATCCGTGTTGATTTGAAAATAAATAGTCTTTTTACTAGGATTTTGTAATTATCAGTGTGTGAGCCTGTGAGGGTTTCAAAGTCGTTATAAGAATTTGTATACTCCTGAAGAATGAGTGAAAATTGTACCTTTAGGGGTCCAGTGGCCTGTCACTGAGGCAATAGCTTTAAAGCATCATGTTTGTACCTATTTACTGTACCTCTAAATGTTCATAGATAGTACCTTAAAGGCACATATAACTACTCTGAGGTACTAAAATGCACTTTTTAGGTGTAAATAAGGTACAAAGTTGGCAAGTGATCCTTAAATATGCAACTTTTGCAAATTTTTTCTGACAGTTTTGCACATTTCTGTCATGGCTCATTTTGCTGAAAAATACATTGATTATGAAATGGCAAGCTTGTCTAACTTTTCACTGAACTCTACAGTCCCTATTCTAGGTAATATACGTTAATCATACCCGAGTTACACGAGTCTACAATAAGAACCAGTCAGAGACGGCAGAGAAGATGGGAACTGCAATTAGCAATCAATGCCTACTCTCATCTGTTAAATAGCCATATAAATGAGCCTTGAAAAATCAAACAATTGCACACTTTCCTGGTTGTTCTCAACATATAATTATCATACTCTTCTTCACCTTGAGCTTGTACCCCTCATTTCTGTTACAACATTAATTTCTTACATCTAATACCCAATTGATGCCTCTGCCATTTTTTATGTATTGTGTTGTGATCCAAAAGATGCAGAGAACAGGTAGGTACATTGTGTAGTTGCTGGCGAAGTCAATATGTCCCTTCTCTGTCAAACCATAAGGCTTTATGGCAGAGTGTGATAAAAAGTCACTTTCTATTTCTACACTCAATATTTTACAGCACAACACACCTCAATGACTTTCCACCTTGGCAGAGGAAGATACTATATACAATGGGAATTTGCATTTTCAAACCTGCCTAGAGTAATTTCAAAACTTTGTTGTGCAAAATATTTACACTTTCTGTTACCCCCTCTCTTCTCTTGCAACAGAGCAGGAGTCATCGGTGGTGGTCTGGCCTAAATATTTCCTGGGCAAACAAATACCATTTTTCATTCCGTCTGCAGCAGTATGAAGCAGGCAGCCACTTTCTTGGCCTCTATTCCTGGACCAAACCCTCAGGCTCACTGTGGTGCCAATCAGCCTTTACTCAGCTGACATCATATGTCATCACAACAGAATGTAAATTTTTCCAAAGCTTGGTGGGAAATGGTAACTGATTAAATCATTGTAGACTTTATCATTCTGGGAATAGTCAAAATGTTCTCTCTCTTTTTACTTTATGTATTTATAAATGTATTTGTTATACTTTTTTTTACAAGTTTACAAATAGTATTTGCAAGTAGTAGCAAACTGACATATAGATTTGCAGTTGCATAATGGACGTATTTAGCTACGTAACACAAAGTGTAAGGGAATAAAACATTCATTAAAAAAAAACTATACAAAAAACGTGTCGTGAACTGCACAAAGCTAATGTATTCATGACATCAGGCAGCTGCTGGAATAAACACAATGATCAGAAAGCACAAACAGTTATTTAATGAAAATGGGCACCTGTATACCTACATAGAATTTCTTCAAAGGTATAATATTCCAATAATCCCTAAAGAATATTGTATAGTGTTTGATGCTATACCATCCGGACTAAAATGTCTGTTTAAAGGAAATGTGAATGAGGAGACTGTGAGTCTCAGACCTAATGTTGCAATTAACAGCGTTACTATTAATGATAGAAAATGGAATAATTACTTTATCAGGAAGTTACTAACAGAATACAGCCCAATATCTTCTAAAACATACTGGCATTCTAAATTTAAGTGCATTGACTGGAAATATGCATGGTTGCTGCCTAAAAAATATTGCATAACAAATAAGGTGAGAGAAGTACAATTTAAAATACTCCATCTGGTGTACGCTGTTAAAACTCTTTTTCCTAGATTTCGTGCTAATGTGGATGTTATATGTGATTTCTGTGGGACTGAGAAAAAAAAAGTGTTGTGCACTTATTTTGTAACTGCATCTATAGCAAAATGTTTTGGATAGATTTGGAATGTTTCCTTTGTAAATGCCTAGGCATGAAAGTTTACTTTTCTGAAAAATATGTATTTTTTTATTTTAATATACAAAGATTACCACCAAATGTGGCCTTTATTGTTAATCTTTGTTTGATTATGGGCAAATACCATATACATAAACAGAAATGGGCTAAAGGAAAACCCAACTTTTTGTTATTTCAGATACATATGAAAAATTATATTGAGTTACTACTTGGGTTGAAAAACAGTAAAGCAAAACACCTAGTCTCTTTGTAAGCTTTTTCTGTTATTTATAGATGATCTCATACCGGGTGGTGGTGCTTTTTTTCTTTGTATTTTATTTATTTATTTCTTTTTAGTTTTATGACCTGTATATTGAAATAATACTGGTAGAGTTTCTATTTATTTTTTGTAGTTTAGATGTTGGAACTCAATTAAAAAAAAATTTTTTTTTTTAAGTAATTTTTCGACAAAAAAAAAAAGATCAGACAGCGCGTTAACAGTAAGTTAATTATGAGACTTTACTGAACCCTGGTGGAGAGACGACGAATACGTTGTTTTGTCAAAAACACATAAGCCGTTGTTGTTTTTTATTAGCTGGATGATAATGTCTAGCAAAAAAAAATGTATATGATGCGTAGGCTATATGGATATGCAATATCAACCACATTGTAAATGACTAAACAAGAGAAATGTGATTCGCCAGACTAACGAGTGATTTTTTTAATGTAATGCACATCATATTTACTTGTTTTCGAGGATCATGACATGTCATGTGACCCCGTGACATAACCTGTCCAAATTCATGAGGACCTTAATTGCCATTCACCAACACACTCATTGTTTTTTTCTACCATGATTGTGTTGTTTTATACTGAGCTAATTATATTTTCTAGCAATCTGGAATAATTTAGACATTAGACATTAGGCTAAGCCATTTTCCTCATGAGGACCTTTGGCTGGTTCCCACAGTGTAGGTAATTTTAGGCAGGCCCGGACTGGCCATCGGGAGCACCGGGTGAACTCCCAGTGTTCAAAAATAATATGAGTAACAGGCTCACAGCCTAATAATTAAATAGTGTATTGGACTTTTTCAACAAATATTGTACTAATTTTGACATATAGGCACTTTAGAAATTGTGTGTTAATACACCACCAGTCAAAAGGTTTTGATCAGTAAGATTTTTAATGTTTTTTAAAGAAGTTTCTTCTGCTCACCAAGCCTTCATTTATTTGATCCAAAATACAGCAAAAACTAATATTACTAAGCAGTAATATTGTGAAATATTTTTTATTAAAATGTCATTTATTCCTGTGATTTCAAAGCTGAATTTTTAGCATCATCATTACTCCAGTCTTCAGTGTCACATGATCCTTCAGATATCATTCTAATATTCTGATTTGCTGCTCAAAAACATTTATTATTATTATTATGTTGAAAAAAGATTAGATTTTTTTTCAGGTTTCGTTGGAATATGGAATAGAAAGTTCTAACACCAGCATTTATTCTGAAATATAAGTCTTTTGTAAAATGATAAATATCTCAATCGTCACTTTTGATCAATTTTAAAGCATCCTTGCTAAAATAACATCATTTCTATAAGGAATTCAGCTTTGCAATCACATGAATAATTACATTTAAATATATCTTCCAATCGAAAGCAGTTATTTTTAATAGTAAAGAAATAATATTTCACAATATTACTGTTTTTTCTGTACTTTGTATAAATAAATGCAGGCTTGGTGAGCAAAGAGACTTCTTTAAAAAACATTAAAAATCTTACTGTTCAAAAATGTTTGACTGGTAGTGTATATTTGTATGAAATATAGGTTTATTAAATCTAGGTTATTTAAGTCATTTTAAGTTAAATAACATTCTTTGCTAACAAATTGAAATGAGGTGAATGTTTTCAACAAGGTGAACACAGTTCTGTTCATAACAGTAGACCTGCTGTGAAGAAATGACAGGTGAGAAAAAAAAAAGAGTGTTGGGGGAAAGGGGGCTGGGGGGGATAGAGATATTGGGGAAAAATGAAGTAAAGGGAAAGGGAAGTGAAGGTGCAGTGCTAGAGTGAACCTTTAATTATTTCCCACGGCCCCAGACTAAGGATTTAGACCTTTTTTTATGTGATGGCCATACAAATAATAGGGTTGTCTGGTTTCAAAAATTGTTGTGGATATACAGGAAATAAGGGGCCAAAATTGCACCTTTTGTAGTACAACAGCTTGTTACTGGAACAGGACCCTTAAAAGGACATATTTGTTCCTTATTTTTCAAATTATTACCTTAAGGGTACGAATTACTGCTCTTAAGGTACTAATATGTACGGTATACTGCTACGGTGTCAAGCTGTTGTACCCCAAAAGGTACAATTTTGGCCCCAATGGCAATTTTTTTCTGTGTGGCCTGGATGAGTGTGAGATTTCCCGGCCTGAAATTGCGTCCCAGTCCGGCCCTGATTTTAGGTTTCACTATCTTTGTGGGGACATTCAGTCACCACAGTGTAGCCAAAAACAAATCCACCCACACACAAACACCCATTGTGTCAACGGACCTCAGATGAAAACCTCCGATTGGTTGATACTGTTAGATCATGTTATTTACATCCACAAAGGGAAAAGGAAATGAAGAAGATCCATATGGTTTGTTTTTCTTTTCTGTTTTGTTTTAATAACGTATTATGATGATGTGTTCATGATCTAATAACCTGTTAATATGCAAAATATCTGTTTTGAGTTTTGTAGCCTATTGTTTGCTTTAGTTTATATCATCTCTGTGGTCAAAAAAAGGGAATATTAATGTTTGTGTCCCTCCTACTTTTCTGTCCAGTGGATGTTGAAACAAACCCAAATGGAAAAGTGAGTAGCCAATGACGGATGGCCAGCTATGCAGCAAGAGAGATGAATTCTGGGAAACCGGTCAAGCCTTTTAGGGACATAGGGGGATCTGAAAGGTGCTCATGAACTAGCTCAGGCCATCATGGATGGGTTAGCATAACCTTACCTCATACCTTTTACACATTCTGGGGTACTTCACAGGTTTTTCCTGAAGTATATTTTGTTTTCACTGTTGTTTTTGTTCTCACACTTCAAAATGTCTCACATCCTCTGTGAAGTCTAATATTCAGATTCCCTCTTCTACTGAACTGTTTAGGGGTTTCCAGCCCTTTTGTCAGCTAGAGCTGCTTGAAGGGATAAAATATTCTGAAGGGATACTTGTTTCAAAATACACAAAGAATATCCATTTGAGGTCTAGACGGCTTGTTAGAGTTGGATTTTACAGCCTGTGACAGTGCTGCTATATTCACTTATGTGTGATGGATTCATAGTTTAATCTAACTGTGTCTTGGTGAGCCTCAAATATGTCCACATTAAATATACATAACGTGGATTTTTCTGACCTGACCAGTGCTGTCAAGTCAAGTACCACTTCGTTCTCATATGAGTGCACATTGTGATTAATCTGCTGTCATCACTCTTGAAAGCTCTTGAAAGGTCTTTGAGTAAGTTAGTAAGGGAATGGCTAAAGTAGGCATGACAGTAATACTATATGAGTATTCAAAAAAGCATATTCAAAATTATAGTCAAATGTACTATTAGGCTATTTGATTATAATTATAAAGATGTTTTTTCAGACAGGTTATTACACTGTTTCTATGTAGGCCTACTGTATGACGCCACACATGTTAGTTGCAACCGGGCTCATAGGAAAAATGTGATTGTGGTGACGTTTCTACAAAATGATACTATGTTGCTTGTTGCACATTTCACAACACTATCAAAGTGAATGGTGCTAAACACCTGTTCAGTTATATCCAAAACAGATAAACATGAATCTAGAAACAATTTTTACATTGGTTGTTGTACATATTGTTGCAGTTTTGCAGAAATCTCCAAGGAGTAGCATTTGAAAGTTAATGCTTTTGCTTTTGGAAATAACATACTATCTGCACTAAACCCTACCCTAAGCATATTGTTAACAAGATGATGTTAACAAAAGCAAACGTGAGATAAAAACAAACACATTTGCTCATGCAACCATGTAATTTTTTTTTAGAAGTCTATTTTGTTGTGATCTGTTCACAAGACTTGTATCTACCTCCAAAAAATCTTGGTTCAATACAACCCAGTGCTGGGAAAATAGGACAACCCCGCAATTTTGCTGGTTTTGCCCAGCGTTTGGGTTTTTAATGTAACCCCCCCTTCTGAGTATAACCCCACGCTGGGGTCAAACACCCCAATTGCGGGTTTTTTGTCCTATTTTCCCCAGCACTGGGTTGTATTTAACCCAGCATTTTTTAGAGTGTAAGCACTCTGCATCGTGAGTGCAGTGCTGTACCTGCTTATTTAATTCAACTCAAAGTTGTATAGGTTAACAAATGCATTTACCATGAACTATAGTAAAAGTGTTTTGAGGTTATAACATAGTATTGTGCAATAATCCTGTAAACATAGTTTGTGTAAAAAGGAATAAAAAAGTCATGAGTTAGCAAAAGACCCACCGGTTGCACACTTCAGAATTTCAGCAGATTTAGTAGGCAATTTAGGTATTTTGTAATTTCATCTATAAACTTGGTGACACTTGACTTCTTGACAGTCAGTCCAACTACATTTAAAAGCTACGTTAGTTTAAATGGCGAAAGTGACGGCTGCTCTGGGAATGGCTGTCTAATATACCGCTTCTGAGAATAAAGCGCTGACGACTCTTGTTGTGCCTTGATACACTTGTGATCAGTGACTGGGTGCGGGTTTGCTTTTCATTAGGATCTTTTCTGAGTCACCCTGATTTGCCATCTTTGACTCGGCTATAATAAGCCTACAGTTATTAATCTATCTGTCAGTCATAGCACCATACAGATGGTAAAGCACCACCTTTCCCAGAGCCTTTGCCCCCTCTTATTGAAGAGAGAGCTCCCTTGCATGGTAATGAAGTTTCTTGCTTGAATGTGCACACTGAATATTAGAGCAGTCTTGTAAGTGAGTGGTAAAATATTTGTCTTGTTACAGGCTTCCCGTTTCAGTTTGCTTTCTGGTTGTGGCTGCGGTTATCACATTGTGTCTGAATAAAATTATTCATTTCCTTAAAAAAAAAAAAAATCATACTGACCCCATTCTTTTGAACTTTAAAGTGTACAGAAAGTAGTAAGAGTAAGAAAAAAGTAGTAAGAGTAGTAAGAAAAAAGTGGTAAGTGTAGTACATTAGTATACAGATCTAAATTCAGCCACTGAAAAAAATCATCACATGAAATGTTGACTACAGATATAGCAGGGCCAGGATGTCAGCAATGGTACACTATTGCCCTCTTCTGGCTGTAATGTACAACATCCCAAAGAGCCTATACTTTGAGTTAAACATTCATGAAAGATGATTATACAAGCATTTTCAAAAAGATAAATAAATACATTCAAATAGACTGTTTCCACTCCAAATCTACATTAACGTACTACTTGTATGTATTGCATAACACCTATTAACTAAGTTATCTATAGTGAATGTCAAATGTAAACAAGATTCAGAAAGGACAGTGTGTCACAGGACACTGTTGTCAGCTGCTGAAGGTGATTGGTCAACTTCTCTTTTAGTGGTAAATGTGGGAAATAAACTCCCTCTCCCTCCTCTCTTGTCTCTGCTTTGTATGTATGTGAAAGCTCAGTTTCACTCAATAAACTATTGTGGTAGAAACTTTCAAAGGTTTAAAAGGTTTCAGGGTGAAGGGAAGCATATGTCATCAACTCATATAATATGAAACTATAATAGTGGCCATAAGTATAGGGAGACAGGGCTAAAAGACAGGGCTAAATGTCACTTGTGCAAGTTGTCACATATTTCAGTAACTATACGGGTTTGAATCAAACGGCTTTACACAAATGTATTTTGTACACAAAGTAAAAAATTAGAGTAACTTTTACGCATACAAACAATTTATTAATATTGGTTGGCCACAATAATAGTTTGATATTTTATTTTACCTTTACTGTTTTACTCTTCATGAAGAGTTCTGTTTCAAAATTTTATTGTTGTTCACATTTTACTGAAACAGACAAAACGTCTCCAGGTTACGAATGTAACCATGGTTCCCCGAGGGAATGAGACGCTGCGTCGAAATACGCTTTGGGAACGCCCCCAGCGTGACCATGCTCTGAATCACATATGAAATCAGTCCAAATGATGGGTGAGACTTCATGGGCAGGTGACGTTGCGACCAGGAAGCTATAAAAGCCCGTGCGGTAGAGTGAAGCAAGCGCTCACCGGGATGCTGGAAGTATGGCACAGAGACGCAGCATCTCGTTCCCTCGGGGAACCATGGTTACATTCGTAACCTGGAGACATTCCCCTTCAGGAACTCGAGCTGCGTCAGAAAACGCTTTGGGAACGAGTATGCCCACGCGGCCAGACTTACAAATCCCTGCCTAGTGTGGAAGAGCACAGCTAAGGTGAGAGAAAGGAGCCAGGAGTGGCGCAGAATGCAGGAAGGCACCTGACAAAGTAGGCGGGGACATTCTGCAGCGTCCTGAAGGCCAACTTCAGAAGGAGTGAGTATTGACCCCTAAAGGAGAGGGGAGATCAGAGAACTCGAGGCTATGGAATAACATCCTGATCCACGCTTAGCATAAGCTTCTCTGGCCGGATGCCTCAGCCTCAGCGCACCGCAGAGGAAACGTGTAACTAGGGAGTGTCTGCCCACGCTGGCCACCACGTAGACCTCCAAGGTGAAGTGGGTTAACCCTGCGGTGAAACTGGCCTGCAGGAACTCCAGCACTGTACCAACTGGGCAGTAAACTGGGTCGAGCTGGCAGTCTCCGCACCAATAAGTGAAAAGTTTCCACTTCAAGGCATACAGTTTTCTCGTTGAGGGAGCTCTGGATTGGAGAATGGTCTCAACAACCATCGGTGAGAGACAGTAAGCGCTAGTGTGCCCCCCCCCCCCGCCCCTGGGCCCACCCCACGCTTCCATAGTCGAGAATGGGAAATCTGGTCCGAGAACCATACTTGGCCCGGCCAGAACGGGGCTACCAACATTAAGCAGACTCCATCCTGGCACACTCTCTCCAGAACTTCCGGGAGCAGAGTGATCGGGGAAAAGGTGTACAGACGAAGCCTCGGCCACATCTGTACCATGGCTTCCAGCCCCAGTGGAGCTGGATGAGTCGGAGAGAACCAGAGGGGACAGTGTGATGTCATTTGAGTCGCAAACAGGTCCACCTGAGCTTGGCCAAAAACTCTCTATATCTGCTTCACCACATCAGGTGGAGTCTCCATTCCCCGGGCCTCGGCCCCTTCCTCGACAGGATGTCTGCTCCCATATTGAGTTGCCCAGGAATGTGAACTACTCTCAGCGAGAGGAGTTTGCCCTGGGACCACTCAAGGATCTGGTGCGCTTGCCTGTAAAGGGAGCGTAAACGCAGACCTCCCTGGTGGTTGATTTAAGAAACCGCCGCTGTGTCGTTGGTGCACCAACACATGGCGACCTCTCAGGTCTGGGAGAAAGTGTTTCAATGATAGAGAATATTATAAGTGGACAAACAACACTAAATAAGACTCACAAACAGATAGCGACTGATACACACACACAAGAGCGCTTGCTGAATGACAAAAAGCTGACGCCGGTTCCACCGCACGTGCTTTTATAGCTTCCTGGTCGCAATGTCACCCGCCCATGACATCTCGCCCATCTTTTGGACTGATTTCAAAATCAGTCCAAAAGACTTTCCCAAGCATTCCCAAAGTGTTTTCCGACGCAGCTCGAGTTCCTGAAGGGGAACTGACTGATTAATAATAGGTTCCATTGTGACAACCTTACATAGTGCCCTGATAACGAACTGTATACTTTTCCGGGGCATTGACGTGGGGGGGAAAGATATAATAATTTAATAAATATATAAATAGCTTTTGTGTAGCCAAAATGTAAAGTGGTTGTATCTTTTACAGAAATTAACTTTCAAAAATAAATATAACCTGAAAAATCTTCACTTAAGTAATAAATGTGACTAGTCTGGAATCTACATGGATCCACATATATAACCACTACAATATAATTCTTAACAAATACCTCATTATCTCTTCTATTTTTCTTTTGATACTTAGGCTATTATTACTACTATTGTTTTTCCTTTAATTACATCAGTCAGAAGTCAACAAACAAAAAAAACTGAAAATAATCAGAAGCATATTTTACTCAGTGAAGTAAATGAAGTTCATCTTCTTTCACAAAATGTTTGCAGACGTCCATGAGATGGTGTAATCTTCCACGTTTTCCCTTGAACTCCTTTTGGGCATCCATGCACATCATGGTAAACTTCTGAAACTCGCTTAGATTCAGGCACTGTTGGTAATTAAAGATTTAATTTTAGATTTAATGCTCTATTATGCAAATAGTTATTCTTTGATCACACAACAATCCATATTTGTCTGAAACTGACAACCCTCTCTATGGACACATTGGAGATAGTCGCCCGCCAGTAGCTAGTACTTTTTTTATTTCACTCAGGAGACTTTTTACATAACATTTTGGCGTTTACATAAATGTAACATTTTATCTATTTCAATTTTTTTTGACAATCAAATTGTCTTCTTTCTTCTAATTGATTTGCTGGGGAAAAACAAGAAAGAACACCATTTACATCTAGACTGTCAATTATTTTTATGTGCTATGAAATTTAGTAGTCAGTGGCTAATGACAGACATTTTAGTCACCTAGTGCAAAATTTGGTTGCATATGTTAGTAATTATCGAGGGTTGTGGTTGTACAGTGATGTTAAACACTATAATCAGATTAAATATTTGAAGACAGTTAAAGGGATAGTTCACCTTCAGTTGCTGGTCCCCATCGACTATGCAAGTCAATGGGGTCCAGCAACTGAAGGTGAACTATCCCTTTAAGCAGCATGGGTTGCTTTATGATATCTCTACCTCGTACCCAGTGATGTAAAACAGGTTCAAGATCTTTTTGAAATCGGAACCCTTGAGGTTAAAAAGGAATCCGGAAGACTTAAACTCTTTCAGGTTGATGGTTTTGCCATCTGTCCATATCCAACAGCTCAAAGACAGGGAGGAAATGGTAAAGCCAGAGGAAATTTGGCAGTAAATGGGGGTTTTCCTGCAGCATCAAACGGAGGAAGTTGCTTTTTGCTCAGATATTGCGAGCCCTGTATGGTTGTGGTAAGTGTGGAGGGGCTGTTTTTGATGTGGTCATGTTTTGTAAGAGAATGTCATACTTCACTACTGAGCAGAATGCAGACATCATATAAAACTCCTCAAATCCAATTTCTCCATCAGCATCCCAATCCAGCATGTCGAACGTCAGCATTATGTATTTCTTCCCCATTGTTGTCACATGCTTCATGAAATGGTAGAACTGAATGTCTGAGGAAGGGAAAAGAAAAGCACACCAGTAATTCCAAACAGCTGAAATTCCACCGTAGCAATGTATCCACCTATTACAGATTAATAAAAAAAATTCATAAAAAGATTGATAAAAAATTACAGATTTGTCAATTGTTCTCATGTTATAGTAAGTTAAAGGGGAAATGCGAGTTAACAATTATTAGTGTATTCTTACCATTCAGTGATTTTTTTTCTTGTGAAAATCCAGCAGACAAAAATAATCATTAATTATTTTAGTGTTAGTCGGTGAGAGAAGGCAGTGAAATGTGTTTAAATTCAAATATTCGAAGAAAACCCCCCCTTTTTAACTTCATTTTGCTCTTTAGACTTAAATAATGTTAACCGCTTCCACTGTCAATCTACAATTAATCATGGTAATAAGGCACTTTTCACACTTCCGCGTTTATGGCTTTGGGATTGGCGCATGCCAAACGTTTTTCCGGGAAATACACTGTAAAAAAATATTCACCAATTTCAACTTAAAGACTTAATTTCAGTTGCTGCCTTAAAAGTTGAACTATAATCAACTTGGTTGTTTACGTCTTTTAAATTAAATCGAACTGATTTAAAAAACGAGTTGAATCCACTGATCTATAATAGAGAAGAGTCATTATATAGGCCTAGCTATAGATCAGTGGTTGAATCTATCTCATTTACATTTTTACAAATTACATATTTTGAAAATGTTTGAACTGCCGGTGGTTTAGGCTACTAGAAATCTCGAACATCTATGGCCGTCACAACTACTTCAAAGCTTCAGGCCTTTACAAATGCTAGTTTATTTCATTCAAAATGGTGGCGCTTATAATTGAGTTATTTTAGTCATTCTTTGTGTCAGATTGTTGTTGGCTGTGCTGCCTTATCACACTCCATGGGAAATCTGAAGCGCATTTCTGCTCCACTACAGGTCCATTCACACCCTGGATGCACATATTTCTGAACATATCTGAAAATATTCACAGTAAGATCTGTTGTAGTTTTATTAGGCCTATATTTACTTTTGGTAAGCAATGTTGTATTCACTACTTCTCCTTTGCACTGCGAATGTGATAGCATGCACGTTATAGGCTATAATGCGCCCTTGGAAATAAATTATAAACAAGAGATGAATGGTCTTGTGGTTTTACTCAGCTCGTCGGGATTATCGTTGTTATTAATAGTTCAGTAGGTACGTGCTTTAACTGGACTCCTAGAATTGTTTGTGTTTATTATTGGTAAAAAGTCCGCATTCTGAGATGTATAAAAATTACAATGTTATTTCTTTGTAGATTTTATAACATCTACTGAGAGTTCTGTTTTCTTTTTTCTTTCTTTCATTTTTTTCTCTGTTATCTGGGAATCTTTCAAAACACTTTTCGTGTGTTAGGCTGAAAAGTGTCATCAGCATTTAATGTGAAATTTCTTATCAGTAATCTCAATGTACAAATCACTAAATGTCATTATCTGAGAAAATAGGGGAATAACTGAATTGGAAAAACCAATGGATAGTAGGGACAAGCAAATCAAACACAGTAATGCAACCAGGTAAATCATCCTCTGGCTTTCAGATGAGAACTTGTGGCAAAAATGCCCAAGGTGTTGGAAAACAAATATCGACTTAATATCTTTCTCGCCCTTTAGACTCAATTCCTCACATTGGAAACCAATTAGCAATTTCATATCTTATGTTATCCTGCACAATATAAAACAATCCAGTAAAGAATCATATTGTTCTGAATGGGCTGTGTGATTGTATATAAATAGCCCAATATTAGAGAAGAGAGAGGACAGTGAGAAGGCTCAGTGGAAGTGAGAGAATTAGTGATGATATCTGAGAACAGCTAAGGTTCTGGAGTTGCTCATGCAGGGTTTGAAGTTCCTCTATAACCTGCCGTGGACTTTTCCTGGCCAGGGAAATTCTGCCCTCCTGACACGTTACTTATAAGCTTGCACACTAAACACAACAACAACAGCAAAGTCAATCTGGTTGCGGAGGTTAATCTTGTTGAATTTTTGAGTGATCAAGGGTAAGTCACTATTTCAAAACCTCATTTTATAATGCATGAAAAGAACCACTCAATATTTGGTTACAATAAATACGGTATATATATATATATAAATAATGTAATATCAAAATGTATAAAACGTCTATGCAGTTTATACATGGTAATTAAAAAAAATCTAATTAAGGACAATTTTGTATAGCCTAGGTTACCACTAATTGCATAGGCCCAATAATAAGTAAGATTATTAACATGAAAACTGACAATTTTATACATGCATAAACAAGTGAAGTATGATTTACCAGTTTAACAAATAAATTATTTAGCCTATTGTTTGTTCTGTTAGTATTAACCATATTGCAAAATGATAGATGATTCACCAAAGAGCTCAACTTGATACAACAACGTTTTCATGTCTCTTTTAGAAGTTGATAAGTCTATATTTTGCTTTCCTAAATGCACAACTATATGGTTAGCTGTATTTTATTCTTTGCATTTAGCATTGATTTTTCACTTTATGTCAGAACAGGCCTGCAGCCACAGCTGAGAACTAATGATTAAGCGTATTAATTGCAGTCTAAATCTTTCTCTTTTTTCTACCAACAGATGTTTTTTCTCTTAATGAGTACGTTGTTGTTTCTCCAGTCATCTGCTGATGGATCCATCAATACAGAGGAGAGTTACTGGACACTTAAACCAAATGGTTTGTTTGTTGGTCTGAATCATGTCTAAAGAATTGTTTCTGTGTAAAATTTCTACAAAGTACTTGAGCTCTGTTTTATAAACTGCTACAGTTTATTTTATTTGTATTGGGGCTTGTATTGTTATATTTGCACTTCTCATTTGTTTTTCTATTGTCTGTCATCAGTGCTTGTGGTGAATGTCAATGTAGGTGAAGATGTAAACGTGCCACTTATCTGTGGAGAAGCATATGAAGGGGAAAATATTACATGGACCAGAAACAACGATGAAAATCTGGAGGCTCAAGGAAACAGGATCGTCGTCACAGTAGAGGGGTGGATGGGGGGCAACTACTCCTGTTTCGATAGTGAGGGATCCTACCTAAACCACACACTGGTGCTGGCTCAGTGGACCTTCAGGAAGTTTATCAAGAGTACTCCTGAGAAAGGTACAACCCTCTTTTACATTGTATAAAATTGTCATGATATTCATTTGAAAATTTAGAAAATGTTAAATAGTTTCAAGCCTTCAGCAGTGAAACATTTTACAGTAAATATTAATTTCTACCATGTAGTTTGTAGAAAAATATATTGGGGTCAGTAAGATTTGTCATTTTTTTATGCTCATCAAGGCTTTACTTATTTTAGCAAAAATAGAGTAAAAACAGTAAAACTGTGAAATATTATTACAATAAAAATGTTATGTATTTTATGATATTTTAATTAATTTTAAACAGTGATTACTCCAGTCTTCAGTGTCACATGATCCTTCAGAAATCATTCTAATATGCTGATTTGCTGCTCAAAAACATTTCCTATTATCAATGTTAAAAATGAGTATGCTACTTAGTAATATTTGTATTTTTATTTTTGGAAACATTTTTTTTATTATTATTTGAATATAATGTCAAAAGACAGCATTGATTTGTTATAAATATTTTGTAACATTATAAATACATATATAAATTAATAATTCCAATATAAATTAAATATACAATGATATAAGCCAGGGTTGGCACTTGGATCAATTACTACATAAAAGTATTACTTTCTTAATATAATAATCATAATACATTGATCACAAATTTTGACAGTAGTGTATAAATTTTTCTAAAATGGATTGGTTTATGTTTTTACTAAATCGGTTTCATAATTGGTATTATATAATTGTTTTATTTAACTCTTATTATAATTTTTTTTAAATTTATTGAATTACCAAACAAGGTTACATCGATTGTTCAACAAATAACTACGGAGGTTCCTTCAAATGTAATTGGACATGGGATGTAAATAGGAATGGCCATGTTGCTCATATCAAAGCCACACGGTAAGTTTCTCCATCTTACCTTAGGTTCTGCAATCTGCAATGATATAAGAGGTGTGGAAAATAAATAAATAAATAAATAAACTAAACTTGACTGATTCTGTTCCAGCCGTGGTGGAAGCAACATCAGCTGCAGTCTGGATTCCAGTGGGAATATCACATGCTTAGACCATGACTATTGTCCCTATGCAGAGGAGGTGGAGCGCATCAACCTGACCATATACTTCAGAAGCAGCTTTGTTGTTGAATCCTACAATACAAAGTTCTACATCATGGATATCGGTGAGCTCTCAAAAATCGCTGAGATGGGGTCTTAGAATATTGAATTAGAATGCCGCTCATCTGAATATGAAACAATCTTTTTCTGCACTTCTTAGTTAGGCCTGATATGGTGCCTATTAGTAGGATCAATAAAACATCCGTAGAGGTCAAATATCCACACTCCTGGAGCACACCATCATCCTACTTCCCTCTCATGTTCCAAGTGAAAGAGATTCGCTGTCGGAAACATGACAATTGTGACTGCTCCAAACCGAACTCACAAGAGGTAACCCCACACACTACTGGTCAAAAGAATGTTTGGAATAATTACATTTGGAACAATTAGGGTGCATTTACATCCTAAAACAGTAATACTGTGAGAATTATTACAATCGTTACAAATTATTTTCAATTTTAGTATATTTTAAAATGTAATTTATTTCTGTGAAAGCAAGACTTCAATTTTAACTATTAAAACTATTATTATTTTTAGTCAGACCTGGAAATATATTAATATTTGTTTTGCTCAGATTTTCTTCACACAAAGTCACAAGCTGCCAGTGACAAAAGGGATGACAGTGTGTGTGAGAGCGAGGGATGAATTCTGTAATTCCTCATGGAGTGACTGGAACCAGTACAAGTATGTGTATTTAACATTTGTTATATTTCTTAGCAAAACATTCATTTGTTTTACCCCCATTAAAAATAGTTTTATTGCTTTATTAATGTTTTTTTTTTCTGCACACATTATAATACAAAATGTCTCTGTTCATTTTTAGGTGCAAAACCAGAATAAATAGCAAGCAGAGGAAACGCGAACCAAAGTTAAAGATGCTATAATTTATTATGCATCTTTAAATAAAACTCATTTTAAACTTTATGATGCTTTCTGTAGTTATGAACAATGACTGACTCTATTAGACCTTTTTTGGTCATATACTGTGTAATTAAATACAAACACATAGTATGTGTTATTGTAATAATGTATTTATCTATACATTTTATAATAGAATTAATAACATTATCATGCTCTTAAATGAATTATTTATAACTGTAGTACATTTTGATTGTGTTACATGTATTTATTATGATTTCAATGTTTCTGATGTCTTTACTTGATTATATAAGATATAAAACATCAATAAACTCTTAATTCAGTTTGTCTTGATTGCATGTTTAAATTTAAGAAATTTGATTTCATGTCATGCCTCACCAAGTGTGAACTATAATGTAGTGTGTATAGTTTGCTAAATAACACGCACATTGAAAGGTTTGGACTTTGTTAGGGTCCTAATTATGTGCAAATGTTTTTTTCTTTCTCTGTAGATTACACATAAGACTGCCCAAGACAGGAATTACTGTCACATCTCAATGTGGAGCAAAGCGACTTGCTATTCCACCAATGTCAACAGAGTTCGGGCATCAAATCAAAAGAGCCCCCTAAATCAATTTATCAATGATTGTTCAAGCATTGTGTAAAAACAATTCCTCTATTGAAGTCTGGGGAAAAAACATGTGTAACACACCATGAGTGGCACTTAACCAGCATGACTTGCCAGTTGTAAAAAACACAAGTGCTGGGTTTTTGGAAATGACACAATTGGTGCATCACTGACATTTGAGGAACTTACCCAAACAAACCTGCCATTCATTAATTGAAGCTAGTAAATAATAAAAAGAGCATAAAAAATAAGTAAATGAAAAGGAAACGCCAATAACTGATCTGATCAGCTGTGATCTGAACTCTACTAATCTCAAAACAGACAATTAATAAACAATTAAGCAAAAAAAAAAAAGTATGTATTTTCTGGGCTAAATGTATCCTTAATTATATTTCTGGCTAAATAGTTGACCTGTTTATCCAGGAAGGTTTATACGTTTGAGATATACAGAATGTCTTGAAAAGGCCACTGTCCCTCCTTATCAGAGTTAAGAGTCTTTTTCAGGGTGTTTTTCAAGTGTGACATAAAAACTTTGATCTGAGAAGCATTTCCTCAACATCATTATGAGAGACAGTGAAGAGGGTACAGATTGCTGACCTACTTATGAAGTATAGAGACTAAAAGAGAATCTTGGCTCACTCCCTCTGGGACATGTGCTGTTGTAGGCTGATAGAAACATCCACATGCTTATAATTAAATGATTTACAGTCTGTATGTAGCAGCCACACTGCGTTAATAAAATATGTAATTAAATGTGTTCTTTCACGTTTTGCCTTATAATAAACAGACTGTTCATTAAAAGTTGTCTATGGTCATTTTATGCAAATAGGTAGTAGGTCTGAAATGTCTACAAGTGATCTCTCTGTTTCTCTTTTAGTCAGCAGTGTCTAGCAGTAATTTTGCAAATGAGTTTTCACTTAACATGCAAACAGAAAATGTGTGATTTTGACACAAAAAACTGGCCAGTTATTGAGCCTCTTGTTTTTGAAACTATTGTTTTGGGTTACCTTACCACAAGACAGCTGCTTTGGGACTGCTGTTGTGGGTTAACATGTGACCTATTGTATTTTATTACTGAATGGACATTTACTGTATATTCCCTGAATGCTACATCATACTCCGTAAATGATGCTTAATCATATGTTTATACAGGAGGGAAGTTCACGTCAACATGAGTGAATAGCTGAGCCAGCTGTGGCTTCACCACATGAGGAGACATTACTAGGGGTTTGGAGAGGATAATTTCCCATAAAGCATGATTAAGGTCATCAGTTTTTAACCACGTTTTTTTGTTTTGTTGGAGAGATAGATAGAACCACAGAGCAGAGAACCACATCTTGTAATTAAACACAAACTGGGGGCATTTTTTCCATTCAACTCAAAGACCTCAAAATCATACAAGGACAAACTCATTAAAGTGTTGTTTTAATAAATTGTGTTACAAATAATATAAAAAAATATTATAAAATAATTAAACACACACACACACACACACACACACACACACACAGTGCTTAACAAATTTATTTGACCACCACCTGTCAATGTAAGGTTTGTGCCACAGCTGCCCTAAACTCACAGTATTGGTGTTTACCAAAATAATTTTGTATGTTTCTGTAATGGTTAATCCACCAGTATGTGTAAGCTCTTTAGTGCCAGTAGTGTTTATAATGCTAAAATATCATTATTGTTGTTATCCGTGAATTTTAGAATTTACTGTTTTAGAAAAAAGGCAGAAAAATAGTACAGCACCTTATTATTATTTTTTATTCAGATGCCCACTTAGTCAATAAATACAGTCCAATAAATGTGTATGTGCGTAACAAACTTATTAGATCATCAATAAAGAGAAAACACAAAATCTGTCCAAAACATGCTTCAAACTAAAAATGTTATTGTCTTTTATTAGGCAAATAACAAACTGAAATAGTGTTTATTCACACAAACCAAAAAAACGTAATATTTTGTATGGCCTCATTAGGCAACAGCTTGCATTCTTGCTTTGTTTTTTTTTGTACTTTTCCACAGTCTCTGTTGTTATTGACTGTAATTGGGCATCTGAATAAAACATAATAAAGTGCTTTTTTGAATTGACTGTTTTACAAGAAAGGCAGCTTTACTATTTTTCCTGCCTTTCTTGTAAAACAGTATTCGAAAATTCATTGATAACAATAATTATATTTGATCATACTATCTACTGTGACTAAAGAGCTTACACATAGCCTACTGGCGGATTAACCATTACAGACATATAAAAAAGGATTTTGGTAATCACCAATACTGTTAGTTTAGGGCACTGTGACACAGCTTTACATTATGTGCTGGTGGTGGTCTAATAAATAAATGTGTTAAGCACTGTAGCCTGACTTCTCTCAACGCCAAACAGGCGAGAGGGAGAAAGAGAGATGTGAAGATCTATTACAAAAGGTAGTATTACAAATAGATAGCCTAGTTATCAAGTCGATTATCATTTTTGTATTATTCACAGCCCGTGATCTGGTTCATTAAAGCGCTCTTAATCTTTATAGCACAGTTGGCATTGTGAATGCGGAGTCGTCTGCTCTGACTCCTTATCATTCCACCTCTCCACCCCCTCTCTTCCTCTTCTTTCTTTCAGTCTCAACGTGTGCTGTGCCCTCATGATGCCACGGCGCTCGCTGCTCCGCTCTCCGCGCCGCGGCGCACATGCTCAGTACCGATCACTGTGGCACTCTGTAATGGCTGCTGGATGATGTGATGCGAGTCCCGGTGCCGCGCCGCGTCGGTAGGAATGCCACTTCCCTGAGACCGCCAACCACTCCATTCATTCCTCCGTCAACATGGTTGACATCCGACAGAAGAATAAAGGTCGGACATCGTAGTCGCGAGCACTTGCGAGAGTCATAATCGTGTAAGTTGAATGTTTATTTTGTCTCCGTCAAATTGCGGTTCATTGAGCGGAGGATCCGGACATGCCTTATCCGAGGTCACTGCAGTTCATAGCAGCATCTCTAGAGAGAGAAGGCGCATATAGCCGCGTGCTGCTTATAGCTTCATCCAAATGTTATATATAACGTGCGATTCCGTGCAGGTTTCCTGTTATTAAAGACGTTTAACACCGGTTATCACGCAGCATCGCGTCAATGTAACGTTACAGACAGCATTAATACAACATAGGCTATACTCACGTTTGTTGTTTTTATTTACGTCAATAGGACGGAAAACGGAAGTTATTTTTGTAGACGCGCTTATTTAGTACTGCAACAGTGCGATCAGCCAGTCACACACAATTAATTTCCAATGAGCCCGGGGTTACTGTAGTTAATTTCGACAGTTCCCGCTGGCTCTAACATTAGAAAATACATTATCAGGGTAAACATCTGGGTTTAGGGTCGAGGGGCTGAGGTACTTTTTTTTTTATAAAGCTTGAACCCCCCCAAGGGAAATCCAAACAACAAGTTGGGAAGATAGAAGTATTTATTCTTACAGAAAATTAGACGTTTTAAAGGGTTTGAAATGTGTCATTAATCACAAAAGATAGTGTACGTAACGTTACTACGTATCACAATGCGTTACCATAGCAACAGTAGGCTGGCGAATTAATTACCGGCTAAAAATACAAACATATATTTGCACACGCACTGTATTGAACACTTACAATAGATTTACGTATTACAAGTGCCTCACAAAAAAGAGTGCCCCCCCACCCCAAAGATGGCTTATAGACGTTTTAATTGACACATTTTGTGCGAACACAGATGATTATTGGGTCCAAGAAAATGCCCCACCGAAGTTATTTTACAAACGAATTTACAAAAATGGACAGTCCCTCAGAAATGTGCATACTTAGCACACTGGGTGCAAAACAGATGCATTGCATTCAGCATTATGTAACTGTTTGCCTATAAGGCTGCTGCTTACAGTTTTATGGAAACGTTGACAAGTTATTTGCATTATTTGCTAGGTTATGGTATACATTATATTAGACTGTTTTTATGCTCTGTCTGTGCTGTGTTTTATGTGAGTTTTAAAAACAAGCAGCCCTAAGGAAACAAACAGATTATGTAATAACCTGTGTTTGACTCTGTCCATTAAACTTCAGTGCACAATGCTGCCACATTTTATATTTAGTCTGCCTAATTACAGCCTACACAAACTTTTTGTATTTTCTGCTGTATTCAGTTGAGAAATAATTCTCAGAATCAGTTTTTTTAGTCTTGTTTTCAGAGCTTCTCTTGTGATTAGGGCTTGTCTTCAGACAACACCTTTTTTTTTACTGACAGACTGTCATGAACCTCTCTCTCTATCTCTGTTTGTGTCTCTCTATCTCGTATCAGTGCAGTGCTGGTGTGTGATTGTGCCGGTGAATTGTGTGTGGTTGGCGGTAGTCAGGAGTGATGGCTGTGAAGGAGCGGGTGGAGGCGGTGCTGAATGTGGGCCTGCGGGTCCCCAGTATCATGTTACTAGAGGTGCTGTACCGCTGGGATGTCAGCTCCTTCTTCCAGAAGATCCAGAGAAGCAGCCTCAACAACAACCCCCTCTTCCAGTACAAGTATCTGGCCCTCTACCTTCACTATGTGGGTGAGTGACAAATTTTTATATGACAATATTTGGGTTATTCCATGGTAAATGAATAAGGGGTCATTTGGTATCATTAAAATGGCCATGATAGTACCATGGTATTACCATCTCTCCACTATGGTACTTTTTGTGAGGGAATGAATGACTTTCATCAGCAGATCAATTTACTTATTTAGTTTCCTTCTTGCTACCTAAAACCCAGCAAAGCTAAATCAAACACACTCTTCTGGCATTTTATATTTTGGTGAATTAGTGACTAATTCATATGAATTTGTACAATCTTATTAATATGTTTTTGTACGATCTACTTACGCACCATTGAATGTTAGGTCTAGAGTGTGAACCTTTATGTTTACTTATATAAATGGTATGTATCCATACAGATCACTTCGTACAAATTCATACGAAATCACAACCTTGAAAAAAAATATTAATTTTCTCATGATATCTGGTTGGGTAAATCATTACAATGCTGTTATACAGGGGCGCCTGCAGGAATTCGTCCGAGGGTATGCACAGAGGTTTTTTTTTTCAACCAAATGATCAGTGAAAGCAGAACGAATGTGTCACATGTTTTAAACTCAACAAAATGGTAAAATACATATATCAAGAGCATGCTCACACATGAAAACAGAGAACAAAACAGCATTGGATGAAGTGGATTAGAGCCCTGCACGGGCCTCAAATATAGGCCCTAGCCAGCCTTTTTTCCCCTTTCCCCAAAAAAGTTTATACTACTGTTTCAGCTATTAAAGTAGTTCAGTTTTGTATGTAATGTAAAAGTGATAATATTTCGTTTTGTTTTTTTATAAAGTTAATTTAAAAAATGTTTGGAGCATTTTTTTTGTTCGTTAAATGTACGTTTTTTTTATTTTTATTTTTTTAAGTAACGACCAAGCGGCCAGCGGCAGACATTGAATTGATCATAGCCTATATGTTTGATCAATTTAGGCTTCTCAAATCATCACGACTTGCCTAAAATAAAATCTATATATAAAGCAGTTCAAGCATATCACAACGCTAGTTTAAACATTTAACCTAGGTAAATGTGCGCTGTTAAACGCATATCCAATCGTTTGTGTGGAGAGTGGAAGCTGAAGCGCGCTCTGCAGGACATGGAGGCGCCAGCACGATCACTTGCATTTTTTTCTAACAGTGGAAACAACTTAAAATACGCAGTCATTTTTGTTCATAAAGGTAAGAGTAATACATCATTCTAAACTGTAAAGCGTCTACTTTTATTTGTGTGCACTCACAATAACAAAAAAACGTTGTGCTTTTATAAAATAAAGAAAATAAACGCTTTCTGCCGTCTCGGTCTTGAGCAGGAGCGCTTCACAATGATGAACCTAAACTCAGTGAATTGCCTCACAGACATGATAAAAATATGTAGAAAGCTTTAAATTACTACTTTAAAATGAAATAATTCAAATAGAAACGCTTTCATTGTGTAATCCGTGCATTTCTCTCTAAAGAAATCTCTCTAAAGCACATCCAATGAGGAGATGGCGAGTCATTTTTTTCATCACCATAATAATTGATGGATGTCTAAAATATAAAAATAAGCAAAAGCCTAAAACAGATCCTATTATAATTTGCGTTTTATTTTATAATTATGTTCCATCAAAAAGTAAAACACAAATTGTAATGGCATATATGCAAAACTTTATCCCATAATTGTATAGCTGCTTATATTTTCTGATTTTATGTTGCTCTGTTCTGAATACCTTAAAATTTTAAGGATTTGCTGACAATGGCAAATTTTGGCTGATATTGTGAATTATTTATTAGCCTATTTTTTTATCCATGCAGCCAAATGCTTTAAAAACGGACTTTAAAATACTTTATTGCATTTCCAGACACTTAAAGTACTTTAACTATACATTTAGTAGGGTAGCTTGAAGTAAAACATTGTCATGAATTTGTTGTATTCCCATTTGTAAAATAGCCAACAAATTAATTGCTGTAGGCTAACCCGATCTCATGAAAGTGCGTAAAGCACGATTTTCTGCTTCTATTTGGCATAATATTTATATGCAGAAATTGACTTTGGCATGCAAAAGACTGATAAAGTCATAATTAATGGCCTGGCTGGTTCAGTCGACAGAAATACGGGACACACAGGCCTATAATAACTGCTGAAAAGTTTGCGGGCCAAATCTCAGGTCAGTCTGAGCACTCATGGTACTCACAATGCGTACAGCCGTACACCTGCAGGCGCCACTGCGTTTAAAACATATATTTGTGCATTCTTGGCTTCCCTGGAAGGTGAACTCTGACTTTGGCGCTGTAATGCCCATGCTCTACTACAGAAAAGCATAGTGTGTTATAAAATGTGGTTCAGGGCAGCCAAGAAGTCTCTGAAGATTCTTTGCAGTTGTAATAGGAGAGAAGCTTTGTTCTAGCTAGAGGTCAGCCAGGTGGTCTGTTCGTCACATTACTCCAGATTGTCGCTCATTTGAGTAATGGTGGCACAGGCAGAGAGGTGATTGAGTGGAGAATGGAAAAAACTGAAATGAGCTGGCAAAAACCTCATATGCAAAAGAAGAATCACATGAAAATAAATAAATACAACCTATTCAAACCTATTTCTCACTGTTTATTTACCCTGTGGTCCTGCTGACAGGCGACTGATTCAGGCCATAGGTCTCTCTCAGCCCTTGTCTTGAGTTTTAAAAAGACTCAGTGGAGTGTAGCATCAGCCCCCATTCATCTGCTGCACACATCCCAACACACACACCATGATTTATAACAGGGATCTGCCCTGTGTGATGTTTGTGAATGACTTATATTTTCTCCCCTTCTCAGTTGTTCATGTTTATTTTTCTTTCTGAAAGGCTTTCTTAGGTTTCATTTGGTCTTGTTTGTAAGAGACTTTAGTACAACTTCACCCACATAATCCCATGTTTTAAAGGTTTATAAACTTTAATTAAAGCCACAGACTCCAGGAAAACTGGCTTTTGGAGCAGATGTTTGTGTAGTACCCAAAGGAACAAACCCTAATGACCCTGATTTGTCTCGTATGTGTGTGTGGTCATGCGCTATGCCCATGTGGCTGTTATTTACTCTGGAGAGGAGGCTTTTGAGGTTACATGTGGATGAGTTTGTACAATAAGAATGGCAGCTTCTGGTAATGACTCTAGAACAGAGACCACCATCCAGCAAATTGAAAAGTGCAAAACAATGAGTCATAATGTACACCGAGTTTACAGAATAAAAAGTAATTGTTTTGTTTTGAATAAATACACATTGAAATGTGGACCAATGACATGATGCTCATTGTTTGTTCTATCTAATAATTTATTCAAAATGCAAATCATACATAGTGACTTGAAAACACCTCTTCTATGATGAGCTTGTTTTCTGTTTCTGTATTAACAGAAATAGATGTTTATATGTTTATATATATTCCTTATGTAACCGTCTCCATGAGAATGCTCAAGGGGGCTAAATCACAATTTTATTTAAGGGAACATGGTATACTATTTTGAAGTGTTTATATAAAATTAAAGCAAACCACAAATCACTTCTGTATATGCATGAAAAAGAATCAAAGTCATTTGAGTGCAAAAAAAATTGTGTCATTAATCTGTGTAAAAGAAAAGAAAACTTGTCTATTTGAATGAATACGAGTCTCTCAGCCGAAGCAGGCACTGAACACGAACATTGAAGACCCCAATGATGATAGAAGGCAAAAAATCCAATAGTCCGATAGAAAAAGTATTCCAAACTATCAGCACTCCAAGTTTCCTTAAAACATAGTGTGCATTGCAATCTTGAATGATCTCAACACGATGAGCAAAGCGTTTTGATCAGGTTATTCATTAGTCCAACAATGAGTAATTCACAGTACAAAAGAAAGGAGGAGAGACAGAAAAAAAGAGTTCTTCTACAAAACAAACACACAACTAGCATTAGCATATAAAAACAGCCCATAATTTCACCACTATTTTAACTATATTCAAAATAAGTGCATAGTTGCAAAGTATGCTAAGTGCAAAGTTCAAAACAAGCTAGAACACTTACATGATTGAGCTGGAAGCATTTGTTTCTCAATCCGAACTCCATTAAGCATTAAAATTAAGGTTACATGCTTTCCCTTAATCAAACAGGTATATCTTACTCTACTGCCTATCTATGCTTTATCCCCAAATGGAGAACAGCCTATAGCCTACAGTAGAGGAACTACACCAAAATAAACAAAACAAAAACATAGTAACCGTACTATGGTCAGTTACATACTCCTCCCCTCGATGGAAAATGTGTCCCAACCGTGACACATTTTAAGATTCTGTACATGCTAAGAGTCTATGGAGACAGGATCAACCATAAAAGAAACTCTGTAATTTACCGGACCTAATTTCTTTTTAATTACCGCTGGACCTTTCCATTTAGGTGACAATATAGCCATGAAGCCATCATCTGCTTTAAATAAGGGATGGGTACGAACCCAAACTACGTCTCCAACTTGAAATTCACATGATCTGTGTCATTGGTCGTAGTTTGACTTGAGCTCATTTCACATTTTCCTTTACCATGCTGATGAGCAGTTCTTGATGATCCAAGATAGGATAAGCAGGATTTTCAGGATCGGGAGGCTTTTGGAGGGCTCTCTCCATTGGTCCTTTCAGATTACAGGCCAAGAGCTATCTCTGCAGGTGAAAATCCTGTACTCTCTTGTGTCATGCTGAGCTTATAGCAAAGCGGAATTCCGACAGCTATCCGTCTCATTATCATATCAGGCCAGTATACCTTTTTTAGTGGCCTGAGTAAGGTTTTCATCTTCCCTAAATGACCACTGAGATGATTGACATGTGCATACTGCAAAATATCTGTCTAAAAGCATTGGGGATGACTAATTGGCCTTTCTGGCCCTTTTGACCACCCGGAACACACCAAAAAAGAAATCCATTCTCCATCACATAATGAACTCTTGTCATATCTTCTGTATAGGTTGCTTTCCGACTTTGGTTGCTAACTTTTGGATTTCTGGGTCATTATTTTGTTCTCTGGCTATTTGTGAGAGATTAACCAGTAAATTGAATGGTAGAGATGTAGATTCAGTGGCTGTACTGATGAGTAGGATGTCTGGAGTGGTATGGAGGCCCTTTTATAAAACATTATGAACATTGAAACGTACGAAAGTTGCACTGTCCTTTTCGATACCTTATAGTGAAATGGAAGCCCTGCAGTTTTATGGTCCAACGAATCAGACGAGAAGGTGGCTTAGGGTGTTGAAATGGCCATGTCAATGCAGTGTGGTCGGTGATGACATCAAATTTTCTCCCTTCCAGATACTTCCTCCATTTTTCTACAGCCCATACAACTGCTAAACATTCATTTTCTGATACAGAGTAGGATCTTTCAGCGCCTCTTAACAAACGTGATGCAAAAGCAACAAGACGCTCTTCCCCTTCAATATTCTGGGTAAGGACTGCTCCAAGGCCGATATCGCTTGCGTCGGTTTGAACTGTAAAAGGCTTGCTAAAATCAGGAGTGATTAATACAGGTGCTTGCATGAGTTCTTGTTTAATGTCTTTAAAAGCTTGCTGGCATTGCTCAGTCCATTCCCACTTGGCATTCTTTTGTTTCAGTGCATGTAATGGAGCTGCTCTTTCAGAGAAACGCGGGATAAAGCGATGGTACCAACCGGCCAGTCCTAAAAAAACGTTGTACATCCTTGATGTTTGGAGGCACAGGAAAAGATTTGACAGTGGAGACTTTGGCTGGATCAGTTTTCACTCCCTCTGGAGTCACAATATGAAATGCAAGTGAGCATTGGATGAAGTTACACTTGATAAGATTTAGGGTGAGATCTGCTTTATGAAGACATGCAAATACCTGCTGAAGATGCTGGAAATGTTCGGTGATGTTACTAGAATAGACAGCAATGTCATCAAAATAGACCATGCGGCACTTTCCTTTTACTCCTTCAAAGACTATAGATTACCCAAGATGTGTCACTTGTATAGTTTTGAATAGGGAAAAATGCAATACTCAATATGGCTGCTCTATCGAAGGAAGCCCCGCCTTCTGAATAAAAGAGCCAATCCATAATCGGTATAAGTCATCATGTCACTGCAGTTGCCATTAGAAGACCCGGTTGCTATAGAAACAAACTGTGCATGCGAACTGGCTGGTCTAGCCTGAAAATTAAGCTTTTACAATGCTATTTGAGCAAAAGAAACACAATTTATGAGACAGTTGTTGTCAGATTTTATTGGTGATTTCAAATATGAAAATTAATCGTAAGCTTAGTGAACAGTTTTGGAGAATTTGATGTTTCCCCATTAAAAGAGATAGGTTCTGCACTTGCATGCCCAAGAGGCATTTTAAAGATGATTGCCAAGTGAAATGACTTGCCTTAAAGGGACTTTGCTTCCATCAACAAGTGTTCCATGAGTCTTTGGAATGATGCAGTGGCATTTTTCAACCCAAACGGGAGACAAAGAAATGTATATATATCTGAGGAGGTAGCGAAGGCTGTCTTCTCAATACTGTCCACTTCCATTTCCATCTGCCAGTAACCACTTTTTAAATCAAGAGTTATAAAAACAGTGGCACAGTGTAAAGACTCCAAAATGAGCTGAATTTGTGGCATTGGGTAAGCGTCTATATGTGTCTTAGCATTAAGACCCTATAATCAACACAAAACCTAGAACTTCCATTCTTCTTCGGTACAACAACCACCGGTAATGCCCATGGTGAGATCGGAAAATTATTTTCTCGAAAAGCTCTTGAACATGGGACTCAATGAACTGATGTTTCTCCAGTGAAACCTATCTATGGTAGTGATACAATGCTTGACATAATTTGTACTGCTAAGCTGTTGAGTGCACACTGTGGGCCAACTTAACGTTAACTCCTCCAAGTTCTTTTGAATGATGGGGTCTGAATCTACCATTTGTGTGGTTCAAAGAATCTGCTGATGATCTTCTGAACTAACAGTAGGCATGGCTAGATAAAAGTAAATCTAAGAGTGGCCATTGTGATGCATAAAAGGAAAAATCTCTGGTTCCGGTGAAGTAGATAGCTGGAACTGTGCTTTGTTAAAATCCAATACCATCTTTTCCAATACCACTTTAATAAAAAATAAATTCCCAGGATAATTGGTATGGTTAGGTTGGAGTCTTGCATAATATAGAAAGTTGCATTTATCTTTTGCCCCTGGACTTCACATTCCCAATTGACTTTACCCAGTGAACTTTGCCTCTGTCCATTTGCTAATAGGAACGTCTGAACTCCACTAGGCTGATAATCTTCATGACAACTTAATTGTTCCCACAAAGACTTTTGTATCAGTGAAAAGGTACTGCCTGTATCTACTATAGCAATGACATAACTGTTTCGGAATATTTAAGGAATGGTGATGTTTTTTATTAAATCATGAGTTTGATCCAACTCTGATCCAACAGCATAATTCGATTAGCACTTGTAAGGATTTGCGTTGGAACTCTGGAGCAACAGGTCCAGGTCCAAGTTTCCTTAAAGGGGTCATATGATGCAATTTCAAGTTTTCCTTTCTCTTTGGAGTGTTACAAGCTGTTTGTGCATAGATAAGATCCCTAAAATTGCAAAGACTAAAGTCTCAAACCTAAAGAGATATTCTTCAAAAAAGTTAAGACTCGTCCACACCCTCCTAAAACACCTCATTTAAACACGCCCCCACATGTCTACGTCACTATGTGGGAAGATTTGCATAACACCGCCCAAATGTTCACGCAAAGAAAGAAAGCGTAACTTTTATTCCTGGTGTAGTATTGTTGCCACCGCCGCCATGTCGTGGAGACGCTGTGCGTTTCGTTTGTGAACGCGAAACTACTTTGTTTGACCTTCCAAAAGAGGACACAATGAGAAATCATGTTAAGTGGTTTTACAACACTGTTCCAGAACAGTTCAACCCAAAAATTCAGATGTGTGCAGCGCATTTTACGGAGGACTGCTTCCTGAACCTGGGAGAGTAGCCTATAATGCTGTGCACAAAGGTTGTTTCTATAAAGTGGGGCAATTCCAACTTTGCAAGGACAGTCTGGCGCTTCTGACTCACAGCCTGTAAGTACGTTTTCATATTTAAAGAATTTGCCACTGACAATTCAAACGCGAGTTTGGAGCAGTGTAGAGTAGCGCTTGTTGTTTGTCGTTTCTCCGATCACAAATGCAGACATGTTTTATGTTTACGCAGCGCGATACGCAATGCGTAAAAAGACAGTATAGGTCATTATAATCCGTAATTATGTCCCCATTGGATGCAACAAAGGCCTCATTTGTAATGGGTTTTATTGGATTTGTCTCGTCACGCTGGGACATCGCATCACAGTATGGTAAGGGGCATAACATTTCCGTCACACGCTTGAGGTATTTGGCCAATCACAACGCACTGGATAGCTGGCCAATCAGCGTACACCTCGCTTTTCAGAACGATAAACTTTGTAAAAATCGATACGTTTCAGAAAGGCGGGGCATAGAGGAGTAACAATAATGCACAGTATGTGGAAAATAATGTGTTTTTTTAACCTTAAACCACATAAACACATTGCATTACACCAAATACACAAAATAATGTTCTTTTTAGCAACGTCATATGACCCCTTTAAAACATAGCGTGTGTTGGAACTCTTTGATCTTGAATGATCTCCGCACAATGAGCAAAGCGCTTTGATCAAGTTATTCATTAGTCTAACAATGAGTAATTCACAAGACAAAAGAAAGAAGGAGAGACAGAAGTTTTTCTACAAAACAAACACACAACTATAGCATTAGCAAATAACAACAGACCATAATTTCAACGCTACTTAAACTATATACAAAGTAAGTGCAAAGTTACATAGTTCAAAACAAGCTTAGAACACTAGATTGAGCTTGAAACATTTGTTTGTCAATCCAAACTCCATTAAGCAGTGAGGTTATGTGAGAGAAAGCCATGCTTTTCCTTAATCAAACAGGTATATCCTACTCTAGTGCCTATCTACGCTTTGTCCCCAAATGGAGATTACCCTAGAGCACAGTAGAGGAATGTGACGAGTGGGGCGGGGCCGAGAGCCATGGGAACGGAGCTAGGCCGGTGGAGTAAGTGATAATGCATGACACCTGCGCCACTCACCGGTCTCGAGACCCACGGAGGAGCTCCGGAAGGATAAAAGGAGAAGTGACGACAGTGCAGGACGAGAGAGGACCAGGCCTGGATTTTATTTTGTGTTTTGATTCTGTTTGTGCGCAACAGTCATCCGTGAGGCTATTATTCAAGTTTTGTTTAAATGTTTGCCGGTTCCCACCTTTTTCTTCCCGATCTACGAACGTTGTTAATGGTGCCAACCCGTGAGGATGAGGGACCGCTGCAAGATCCCTCGGCCACTGTTATAATTCGGTGTAATTCGGGACGACGGTGCGAACCAATCGATCAGGTGGACAGTCTGCCCCATGGTGCCAAGGCGTTGGGCTGGAGTAGTTGCCGGGGGCTGACAAACTCGCTGCCGCCTCCTGGGATGTGAGGTACGGCTGCCGTCCGTGAGGGAGCAGAGGAGTCGCCGCCGTTCACCTGAGGCCAGAGCCTGCTGCCATCCGACTGATAAGAGGAGCAGGGAACGAGGACTCCTTCGTTGCTCCGACCCGGAAGAGCCGTCGCCATCCACTGTCGCGGATGCGTGTCAGGCCGTCCCCGCTGGCTTTTCAGTGCGCTGCCAGGCATCGCGGAAGAGTTTACCTCTGATGGAGGCGAGCGGCAGTGTGTCTGGGAACCGAACAGATTTTTTTTCCGCTCTCCCCTCTCTCGTCTCTGTCTCTCCTCCTCCTTCCGTCTCCTTTTCTCTCGCCTCGTCTGTCTGTCCTTACCCCCAGGTAAAACGCCATTGTGGCCCCCGTGATCGTCTTCCCCGAGGGGGGGTTAGCGCAGTCTCGGAGTACCCCCCCCCCCCCCGGTCCCTGCGATGGGGCGTGGTGTAAGGTGACGAGTGGGGGTGGGCCGAGAGCCGTGGGAACGGAGCGAGGCCGGTGGAGTAAGTGATAATGCACGACACCTGCGCCTCTCACCGGTCTCGGGTCCGACGGAGGAGCTCCGGCAGGATACCTCCTTCACAATCTACGAACGTTGTTACAAGGAACTACACCCAAAACAAAACATAGTAACCGAACTATGGTCCTTCAAAATATTTCCTTAAAACTTGCATATTGATCTTACAAATGTTTTATCCTTTGAATCAGTCATATGGAAACAACATTCAGATACATACTGAAAAAAAATACAGGAAAAAATGTCATAGAGAGGATGTAATGTGGTATGACTCTGCAATATTGTAATATTCATGATTTATTCATGATATTTGTAAAAAATACTTTTTACTTTTTAAAAATTAAATATAGTTTAAATCAAATTTATGAAAGCATAATAAATATGTGAAACCAAAATATTTACAAAGATCACATTACTAAAAACATTTCACATGTTATAAACTTGATTTTCATATGACTTTTTCCCCCTTCTCTTTCCACATTAACTGTCTAAAAATACCCACAAGTAGTAGATTAAGTGTATTCACAACAATAAATTAATAATTTACAACAAACAGACATGATTTTTTTTCTCTGTTATTACACTAACAAAGTGGCAGAAAACAATAGACTTAATTTTTTCCATCTCTGCAGTGCGCTTTATTAGCTATTGATTAGAAGCAATGACTAGGTGTTGACATTTCAAAGCTACCGCTAGCAGGGCCGTTACTGGTGTTCTGTTTAATAGAGATTCAGCAGATTCTGTTCTTGGCTGCAACTTTGTTTTGCAGGTGCAACTTGTCCATTGTTGGTGGTGCTACAGTACCCTCAGGACCCCCTGCTGAATGGCGGATGGAGTCCAAGTACAGTAGCTCCCACAGGTGAAAAGTGCTGCTGTCAGGAGAAATTTTGGTGGACTTCTTTAATCTCAGGCTTGCTGGGTTTGTAGTTGTGTTAAGAAATACCACCTGGCCCCGAGAAGCTCCTGTGGATTTTGCACTATACTGAAGCGGAAAGAATAGGTCTGTCCTGTCTGTTCAACACTTTAATTTCAAAATACTGTATGACACTGCAAGGCTATTAGAACTAATAAAAATGGCCTTCCCTAACACTAGGAGCTGACATTTCTGCAGAACAACTCCGCTTTTTGTTCAAACCGTTAATATCTATATATTCTGGGCTTTAGCCCTATATAATTAGATTGAGGAAACTGAGCATTGTCCATCCAATCTTTTTTAATGATACATATAGGAGAAGATAAATTACAGTGAGTTTGGTTTGGCTGAAGGCACTACAGCAGAGGTTAAATTGAGAAATGGAGAACATCTACTGTCAGCAAGATCACAGGCACTTTCCATCTTTACTGCCTATGGATAATATGAGCTGTCTTTGTTCTGAACATTTTACCCAGCCACAAACATGGCCAAGTCCTCTGCTCTTTGACCTGGCGAGAGCTTCCTCGTGTTTCAGAGCTAACTTTATTCATAGGTAATTGCATTGGTTCAAGCTAGTGTGCCAGCGTACTTCACATTAATCAATACTGAGATAAACTTTGTGTCTTCAGTCCACATAGAATATTTCCACTGTGTTGTATTTCTGCTGTGTTTTAGACAGTGGAGAATGGCAAAAGTTTTTATATTTTTCTGAATGGCAGAAGTGAACTGGAGGAGCGGGTGAGAGGATGAGTGTTGAACGTCAGATAAACTGTTATGTAACAGGAGGGATCAAGAGGGTTTGGCAGTGGAGTAATGAGAACTTAATCTGTGCATGGCAAAAGCCTTAATCTCCCGCCTCATCCTGTCTACTCACACTCTTTTGAACACACAAACATGTCAGCGTGAGCCAGTGAATGTCAGACCGAAGGCTGAATCATGTACTGCAATACCCTTGTTCGTTTATAATACTGAATGTATTTACATTTTAAAGCACCTTTTTTTCAGGAAATATTTCAGGCGTTTTATTAGATGTCTAATGCAAACATTCCAATTACCTAAATCTCATGTTGAATTTGTGTTAGCCTACTTTTCCATTCTATATCTTCCACTTTTGTGTTTTCTCAATGATGATCATAACATAGGCTCAAAACAGCATCCAACTTGCACTGTTTATACTGCACATTTTCTGTATGCCTAAAATAACTGGATGATCTACTACAGCTACAAAAATGTACAGTACATTAAACAGCAGTTAGTTCCAGTCCTCAAATTTGATTGGCTAATCAGCGCTCGAAGAGTGCCAGTCCAACAGTTTCTGTTTCCCTTTCAAGGGAACTTCGAACTGCGTCCTCTAGGGGTCGCTATGGGGAACGCCTCGTTGTGACCGTGTCTGAAGCATACATTGAAAAAACACCAACAACACATTGGCCGGCGATAGCTCCATGACATCACTACCGGTGCGATTATAGTATAAATAGGCGCCGGGAGAACATGTCATTCTCTTCTTCGTCTTCACTGACTATTTTGTTTGAAGCGTGCATTTCCGTGGTAAGAGCGATCTATATTCCTATTATTATGGCAAGCACTAGCAAAGAGAGGGTGTGTGCATCCGCATCGTCGTTATTTGACACAATCTCTGCGTTGTTTGTTTGGTCAAAGAGCACGCACGCGATGTCCTTGAGGGGCAATCCGCGTTCATTGTGAGCATATTTTAATGTAAAGCTCCGCTCTCGTTTGTCTCTCTTTTCGAGGAAAGGGGGGCAGCCATCTGCTTACCGCGGTTCAGGACCCGCCGCTGCAGGCGACGAGGAGGATGGGCTCGTGGATCCCAGTGATCCGGCGGAATGATTTTAAAAAAGGGGGTTTTTCCGTCTCCGCGCATAGTCGGCTGGGGACAGAGTACTCTGCTGAGGATTAGTTATATTCTTTAACATCGGTTTGATCTGGTTCCGTGCTCTGCTGGGTTCGGCCCTGTCAGAGCAGATATGTCGAGGACGGCAAGACGCTGAGCTGGCCTCCCATCCCTCCTGCTCTGCGTATGGTGAGTTTTGAGCGTATCTTTCGTACGCATGTCATCATTCTAGCATCGAGGGGGATGCGTGAGAACGGTTATGAGAAGATGCCCCCTGTAGAAGACACGCTGGTTAGCTATCTTTCTATGGGTGAGACGTCCTCTCTTAAAACTCCCTCCTTGCCATCTCGCTTAGATGGCAGGGCATACGCAGCAGCAGGTCAGGCTGTTGCTTCGTTGCGCACGATGCGGTGCTCCAGGCATATTAGGCTGACCTGCTGGAAGACCTGGATAAAGGCTTGATGAGGTAGCTGAGTTTCGCCGCATCACAGATCTCACTCTCTGTGCTACTAAGCATGGCAGCTATAGTAGGTATTGGGAGACATCTGTGGGTGAACCTGGCAGATATCGGGATGGAAGAGAGGGGCTTTCTTCTCGATGCGCCGGTTTCGCCTTCTGAACTTTTTGGTACCTCCTTTGAGACGGTGGTCGAGAAGTTCAGGGTGGCAAAGGCGCGCTCAGTGGCCTTCAGTCCTTCATTTCACGATGGACCAAGTCTAAGCCCGAACAGCATAGGGGTCCTGGTCCGTCTCGGTCTGAGGATCAGAGACAACCACAGAAGGCTAGTGTCGTGGCTCGCGCTCCTCCCCCACCTGCGGGTAGGGTTAGAAGGGAGGTAGGCAAGACCTAGGGATGTGATCCAGACAAGGCGTCAGCGCTTTCGTCCAGATCAGAGTGATACTTGAGTATCTACTCGTTTCCTTCGTGGGTCTTACATCTGCCCTTAGCTCCTAATTCTCCTATAACCACCAGCTCTCCACCTGACCAAGGTTAGGTAGGAATTTTCCTGCATTTCCGTCTCCTATGCTGGACCTGTATGTTTGGTTTGTTCTATTGCTTCATAGTGACCACCTTGCTGATGGTCCGGACTAGAGGCTTCTTCAGGCTTCGCTTCTTGAATGGGGCTCCTGCGCGGGAACCATGGTGGATGAGTATGATCCCTTCTATATATATATATATATATGTATATGTGTGTATTTAATGTGCTGGTGGTTGTGTGTATAATCCTTCTGTGAGATTTCTTTGCAGCGTTTTCCGGGACCTGTGTGTTTCTGTCCCTTTTCTAAGGTAGGTCCTCGATGAGCACCCCCTCTACTTGGTTCAGAAACCGGGTGCTCGACTTGAAGTGTTTATTTCACTCATCGATATATGTCCAAACGGTAAGAAAAGCCGGGTTTCAGCTTCATACCTCCTGGATCATGCGGCCAGGTCACAGGCTTCTTCTGCGGTAGCCTTCTTGATCGGCACAGGCAGGCCCCCGCACGACACGCAAAAAATCCTGGATGTCCGGGCTCACCAGGATATCCCCTCTTGCTGATGCATCGGGGGGGGGGGGGCGGAAGATATTGGGATTTTTGCGTGAACCTTCTTGTGTAATGCTGTCTCAGGCAGTGCTCCCTCGCCTTAGAGGGTCGTATTTGAACTTCCCTCTCCCGTTTGGCCCAGTACCTCCAAGTATCTGTGATCAGATGCCTGGAAATTTAAATCCATGCTATGGTAAGTACACACGCTAAGCTCTGTGCACTTTCTTAACCCACATATTGTAAGTGCACACGCTAAGCTTTGTGCACTTTATGAAATCCACATGGTGGTGAGTGTGCACGCTGAGCACTTTGCGCACTTTCTAAAATCCACATAAGTGGTAAGTGTGCATGTTATGCTTTGCCCACTTTTCTAAATTCCTGTATGGTAAGGGTTACGCGTTATAGCTTCGTTCCCTCTCTCTGAGTTGGTTAGACCCCGGTACATTGGGCTCCACTCAACCAGTGTGTCTATAATTTGACACACTTGGAAGTATCGCTCCCCACACCATTGAGGGTTAATATGAGCATGCTGCTTCCTATCGAGCCCCCGGGTTCGCTCCGTGGGCTGTTCTCATGGTAATATTAGCAGTGCTCCCCTTTTATCAAAGGGTTGCCTATGAGCACGCTACTCCTTTTCTGAATTCGGTGTTCTCCTCTCACGTGAGAGTTGAGTTCTTTGTTTTCCCAGAGCACCTGGAACCAGTAGCATCAGGTGAACTAGGCCCTTCCAAATCCGCCTCTCTGATGCGCTGAGTTTTTGGCTAGATTGCAGTACACTTACCTCTGATTCTAACAATCATGCTGGGCGAGCCCCCTCTCTCATTGAGAGCTGGATCTGTGTTCCCTCAGCTAGGTAAATTACTGCTGGCAGTTCCAGTATTGGAACATGCCGTAGGTCCGAGCCTCCCTCTTGTTTTAGAGCTGGGTGTGTTGCTCCCTCAGCTAAGTAAATTTGCTAGCTGGTTTTTCCCCCAGCCAAAAAAGCAGCATTGGAACATGTGGTAGGTCGAGCTCCCCTCTCGTGTGAGAGCTGGGTGTTTGCCCCCTCAGCTAGAGATTTACTGCTAGCCATTCCAGCTTTATATCTTAGATCGAGTTGGTGACTCTCAAACATATTGGGTTTGGTATGCACCATTCCATCTATGAGCTGCTCTTTCAGAGTGCCACGAGAGCCCTTTTAGAACGGTATCCTAAAATCCACATTGGTGGTAAGTGTGCACGTTATGCTTTGTGAACTTTCTAAAATCCACATTGGGGTAAGTTTGCACGCTAGTTCTTTGTGTTCTTTTTTAAAATCCTGTATGGTGAGGGCTTCGCGCGGTTGCTTCGTGCCCTTTCTTGAGCTGGTTTAAGCCCCGTTCACCTTGGGCACCACTCCACTTAGGTATCCTAGGATACCTACTTTAACAGGGTGTGGCCACTAGAGGTCTGTTGAGACAGTTCTTTTCAGAGCTTTTGCAAGAGCAAGTGGTAGCCCCTGTGTGACAGGCCAAGACTTAGTGTGATTCTAGGCTCTTGGTCGTATCCCCTTAAAGGAATCCATTTTGATTCCAATCCTGGAGCTCTACCCCGGGCCCAGGAGTCTGGCCCTAACAGGTAAGTTGGGTATGTAACCTAGGCCTTTGGCCGTAGGGGATAAAGTCACAGACAACCTTCTGACGTCCCAGGGGCAACTCACCATGAAAATGGTAAAGTTGGTACTTAGTGCTCCCCATGGTTCTGGCCCGCACTCCCCTCAGCATGGCGGCGTGGGTATATCGTTCCCCATAGCGACCCCTAGAGGATGCAGTTCGAAGTTCCCTTGAAAGTGAACGTCTCAGGTTACTTATGTAACCATGGTTCCCTGAGTAGGGAATGAGACACTGCGTCTTCTAGGCTTCCTGCCATGCTTCAAACGCAAGCTTCAGACGAAGAAGTGAATGACATGTTCTCCCGGCGCCTATTTATACTATAGTCGCACCGGTAGTGACGTCATGGGCTGTCGCCGGCCAACGTGTTGTTGGTGTTTTTTCAATGTATGCTTCAGACACGGGTCACGACGAGGCGTTCCCCATAGCGACCCCTAGAGGACGCAGTGTCTCGTTCCCTACTCAGGGAACCATGGTTACATAAGTAACCTGAGACGTTCGGTTTGTGCTTTCCAGAAAAGACTGTTAGTGTATTCCAGGCAATTTGTGTGTTAGTGCATTATGTTGAGCATACTCTGTAACCATTTCTGCAGATTACATCTTTATGCTTAGTAGGTGGTGACTTTTTGATTGAATGAATTATTGACTCCAAATAAAACACCAATTTATTTAACAAGGAAACATGTGAATGTGTGTATTAGTGAGTCATCTAATCATTCACTCAATTGATTTGTTCAGAAACACTAATTCATACACGAACGCAGTAGTGTTGCTCGAAAGAGACAGGGATTGTTCTATTGTCAGACCAAAAATAGACTAAGTAGTTGTCAATTTCAGGTTTACAGTGTAAGTTACTGTTGTGTAAAAGTTAAATCACACATTTGAAATGGTGCTGGCCTAAATGTCAGCATTATTTATAGCTTATACATTAATGATATAGGCTACATATGCTAGTAAATTTCACAATCAGCTCGATTTTGGTTTTCAGTGAACATGATCTGACTCCTTATGCACATCAGACTGCCAAATGATAAGACCTGAGTTATTTAAATTCTAATTAACAGTGTTTATTTTAGAGATTGTTAACTGAGCTAAAATAAAAATGCAAAGTAAATGTGTAATGTAGTACTACTTTTTATATTTGCATATTTCATGCTGTTTCATATGCTATTTTAAAAAAATAGTAGGTAGTATATGGTATATTCTGCACACTGAACAGTATGCTAGTATTCTGTTCTAAACCTACCCAAAGACTCTTTATGCAGGTGTGACTATCAATGAACTGGATATCCAAATTCAGTTAGTGTGCTCTGGTTGTGGGACTTCCTTTGACAGTCTGAGTGAATGGACTCTCTCTGCTGGTCTGAGAGATATTGAGAGAGATGTGGCCTCAGAAGCCCTTCTGTGTGCTTGACAGCATCCTCACATAGCGACCTAATAACAGCAGTCCCATACTTTATCCCTCTCTCTTTCAGGCTACATTCTGAGTCTGGTTTTGCTCACTCTGCCCCGACAGCACCTGGTGCAGCTCTACCTGTATGTGCTCACTGCTCTGCTGCTGTTCGCTGGTCACCAGATCTCAAGGTGAGAGTTTAGGACTTTAGAAAGAGATTGACAGAAAAGCTGCTCCCACCATAACAACTCTGTTTGCCAGTAAAAATTCCCTTAAAAACACTGTTTGACATTCAACCAAGAGAGAATCCATCCTGCATTTTGATTTAGTCTGTTTTATACAATATAGTTGATTATATTTTTCTTTGTTAATTAAAAAATGGGACTGACCCACTTATGGGTTTGTCAGATTTTTTTTGTAAATGTTTTTGAAAGAAGATCCCCAAGTTATGTTGATTAAGTGCTCAAGAAACATGTCTTATTATTATCATTGTTGAAAACAGTTGTGCTGCTTTACATTTTTATTTTTTTGGAAACCGTGATACATGTCTAACAAAGTGTTTTTAATGCTTTGAAGGTAAGAATGCTTCTCTTCACTGCCATGCTCATGGGTCCGCAATTATAGTGTGGTGCTTTGCGTTTGACAGCTGGCTGTTTAGTGTCAGATTAAGAGAGAGCTTTTAGCACATTTCTCAGCATAATGTGTGTCTGTAGAAAAAGCAGTGACTGCTCAAATTAAGATCACCCAAGTGTGGCAAAGCCATTACTGCCAGCTCGTAACTTAACTGCCTCACTGTATTCCCTCTCTGCCTCCATACACTGAGCAGAGCCAAGCTCAGATAAGAATTTAAGCAAGCTTTCTAAATGTTTATTCAGTATTCACTAAACGAGTTAATCTCCCAAACAACATGTCAGAGTCATGTATCACCCCCAGAAGAAATTATGATGTTATGTGCAAAGCCAATTCAATAATTACATTTTTCACCAAAAGCTATTGTAGAGCTTTAAAAGTGAACATCTTTTATGGAACATGCTGCTTTAATGATACTTTTGCATAATTTTCTAAGCTTGAAATCTTCAGTTTCATTAGAAAAGGTAGAATTTCTGAATAATGTGCTGGTCGCTCTTTTTTCTTTTACACAATTATAATAATTGTGTAAAAAAAAAAAAGAGAGCGACCAGCACATAATTCAGAAATTCTACCTTTGTGTTCCACAAAAAAAAGTTATGCAGGTTTGGGACCTTTTTCCCCCACAAAAATTAGTATTAGATCAAAAATAATTGCTGGAGCCCCTGCAGTAGTGCTGCAGAGCACCTAGGGGTTGCGAACCCCATATTAAAAACCCCTTAGCTAAGGTTAAAGCATTATTTTAAACTTCTGAAAGTCAGTGGTAGTTGTTTTTGTGCTCAGTGGGACTCAGCTAAGAGTTATATAAGGGACTGTTCTCTCAGGAATTCTAGTCTGATAAAAACAGACGGACTGATGAGTCCACTGCTCTGCGCTGTCTGACTCGGGCTATAAGTATAGATCCTCCACAGGCTGTGATGACTCAGGGAGAATGTCACACTGTGAGAGGTTAGAATAAGGTGTCTGTTCTCTGTTTCAGGGACTATGTGCGCAGTGAGCTGGAGTCTGGCTATGAGGGCCCGCTGTACCTGGAGCCTCTTTCCATCAACCGCTTCACTACTGCACTCATCTGTAAGTGCCTGTCAAAGTCTTCAAAGGATCACGCTTTTAAAGTCAATGTGAAATACTGTTCACAAACCATTTTTACTTCTTTAAGATAAATGATTTCTGAGTGAAACAGGATGTTCAGTGAGAAAAATTTTCCTTGGAAAAATGTGCACAGATGAATTAGTGCTATTAGGGCTGGGCGATATATTACCAAAGTTATATATAATTTTTTTAATATTTAATTAGCATAATTTATTAATATTAGTAATAAAGTAATATAATTAACATATTATACATAGTACATATATAATATTAATGACGATAATAATATAATAATTAGTCATTATCAAGCATAAGAAAAATATATAAATACTAAGCATTAAATACAAATAATTTAATTCATGAAAAATGCAAAGGCCACATTGTGTCGCCGCACGCATTCAGGAGTGAAATGCTTATAATACAATTGCAACCTCTCAGATATTCCTCCTCCTTCAAAGTTTGCAGATGGGAAACAGGGTATTGGTACGGAAACAGACGACAATGCAAATCTCTGTCTTTGCTACACTGCAAGTTGGAGGGGACTTAGTAAGTTAAACAGGGTCAGTTCTGATTTCATGTTGACTTAAAATTGACGTTCCAAATCCTGTTCCCGTCACATGCGAGTCCCATACTGACTCATTACAGCTCTTATTCAGTCTGAACGTGTGCTCATGTAGTGTCATTCTGGGAAGAGTTGGGTAGTTTTACATGTCTTGGCATGTGATGTCAGAGGTCAAGGCATTTCCCACTCTTGTTCCCGTCTCATATGCCGCCTGCCCTCAAACACACTGCACAAAAGCCAGAGATGCAGCTTTCATATTTTCCCCTCTCATCACTTTTGCTATAAGTACAATCCTTTGCCAGCTTAATGTCAAAACCTCTCCTGCTCACTTCCTTTATTTTTTTTATTTTTTTTCTCTCTCACAAATATGGTCTGCCCTTCCCCTTGTTTGTAATATGTCATACTTTCCCTTACTCTCTCACTTTTTCTTTCACTGCATTTTGTAAATCTGTCCCTTCCTCTAACTTTCTTGCTTTCTCTTCAACTACTGTATATTTATTAATTATTTTCCCCTTTCTGTGTTTTGCTTGACATTTATATGGTTTAGGGGATAAATCTCACTGTCCAGAACATGCCTAGATCATATTTCACCTTAAAATAAAATAATAAATGACAACATTTATTTTGCATTAGGAAAGTAACACTTGCCAACAAGGTCCCATTAGTTACTTTTAGTTAATGCATTAACGAGCATTAACAAAGATAAATGTTTTTGTTACACAGCATTTATTCAACTTTTTGTTTAGTTTGGCCTAAAAAACAACAACAACAAAAAAAAAACCTTTAAATAGTATTTTTGTTTGTCATCCTGAGTTTTGATGTGCAGATCATACTGGCTAGCTTTATTGATGGTAGTTTTATTTATATATTTATTGTTATTTTATGTTTTATTACATAACACAAAAGATTGTTTATTTTAAAAAGATATTTAGAAGAGTATAGAAACAAAAAAATTACGTCTTGCCCCTTTTAGCGCTTTCTCCACCCTTAATACCACGACTGAGGTGCCCTTGAGAAAGGCACCGAACCCCACAACTGCTCCCCGGGCGCTGCAGCAAAAAATGGCTGCCCACTGCTCCGGGTTTGTGTTCACGGTTTGTGTGTGTTCACTGCTGTGTGTGCACTTGAAAATGCAGAGCACTAATTCCGAGTATGGGTCACCATACTGCTCTTTAGTTATGGTGAAAATTGTGGAAAGTGAAAATTCCACTTGCTAATTCAGCTTTTGTTTGTGTTGAAGTTAAGTTGTAAAATTCAGGGAAAGTCAAATATATATTAATATATCATAATATATATATATAGATATTATTATTGTACTTGCTGTACTAAATTTACATTTTCCAGATTTTTTATTAGAAAGAAACATTGTGTTCAGACAGAATGATTTTCTTACTGCATTACAGTAATACGAATGAGATTTATTGTTGTTATTATTATTATTATTATGTACTTAATAGGCTTAATTTTCTTTATGCATAATCTTATCTTTCTTTCTTTCTCTCTCTCTTTTTTTCATTTTGTGGTGAAATACAACCCTAGCACCTGTTGGTGAGATTCACCCTTTGGGGTACTTCTTGCTATTTCACTAGTGTGCGCATTGATTTCTTGAGTGCTGCCGGGTCCTTCAGCCTTTACTCTGAATTCTGTAGGGCCTAATTAACTCCAGCCAGAACAGATGCATTCATTAATGTCAGTGAGTACAGTAGGGAGCACACGGCTCAGATTCAGGTATTGTGCTTTGCTTTACAGTATCATATTGCAGTTTGGTATTAATAGTAATCTTATTTTTGCTAACATTTCTGTCGTTTTAAATCTATTATGAATAAGATGTTTTGTTTTATTTCTCTGTGTTTATGTGGGAATAGGCCAGCTGGTGGTGTGTACCTTGTGCTCCTGTGTGATGCAGACCAAGCGCATTTGGCTGTTCTCAGCGCACTTGCTCCCTCTGGTGGCCAGGCTGTGCCTGGTTCCTTTGGAGACCATCGTTTTCGTCAATCGCTTTGCCATGATTTTCACAGGCCTGGAAGTCATCTACTTTTTGGCCTCCAACCTGCTGGTGCCATTTAATCTGGCCAAGACAGCGTACCGGGAGCTTGCACAGGTTAGAACAGTAGAGGCTAAAGATTGAGTTTTAAAAGAGACTTGAGAGTGTTAAATCAATCAAAGAAAAAAGAATTAAACTCTTCTCTGTTATATCTGTTAGGTGGTGGAGGTTTATGGGTTGCTGGCTCTCGGTATGTCTCTGTGGAATCAGTTGGTTCTGCCCGTGTTGTTCATGTGTTTCTGGCTGGTTCTGTTTGCTCTGCAAATCTACACATACTTCAGTACACGAGACCAGCCCACATCTAGAGAGAGGCTGCTCTTCCTTTTTCTCACAAGGTGAGTTGAAGTTCAGGCTGCTCTGCTTGTCATTCCTGAGCATTTTACTAAAGAGCGTAATAGAGAAATAGATGGATAAGATCAATAAGAGTGTCGCTGATCTTTTTTTTTTTTTTTCCAGTAAAATATTCGATGAACTGTTAGTAAATGTTAAATGTTTGATTGATTTGAATCTCATGAAGGTGCACAGCAGCTTAATTTCTAAATGTTTTGCAGTATTGCAGAGTGCTGTTGTACTCCGTACTCTCTACTGGGCCTGGTGTTCACCGTGTCGTTCGTTGCTTTGGGAGTGCTCACTCTTTGCAAGTTCTACCTGCAGGGCTACAGAGCTTTCATGAATGACAACACCATGCACAGGTATCATATACCCACCCTCATGTCACTCAAAGAGATTTTTTTCTTATGCAACACAAAATTATTTATTATAAAAAGGTTCAATTAAGTAAAAGTTTATATTTTATTGTCTGGCAGTTGCCATTTTGTTTGATTTATTAATACTATTATTATAATTATTTGAGATCAGATTTATTTAATGTTTTTGAAGAAAGTCCCTTTCCCTATTTGATTAAAAATACAGTAAAACAGAAATATTGTGAAATGTTATTACTTGCCACATTATGGACTTGTATTTCCTTCGTTTTCTGTTCTCTTGTTTAGTTTTGCTTCTCTTGACCTAGTTTCTGTCCCTCTGATTAGTTCATTCAGTTCACATGTGCTCGTTAATCATCTCATTAGTTCCCTCGTTTAGTTTCTGTATAATTCCTCGCTGTTCTGTTCAGTCCTTTGTCGGTTATTGTTTGATGTTAGATGTTGGTTGTGCTGCATTTTCCCTGAGTTTCTCCAGTGTTTCTTCTGTGGATTTATTAAAAGACTGATTTGGAGTTCTCCGTTGTATTGTGCTCATTACAGCACCAGCACGTGACATTACTGTAAAATGACGTAAAATGACTGCTTTCTATTTTAATATATTTCCAAATGTAACTTATTCTTGTGATGCAAAGCTGATTTTTCAGCAGCCATTACTCCAGTCGTCAGTGTCACATGATCCTTCAGAAATCATTCTAATATGCTGATTTGGTGCTCAAGAACTACTAATTCTTAATGCCAATGCTGAAAACCCTGATATATTTGTGGAAACCCTGATACCTTTTTTTCAGAATTCTTTGCTGAATAGAAAGAACAGGGTTTATTTAAAATAGTAATCTTTTGCAACACTATAAATGTGTTTACTGTCCAAAATGTCTTTTGAACAATTTAGTGAATCCTTTCTAAATAAAAGTATTAATTTCTTTAAAACAAAATCAAAAGCTTACAGCCAAATTTTGTGTAAATTCAGGTTTTGAACCTGTCTTATCTCGCCAAAGGAGCTTTTCTTCATGCTTTGTGCCTCTATTTAAGCCGACACTCTGTCCTCCATTTAATCTTTTAAGTAACTAAACCATTATGACCCTGCTAAACAGTTTGGCATGAAGTCCATACTTGATTCATTATGGCACCTTTTTATCACATAATTGACCATAGAAATCTCTCTCTCAGGGGCATGACAGAGGGAATCACTCTTCTGATCCTCGCTGTTCAGACTGGACTGATTGAGCTACAGGTCATCCACAGAGCCTTCCTCCTCAGCATCATCCTCTTCATTGTAGTGGCCTCCATCTTGCAGTCTATGCTGGAAATTGCTGATCCCATAGTGCTGGCGCTGGGAGCCTCCAGAGACAAGTACATAAGCATGATTGTTAAAGACATATCTTTATGTATTATACAAGTGAACAATGTAATTTAGTGTTCTGATTATTTTTTAAATCATTATTGCTAACAGGAGTTTATGGAAGCACTTTCGTGCGGTTAGCCTGTGCTTGTTCCTCCTGGTGTTCCCAGCCTACATGTCCTACATGATATGTCAGTTCTTCCACATGGACTTCTGGCTGCTGATCATCATCTCCTCCAGCATTCTGACCTCACTACAGGTAGAAATCCTACAAAAAAACACACCATCAGCTCTGAACTAGAGCATTAGTGAGTGTGAGAAACAGCATAAAGGAGCAGAAACGGAACAAAAATGAATGGGAGAAATTGTAACTCAATATGGTACTGGAATGTTGTCAGATTTTATTCCTTATATGGAATATGTTATTGCTCACAATCTTGACAAACAATTTTGGAGATTTTAATGGATTTTGGTAACAACAGCAATACAAATAGCAGATCTAATAGAGGACACAACACCATAAAGTGTATTATATGATTTTCTCTCTGTTCTCTTGTTTTCTGATATTCATTATATCAAGTTTTTAAAAGAGCCTCTACTGTAATTCCTAAAAAATATCCTGTATCTCACAGAAATCAAATATGGATTATGGAGAAAGGAAACTTTGCTTTAAGGGAATCTTTGCATCCTGTTTGTGGGGAAATAAATATATATAATAATTTGGTAACACTTTACAGCAAGGATCCACAGGATTCATTGATCTTCACCATACCTTACTTTTATCTTTAGTTAATAAAAATATAACTGTTCACTGTTAGTTCATGTCAGCTCAGTTCCATTAAATAATATTAACATATACCACTTTTGATTTTAACAATTTATTAGTGCATGTTGAAATGAAAATGATTAAAAGATTTAGATGTATTTTTATTGTTAGTTCATGTTACCTAATGTAGTTTAAAAATAATGTTAAGTTATTGTTAAAGTGTTACCACTAATTTATAATAAATAATAATAATTAATTTAGTATATTTAATTTTATGTTTAGATTTGTATTAATAGTAACAATAGTCATATTTCCAAATTGTTATTAATACAAATTATTAATACATAATTTTTTGAGTAAATGTGATATAAGTGTTGGTATAAATGGATCAATTCCTACATTATATATAATCAGTATTTCATCGGCCATCCTGCTCTCTAGTTACTGGCTCTAAAAAACCTATTACAGTTGTAATGTAGGAGTCGTGACTGTTGCAGATTGGTGTAATGTGAAATTCAACTGTTGTCCCTCTGTTTTAAAATCTTTCGCACCCAGGTGCTGGGCACACTGCTGATCTACGTGCTCTTCATGGTGGAGGAGCTCCGCAAGGCTCCGGTGGAGAACATGGATGATGTCATCTACTGGGTGAATGGCACCTACAGACTGCTGGAGTTCCTGGTTGCGCTATGCGTGGTCGCGTACGGCGTGTCGGAGACTGTGTTCGGGGAGTGGACCGTGATGGGCTCTACCATCGTACTCATCCATTCTTACTATAACGTGTGGCTGAGGGCCCAGCTGGGCTGGCAGAGTTTCCTGCTCCGCAGAGATGCTGTCAACAAGATCAAGAACCTGCCTACAGCTTCTCGCCAACAACTCCAGCAGCACAATGACATCTGTTCCATCTGCTACCAGGTGTGTGTGAGTGTGAATGTGAGGATTTGTGTGTTGTGATGGATGTCCAGGTACATTCTGTAGCACGTGTCTCCTTGTGTATTTCTGTGGTAGATTGATGGTGGGTTCAGTTAGGGTGCATCACTATTGTTCATATCCTCGAAGTATTAAATGTATGCGCATAATTTGTGCCACACCATTTGTATTATATACATGGACATATCTAATATTGCGTGGATTGCTGAGGAAAGAATTTTCCAAGCGATTGGATTTAAGATTTCTTTGTTTGGCAGACAATATTGTAGACTTACTTTGAAAGAGCCTTATCCTTTGACTTTGGTCAGTAAGCAACCACCTAACAACCACACTCATAACAACATTAACATATGATTAACTCCTAGCAGTAGGGAGGCAGGGTACATATCAGTATTCCGCGATATTGATTTTTTTATATATATATATATATATTATATAATAATATATTGGTAATATGAACGATATTGAAAATGATTTGTGAATTATTTTACCTTATTTTCATGTAAATTACATTTACTGTACTGTAATGATGGATGATGATTGTCTTATTATTAACTACTTACTTGCTACAAACACTGATCAAATTATAATTTGCCATTTTAATAATAATTATGTTAATAATAAATGACCATTATTATTATTATTATTCTAACAATGGCAAATTATTATATTATTAGTATAATTAATAATAATAATATGAAGAACAAATTATTATTTTTAAGTCATATTCTCAACCTATAAAACATCAAAATAATCATAAGGATTAATATATTTTTCGTCTGGGATATATTATGATTATTAAGTATACTAATAATATATAATTTTGACATGTTAGAATGATTATGAACGATAACAATCATTTATTATTAATAATGTTGTTGTTATTATTATTATTACTATTATTGATTAAAAAATATCTTCAAATGAGTATACATTTTTCATATTGTACATTAATAGTGATGACTAAATTCACTTTTGTTTTTTTTCTATTTATTTTGACAAAACATTTTACATTTTTAAAACGTGATATTTAACAGCCATAACATAAAAAAGAATGATCATTGTAATGTACTGTTTCTTCTGTTTTTGAATCTAGGACATGACGTCAGCAGTGATCACCCCCTGCAGTCACCTATTCCATGCCGGCTGCTTGAAGAAGTGGTTGTATGTGCAGGAGACCTGCCCTCTTTGCCACAACCAGCTAAAAGGCTCATCACAACCTGGCTCTTCAACACAGGACGCCCTGCCACAAGAGCCCCCAATACAGCCAGCAGGTGATCTGGACCCTTCAACGCATCCAGAGTCAGATTCAACCCTCCAGGTTCCCCAGCAAGACGACACCCCTCTCACTTCAGCGTCAGACCTTACGGCTGGGCTGAAAGACGGCGGTGACACTACTGCCTGCTTCTCCTCCCAGTCCTAAAACCTGCCTTGAGCCAATCTCAACTCCACACACTGCTGGCCAAAAGACAGTTTTACAGCAGAGGGTCTGATGGGATACTGTCGGCCCTCTCTGTGACTGATACGTACATACGGAATGCTCCTTAGACATCTATACAATCGAAATCCTTCTATCGTCCCCCTCTCATCCAGAACATCACAGAATCCAGAAGTCAGAAAGCTTATCTGAGATGAAAAGAATAATTTCACCCCTTCCACATCTGGAATTACCTAAACACCAGCTCTTCCCCACCCTTTATTACGAAACTACAGTCTCCAGCGAATACCAACCTGAATGTGATCGTGACCCTTCAATATAGTGCTGTGATGCTCTGTAGGCACTTAGCACATATCCACTAGCACGCTCTCAGTATCCAATACATTAGCCCGTCTTTTTCTGTTCTCTATTTGTTTTCTTGAGAGAAAATATATTTACATATATGCCACTGCATTTGCACTAATGTAACATAAAGCAATGCTCCAAAGTTTGTCTTGTCTGATACTAAATCTTTTGGTGTGTATGCATTGAATCAAGTTATATATGAAATATATACCCATGTACAAATATATATGTAAAGGAGTTTTGATATGCAAAAGTACATTGTAAAGCAGCATTGAGTGTCATGAAGTGGCCTCAGGCTTAAATGAACGCTACGCCTCTAGTGCGACCTCTAGTGGCAGTAGTGGGACGTGCCTTTGGCTGTGGATAAACACTACGACCAATCAGGAGAGTCAATTTCATTCTCATCAGTATTCGGCGTTTAGCGCATTTGTGAACATGAATACATTCGAGAATGTATGAGCACACTTTGCGAATGCCGTTTTTAAGTGTTTAAGTTAATATATTTAACATGGTTTGTTAAATGAATGGTGATTTGCTTGTGGAATTTTTAATCTGCAAAAATGTTACTTTTATCTAAACCACCAGATTTTTTATATATGTTACAGCTGTTTTTCATTTTAAAGCAAATCTGAATGAAAATGGAGAGTATAATCCTAATAGCATTCTGAATTTATCCTTCTTTTCTTTTAATACAGCATAAACGTGGAATGATGTTCTGTGAAGGCTAAATTTGTTTGAATTGCAGATGAATTCAGTAAAATATGCCTGAAGTCTGAACGTGAACCTGAATGTCAGAATAAATCCAAATCCTAAAGTATGAAACATTTGTCTTGGCCTTCTTCCACAATGCCTTTCTGAATCGCAAAAAGACCTACAGGGCTCTTAACAATGTTCCCTCTAAGCTGCGCGCGCAGAAGAAATAATGTGCCGCCCACACGCAAAAATGAGTTGGGGAAAGCCATTTGATTGAATGCCAGTAAAAGCGAAAGAATTGCAATGCTCTGACAAACCGCTATAGAGTTGATGTCGCTATAGAGTTCGAACCAGTGAATGCGGTTTACAGGTTTCATAGAAAGAGAATGATGTGCGCCAAACAGTGTTGCCAACTTGGCGACTTTTTACACTTGGACTTTTCAGACCCCCTTAGCGACTTTTTTTTCTTCCAAAAAAGCGACTAGCGACAAATCTAGCAAGTCTCTGAGACTCTCCGGTACTGCCGCACGAGCGCGAGGTCTTGCTTTCCCAGCGCACACACCTCTCTCTCTCTCTCTGCGTCTGCGTCTGCTCTGTTCAGCGAGCGCACCTCTCTCTCTGTGTCTGCGTCTGCTCTGTTCGGCGAGCGCACCTCTCTCTCTCTGTGTCTGCGTCTGCTCTGTTCGGCGAGCGCACCTCTCTCTCTCTGTGTCTGCGTCTGCTCTGTTCAGCGAGCGCACCTCTCTCTCTCTGTGTCTGCGTCTGCTCTGTTCGGCGAGCGCACCTCTCTCTCTGCGTCTGCGTCTGCTATGTTCAGCGAGCGCACCTCTCTCTCTGCGTCTGCGTCTGCTCTGTTCAGCGAGCGCACCTCTCTCTCTCTCTCTCTGCGTCTGCGTCTGCTCTGTTCGGCGAGCACACCTCTCTCTCTGCGTCTGCGTCTGCTCAGTTCAGCGAGCGCACCTCTCTCTCTCTCTCTCTCTGCGTCTGCTCTGTTCAGCGAGCGCACCTCTCTCTCTGCGTCTGCGTCTGCTCTGTTCAGCGAGCGCACCTCTCTCTCTGTGTCTGCGTCTGCTCTGTTCGGCGAGCGCACCTCTCTCTCTGCGTCTGCGTCTGCTCAGTTCAGCGAGCGCACCTCTCTCTCTCTCTCTCTCTGCGTCTGCTATGTTCAGCGAGCGCACCTCTCTCTCTCTGCGTCTGCTATGTTCAGCGAGCGCACCTCTCTCTCTCTGAGTCTGCGTATGCTCTGTTCAGCGAGCGCACCTCTCTCTTGCGTCCCCTGCTCTGTTCAGCGGAGCGAACTCTCTCTCTGCGTCTGCTCTGTTCAGCGAGCGCACCTCTCTCTCTCTCTCTGCGTCTGCTCTGTTCAGCGAGCGCACCTCTCTCTGCGTCTGCGTCTGCTCTGTTCAGCGAGCGCACCTCTCTTTCTCTGCGTCTGCGTCTGCTCTGTTCGGCGAGCGCACCTCTCTCTCTCCGTCTGCGTCTGCTCTGTTCAGCGAGCGCACCTCTCTCTCTCTGCGTCTGCTCTGTTCGGCGAGCGCACCTCTCTCTCTGTGTCTGCGTCTGCTCTGTTCGGCGAGCGCACCTCTCTCTCTGTGTCTGCGTCTGCTCTGTTCGGCGAGCGCACCTCTCTCTCTGCGTCTGCGTCTGCTCTGTTCGGCGAGCGCACCTCTCTCTCTCCGTCTGCGTCTGCTCTGTTCAGCGAGCGCACCTCTCTCTCTCTGCGTCTGCTCAGTTCAGCGAGCGCACCTCTCTCTCGCTGCGTCTGCGTCTGCTCTGTTCAGCGAGTGCACCTCTCTCTCTCTGCGTCTGCTCTGTTCGGCGAGCGCACCTCTCTCTCTGCGTCTGCTCTGTTCGGCCAGCGCACCTCTCTCTCTCTGCGTCTGCTATGTTCAGCGAGCGCACCTCTCTCTCTCTGAGTCTGCGTCTGCTCAGTCAGCGATGCGCACGCTCTCTCTCTCTGCCTCTGCGTTGAGCTCGGTTCAGCGAGCGCACCTCTCTTCTCTGCGTCTGAGTTGCTCTGTTCAGCGGCGCACTCTCTCTCTCTGGTTGCGTCTGCTTGGTTTCGGCGAGCACACCTCTCTCGCTGCGTCTGCGGTCCTGCGCTGTCGGCGAGCGCACCTCTCTCTCTTGTGTCTAGCGTCTGCTTGTTCGGCCGACGGCACCTCGCTCTCTCTGCGTCTGCTCTGTTTCGGCGGTTGAGCGCACCTCTCTCTCTCTGTGTCTGCGTCTGCTCTGTTCGGCGAGCGCACCTCTCTCTCTCTGTGTCTGCGTCTGCTCTGTTCGGCGAGCGCACCTCTCTCTCTCTGCATCTGCGTCTGCTATGTTCAGCGAGCGCACCTCTCTCTCTGTGTCTGCGTCTGCTCTGTTCGGCGAGCGCACCTCTCTCTCTCTGTGTCTGCGTCTGCTCTGTTCGGCGAGCGCACCTCTCTCTCTCTGTGTCTGCGTCTGCTCTGTTCGGCGAGCGCACCTCTCTCTCTCTGTGTCTGCGTCTGCTCTGTTCGGCGAGCGCACCTCTCTCTCTCTGTGTCTGCGTCTGCTCTGTTCGGCGAGCGCACCTCTCTCTCTCTGCATCTGCGTCTGCTATGTTCAGCGAGCGCACCTCTCTCTCGCTGCGTCTGCGTCTGCTCTGTTCAGCGAGCGCACCTCTCTCTCTCTCTGCGTCTGCGTCTGCTCTGTTCGGCGAGCGCACCTCTCTCTCTGCGTCTGCGTCTGCTCTGTTCAGCGAGCGCACCTCTCTTTCTCTGCGTCTGCGTCTGCTCTGTTCGGCGAGCGCACCTCTCTCTCTCTGTGTCTGCGTCTGCTCTGTTCGGCGAGCGCACCTCTCTCTCTCTCTCTGCGTCTGCTCTGTTCAGCGAGCGCACCTCTCTCTCTCTGCGTCTGCTCAGTTCAGCGAGCGCACCTCTCTCTCTCTGCGTCTGCGTCTGCTCTGTTCAGCGAGCGCACCTCTCTCTCTGCGTCTGCGTCTGCTCTGTTCGGCAAGCGCACCTCTCTCTCTGCGTCTGCGTCTGCTCAGTTCAGCGAGCGCACCTCTCTCTCTCTGCGTCTGCTCTGTTCGGCGAGCGCACCTCTCTCTCTGCGTCTGCTCTGTTCGGCGAGCGCACCTCTCTCTCTCTGTGTCTGCGTCTGCTCTGTTCGGCGAGCGCACCTCTCTCTCTCTGTGTCTGCGTCTGCTCTGTTCGGCGAGCGCACCTCTCTCTCTCTGTGTCTGCGTCTGCTCTGTTCGGCGCGCGCACCTCTCTCTCTCTGCGTCTGCGTCTGCTATGTTCAGCGAGCGCACCTCTCTCTCTCTGCATCTGCCTCTGCTCAGTTCAGCGAGCGCACCTCTCTCTCTCTGCATCTGCCTCTGCTCAGTTCAGCGAGCGCACCTCTCTCTCTCTGCATCTGCCTCTGCTCAGTTCAGCGAGCGCACCTCTCTCTCTCTGCATCTGCCTCTGCTCAGTTCAGCGAGCGCACCTCTCTCTCTCTGCATCTGCCTCTGCTCAGTTCAGCGAGCGCACCTCTCTCTCTCTGCATCTGCCTCTGCTCAGTTCAGCGAGCGCACCTCTCTCTCTCTGCATCTGCCTCTGCTCAGTTCAGCGAGCGCACCTCTCTCTCTCTGCGTCTGCGTCTGCTCTGTTCAGCGAGCGTACCTCTCTCTCTCTGCGTCTGCTCTGTTCAGCGAGCGCACCTCTCTCTCTCTCTGCGTCTGCTCTGTTCAGCGAGCGCACCTCTCTCTCTCTGCGTCTGCGTCTGCGTCTGCTCAGTTCAGCGAGCGCACCTCTCTCTCTCTGCTTAGAGGTTACTAAGAGTAAAATGGGTAATGAAAACCACTTAACTTTGTTTAAAACGCATTTTAACCCGTTTAATCCCAAATTTTTCCCAGACTGAAAATATCCAAATGATTGATAATTTTTTTTTGAAAAGTGTGTGAAAATTTTAATTTTATGGTCAGTCACAATTGTAACCGGTGGGATAATGTGTATACTGAATTAACATATCTCTGCAGTCATAAAAATAGTTATACAGTGGTGTGAAAAAGTGTTGGCCCCCTTCCTGATTTCTTATTTTTTTGCATGTTTGTCACACTTTAATGTTTCAGATCATCAAACAAATTTAAATATTAGTCAAAGATAACACAAGTAAACACAACATGCAGTTTTTAAATGAAGGTTTTTATTATTAAGGGAAAACAAAATCCAAAACTACATGGCCCTGTGTGAAGAAGTGTTTGCCCCCCTGTTAAAACTGTGGTTTATCACACCTGAGTTCAATTTCTCTAGCCACACCATGCCTGATTACTGCCACACCTGTTCGCAATCAGGAAATCTCTTAAATAGGACCTGCATGACAAAGTGAAGTAGACCAAAAGATCCTCAAAAGCTAGACATCATGCCGAGATCCAAAGAAATGCAGAAACAAATGAGAAAGAAAGTAATCTATCAGTCTGGAAAAGGTTATAAAGCCATTTCTAAAGCTTTGGGACTCCAGCGAACCACAATGAGAGCCATTATTCACAAATGCCAAAAACATGGAACAGTGGAGAACCTTCCCAGGAGTGGCCGGCCGACCAAAATTACCCCCAAGAGCACAGCGACGACTCATCCAAGAGGTCACAAAAGGCCCCACAACAAATCCAAAGAAATGCAGGCCTCACTTGCCTCAGTTAAGGTTCATGACTCCACCATAAGAAAGAGACTGGGAAAAAAATGGTCTGCATGGCAGAGTTCCAAGACGAAAACCGCTGCTGAGCAAAAAGAAAATAAAGGCTCGTCTCAGTTTTGCCAGGAAATATCCTGATGATCCCCAAGACTTTTGGGAAAATACTCTGTGAACTGACGAGACAAAAGTTAGTAACGTAAGTCCCATTACGTCTGGCGTAAAAGTAACACTGCATTTCAGAAAAAGAACATCATAAAAACAGTAAAATATGGTGGTGGTAGTGTGATGGTCTGGGGCTGTTTTGCTGCTTCAGGACCTGGAAGACTTGCTGTGATAAATAGAACCATGAAAATCCTGAAGGAGAATATCCGGCCATCTGTTCGTGACCTCAAGCTGAAGCGAACTTGGGTTCTGCAGCAGGACAATGATCCAAAACACACCAGCAAGTCCACCTCTGAATGGCTGAAGAAAAACAAAATGAAGACTTTGGAGTGGCCTAGTCAAAGTCCTGACCTGAATCCTATTGAGATGCTGTGGCATGACCTTAAAAAGGCGGTTCATGCTCGAAAACCCTCCAATGTGGCTGAATTACAATAATTCTGCATAGATGAGTGGACCAAATTTCCTCCACAGTGCTGTAACAGACTCTTTGCAAGTTATCGCAAATGCTTGATTGAAGTTGTTGCTGCTAAGGGTGGCCCATCCAGTTATTAGGTTTAGGGGGAAAACACTTTCACACAGGGCCATGTAGTTTTGGATTTTGTTTTCCCTTAATAATAAAAACTGCATGTTGTGTTCACTTGTTATCTTTTACTAATATTTAAATTTGTTTGATGATCTGAAACATTAAAGTGTGACAAACATGCAAAAAAATAAGAAATCAGGAAAAGGACCAACACTTTTTCACACCACTGTATATCTTAGCCCAGCTATTTTAAACTGTTTGATCACATTCTAGGGTTACTATTATGCATAAAAAAACCTTATACAACATTGATAGGAATACTGAGATCAAATACAAAAAAAATACAACCATCAATGTATTTCAAAATTTTTACTTTTTTGTAACATATATCATCACATTTTTATATTAGTGCTTCCAGTATTACAACATTAATATTCTAAATTGTTTGTAACATTTGAACTTTTGATTTAGTGCTATTAGGGACTGCCAGTGAGTGGCTGTTGCATGCATAAAATGCAACTTTTTATTCTGACAGTGTATGATTTACATTAACATTACAGAACATGATCAATATTATCTTTCAACGTTCAATTTAAATAACTGTAATTGCACAAACTATGTAGGCTACAATTTCAATTTGTTTATTGTGAAATAACTCAAACATTTATGTTTTTATTTCTGTTCTCTGATAAGCATTGTTCAGGGCTGCCATCTTATGACACTTTTTGGAAGGAAACGCAGCCTGTTTGAAATGCACTGCAGCAGGTGATGAAGTCTCTGTGTGATTGGTTCTGCCATGTGGACAACATTTGCGTGGTGTAAGATGAGGCAGGAAAATAGTTCGGTCCTACACAATTACTCGAAACAAAGGTTATTCGTCCACTTTCAAGGCTATTGTATGATTATTATTATTTTTGTGTTTTGTTAAATAAACAAAACCACTGGTAAATAAAACGCACCTTAGTATCGATATTTTTTGTTTTGAGTAATCGATACCTTGGATTGATTGACACCCATCACTACTTTCCATGGAAAGACGTTGGCAACACTGATGAGCGCTTGTAGAAACCGAATACTTTAATGGTGGCGGTGTGATCAACATGAGAACCAAACGCACCACAAATGCAATGACATGTGAAATAAACGTGATCGTGTATTAAAGAAGAGGGGCTTGATTAAGTGCAGGATGGGCACAGAACATATGTTCACGTTATTTTTTTATATATTTAACTTACAGATCTTAGCTTAAGTTTTGCTTCAGTTTGTTTCTATTCTATTCTATTCTGCAGTTAAATAGTTTGTTTGTATATTAATTATGTTAGGCTATATTATAAAACATAATAAATAATTCAAAAATAGAGGGGAAAAAAAAAAAAACAGTAGATATATGAATATTATTGCAATTTAAAATATTTGTTTTCTATTTTAATATATTTTTAAATCTAATTTATTCCTGTGATGACAAAAAGCTAAATTTTCAGCATCATTCTACAGTCTTCAGTGTACCATGATCCTTCAGAAATCATTCTGATATGCTGAATTATTATCAGTGTTGCTGATCTAATATGCTGTTGTGCTGCTTAATATTTTTTTGGAACCGCTGATACTTTTTTTCAGGATTCTTTGAATAAAAAGTTAAAAAAAGAACAGCATTTATTCAAAATAGAAATCCTTTAATAACAATAAAAGTCTCTACTATCATTTTATCACATTTAACGCATTTGTTTTTTTTTCCCGTGGTCTGAATAAAGTTTCTTTAACTTTCTTTAAACGTTTTTAAAGTATTTTTAAAAAAGAAAGAAAAAAATTCTGACCCCAAACTTTTGAATAGTGTATATTGCACACTACTTCACAGGAAGGGAATTATATTTTAAAAGTATTTAAAATAGAAAAGGTTATTTTAAATACAAATAAATTTCACAACATTATTTTGTGAAATAATATTCAGTATTTTTGTATCAAATAGATAGGCTACAGCCTTGATGAGCATAAGACACTTCTTTAAAAAAATTTATTGATCCCGAACTTTTGAACGGCAGTGTGTTATACTGTAAAAAAAATTGTATCAATATTTGTATAGCAAATCTCAAAATGAATATCCATTTTTTCATATTGTATATTATAATGGTGTGATGCCTTAATTCAATTGTAGCATTTAAACTGCCTCTTTAGTTTTTAGTGTTTCATTTTTACATTTTAATATTGACTAACGGTTATTGGACATAACATTAAAACCTTAAAACCTCTTCAGTTCTTTAATCTAGGACATGATGTTAAAACAACATTTACTGATAGTGAGAATAATCCTATTAACATTCTGAAATTATCCTCCTTAGAAATACAGCATAAATATGTGATGTTCTGTGAAGGCTAACTTCTCTTTGAATTGCAGCTGAATTCAGTAAAATATGCCTGAACGTGAGCCTGAATGTCAGAATTAATCCAAACCTAACCCATTAAACGTTTGTCCTGGCTTTCTTTCACAGCGCCTTTCTGAAGCATAATAAGACCTACCGGGCTCTTAAAGCCACCTGTGATGAATCAAACAGACCCACACCTGAGTGCTGAGGTAATGTCAGACTGCTGAAACCATCAAAACATCTGATGAAGAGACTACAGACAGGATATGCACACATTTCCTGACCACTCACCATCTTTCAGAGGTCTGAAGATCACTGGTTTTCCTTCCCTCCCTTATAGAGTTAGGCCTGCTGTACGCCCCTAGTCTGTGCAGTCGTCATAGTCATAATTCTTTTAAAGTAACTCTTTTACTGTATGGATTTGGAAATGTGATAAACAGTTTGAAGTTATGGCATAAGCATCTTCCCGCGATATTTGAGCGCAGTGTGAGGTGTCTCAGTGTAGGCAGATGTGAGCATTTATTCACTTTTCCTGTGTGAGCACTTTAACTCCCTTAAGCATGAGGGGCAGGAAGAGAGAATGGAGGAAACATTAGCAAATCAAAGAGTGCTACCCTTTAACCCCTCTCCATCCTTCTGATCAAAGTTAGCCTTGAACTCTGACCTTTGTGTAAAAAAGAGAAAAAAAAGTACAAAAATAAAAAATACATGTGAAACCGAAGAACAAAGCACTCTGTCATTTTGGAAAGGCCAGATATTCCCTAGGTACTTTTTCCTCACGGAACCAGAATATAAATTATGTTGTCTTCATAAGTCCCCTCCAGTGTGAGTTTCTCCTCCATTCATTTCCGTTTGTGTGTCTCTCAGTGTGTGTATACAGTAAAGGCCTTCAACAGAACAGCCAGGTTAAGGTCAAGTATCATTTTATTCTCTTCCAACATAAATCTTGATAAGGACTCTGTTGTAATGTACATCTAATCAAAAGTAGGTCTACTATCAATCAATTTAATTCTGATTAAAGGACAGTTTCGCCAAATATTCTGTTAGAGTGGGGGAAATGACCCCCTACTGTTTTTCCCAAAATAACCACTAGATAAAGTCAAGATAAATTTTTGTTGTAACTATAGACTACGTTGACGAGAGTGATGTAGGAGTATTCACCATAAAGCTTACACTGGTGATGTACCTGAGAGAAAACAGATTTCACAATAAGTGATTAATTTTCAGCTTTAATTTTCACTTTAAAAAAAAGTGTTTTAAAGCTTGTTGTTTTGAAGAACATCACAGTTATATGATATGAGAATAGCAAGGCCTGTATATAGGGAGTATGTGTTAAGACAAATATAACTAAATATCCAGAATGACATATTTTTTAAACCTAGTCTGTGGAGTAAAATGCCCCCAGGGGGCATGACTTAATTAATGTAGTTAGTTACTCTGTTCTGAACATCAGATCCTTTGTTTTTCCATCAAATGTATTCTAACTAGTTGGTTGAATAAAAATATTTAGACTTTTTTTTTTTTTAATTACCTCAATTTAGCACCAGCAAGCTTGTTAGCTAGTCAGTTAGCATCAGCTAACAATATTTTCAAATAGGCTATTATAATTTTTCAATTCCTAGTTATTTTAAGCTTAAAACTGCCTGTAGGCCTACTCTCATTTTGCTGTCAATGTATAAAGCAAATTGCTTTGTCAGACTAGGGGCATTTTACCCCACCTTTGTTATTTGTTATCTAATAACATGCAAACTGGACATTTTTTCACACTTGGTTTATAATTTATGTCATTATCACTAAAACTATGATAACTATTCTGGACACATTTCATTTTTGTTTCACAGAAAAAAAATTAAAACAGTTCCTTAGGGGGGGGGGGGGGTTTCCCCCCACTCTCCATATTTACGAAGAATGACTGTCAGTTATCATTTAACTTCCATTTATGGAAGAGAGAAAAAATGCAATGAAAGTTAATTGTAACTGAGTCTGTCAGTCCCTCGCATTCTACCTAACTTCTCTTTTCGTTTCACTTAAGAACGCCATACGGGTTTGGATTGGAATGATGACACAAGCGAATACATAAAAAAGTTTTAAAGATATATTTATATTTAAAGATATATGTGTTTCCATGTGTGGCCACAAGATGGTAATGTTGGGCTGTCAACGATTAACCACGGGCCTCCTGCTTCTTTGAGGAGCCCAAAACACAACATGCGATTTCTTTTCGTTTCAACTCAGTCGTTATACGTATGTACAAAATATCCACACATTTTTTTTTCTTTTTTTTTTTTTAGAATTTGTCATTATCTCCACCAGCTGAAACTCGTATTTCTCAATTTCTCTGCAACGTCAAACTGAGATGATGCACAAAGTCAGAGGTAATAGCTTTACTGGTTATTTTGGGAGGCTACATTAATAAACACAGTTATTATCGAGTTACTTTCTCGCAGTCTGACCATGACGCATAAAAAAAAGAATTAAAAAAAGAAACATTTTGTACCGATTTACTGTATTCTATCAAAACTACCCGACAGTGTTAATAGCCTTTTATATATAAAGATATATAAAGATATATATAGGCCTAAAATGTTGGCATGCGGCCTAATAGTTTGAAACTGACAAAAGTAACCTACTGACTGAATTATCTCACGTGACAAGAACTTTGTTTTACATTATGATTTATTTTATGGTAATTCAATTCAATTATGGGGTTAGTAGGCTACTCATCAACGACAGCGTGATTTATGTGGACATCTGTTTTACAAATCAAATAGAATTTGTCGCTGTCAGCAATAAGATTAGTTATATTATATAAAGGTTAATTTGAACATTTTTATATGATTATCATGAATACGGGCACATGTTTTTTTTTTCTTCCCAAACGCACAGACATGCACTTGAAGCTATATATATTTTAAGTGATGCACAAAACGCGTTTTAATAGGCTAAATAACAGGTCTGTTTCTTATTTGGACACATGGAAATACACCGTTTCCACTGAGACTCCGTGTGTAGTTTCTGCCACTTAAAACTGCTGTGTGGGAATGTAAATATACAGGGACCCGCAGGGGGAGCAGAATTCCCCTCTGCCTGACCAGCACTGGATTGGACGGGACTCTCTTATACTTCCTCTGTCCGCTGTGGAGGATTTTATTTAGGTCTAGCAATATTTCCCGTGCATTACTGTGCTCACTTTTGCACATTTCTAAAATAGGCCTATAATAAAGCTTTATATCTGCATTCTAAATCTAAAACAAAACTATTGTTATGTGGGGGGAAAAAAACACAAGCTGCTGTAAAATGGTTTGCGCTCCTAGCATTTACTCCTGTACATATTACTGTCGTTTTATGTCGAATCTAACAAAGCAGCTGTTAAACTGTTTGGGTCTGAATATCCAGTTTTTTAATGCTTTTACTGTCGTTTGTCAGAACAAATGTTTTAGCCCATAATGTCTGTACATGACTTATTTATCAGCAATGTCTTTTTTAAAATACAATGTATGCCTCTTAAATAATTCGATCATATTAGTAATAGGCTGTTTTTCATTGATAACAACTGATCTGTTGGAAATAAAAGCCACAAACTTCACATTTAGTGTAATGCTTTACTGTATTTTTTACTAAATCTTTTAAGGACTTATTATTAATTTCCTCACATTATTTGTCAAACATGTCACATGAGCTAAGGTTTCTAGCCTACATAGGCTACATTTAATATAAACCCTCGTGTCATTATTTCTGTTTATTTCATCGTGGTCTTAATTCATTTGATTTGACAGACGTGTTTTAAATAAAGAACACTATTCTAATATGACCGCGGCTGCTTGGGGTTGTTTCAGTAACAACAAAAGTTATATTACAAAAGTTAGTAAGAGTTAACAAATGCTCAAAAACAGAAATAGCGTTCGCCTAGCAGGTAACCATAGCAACAGTAGGCTGCTTGAGCACTTTGTGTCAGGACCATTATCGATATTTCAATAAAAATAAATAAAAAATACGGTCATTTATCACTTTATTATATTTACATTTCTCAAAAACACTGTTGCGTTTTGTTAAAAAAAAATATTTAGGCTAATTGATTTTTGCTTAACTTTGCAACGGGCGCCAAAAGACAATTTGAACATCTCGAGACGAACCTTGAAAAATCCCTTTCAAAAGTCCAACCCTTGAAAGTTATTAAATAATCCTCGAGCTAGCTCATTCCTAGACCAGTATTTAAATAAACTTAGTGTGCCGTTTCTAAAATATAACCTTGCAATATTAAAACAAATAACTCCGCGTTCAAGTGAACCACTTCAATTTGGCTTCAATCGCGCGCTCCTAGGCAGTTACTCGCGTCGCGTGATATTTAACGCGCGCATGACTTCTTTCTGGTTTTCTCTCTGAACACGCCGCTCGCTAAGTGGGCAGGGCGGGCTGTGATATCTAATTAGGCGACGGGCTTCGTGGTTGGGTGGACAGCTAATGGTAGTTCGGCTTTACTTATGTTTGGGGGGCGGCCCTGCGTGCGCAGTCATTCCCTCCTCCTCTTCCTCCCTTTGGGGTTAGTTTGCTTTGTGTTTGGTTCCCAGAGACAGTCAATTCAGATTCCTTTGGGAAAGGACACAAAATCACTCCCGTTTGAACAAGGGGAACAGCGAGGGAGCTGTCTCCACAAGGGTCCACCTCTCCTGGTTGATTTCATATAGCTCATTCATGTGATTTGATCAGAGAATACTCTTTGTGGAGAAAGACAGGAAAGGAAAGGAGGAGAAAATAAAGAGGAAAAAAAAGTCTCTGGATGATGACATTTGATCTAACCCTCAGCGAAGCCCGTTCTTGATCCTATTGTTTCTTAAAGTGACATTAGACTTTTTTTTTGCGCACGGTAGACCAAAGGGACCTCCAAGTCTAATCTTGCAGTTTTTGTTTGTTTGATTATTGTTGCACGGTGTTCCCAAACCTGGATGTTGACATCTCGCGTTTCTTTTGGCACGTCGCTCTATTTTGTGTTTCAGAGAGGAAGCGCTAATAGAGACAACCGCGGTGACACCTGCTCACCCATACACTTCTCACTGTCTTTTTTAACGGAGCGATCAAAAGAAGCAAGCATCGACTGAGACGGTGACAGGAGTCTGTTTTCATGTTCGGGATTCAAGACAGCATTCAAAGGAGCGGGAGTAGTATGAAAGAGGAGCCCATCGGTGCCGGGATGAACGCTGTCCGGACATGGATGCAGGGTGCCGGGGTGTTGGATGCGAACACAGCCGCTCAGAGGTAAGCCGGCGGCGGTCTTCAGCGCTACGGGAACAACTAGACAGAGTATTGTGCGCTTATCATCCTGGGACGACACAAAACGCTCTTGTATATCATCCTAATCAGTGCGCGCTATCTGCTTATTAATAACCAGGTGACAAAGAGATTGATTTATTGCTGCGATAAGTTCATAGCATCCGTGTCTTGTGCTGTTGGCACCAACAGACAGAATGCTTGAGTTGCAAGTCACATTAAAACGTTTTTTAAATTTTTTTTTCTAACAATATTATTTCTAATGTTAAAATAGGCATTTGCTTAAAAAAAGCGATTTTTTTTGGCTTCTAAACAACAGTTTTGCATTGATTCTGTAGCTTTACATTTTAAATACTAAATTTGAAAGACAATCCAGACCTGTAGTTTGTCACAAGCTGCTGAACATAGTAGTTCGATTCGGTTATATTTATATTAATCCTTTTTGATTAACAACAATGACATATTATTGTTATAAAATGCTACTGAAGAGAATGCAAATAATGAAAACGTTTACATACAGTTTTAATTTCCGGTTTTTAAAAGACTAGCCTATCATAGGCTATATTCATATTTGTTTAAACTATTAAATTGTCAAAAGTACATTTGAAGAGCTTTTGCACTGCAATTTGAAAACTACAAATATTTTGTAACCCTTTTTAGGAAATTGTAATTAAATAATCACAAAAGTATTGTTTATATTTTTGTAAATATACATATATAAATATTTCATCCTCTCTCTGTCTGTCTTGTGTGTTCATAGTGGAGTGGGTCTTGCTCGAGCGCACTTTGAGAAACAGCCTCCTTCAAATCTTCGCAAATCCAACTTCTTCCACTTCGTTTTAGCGCTATACGACAGACAAGGACAGCCCGTGGAAATTGAAAGAACTACTTTTATTGGATTTGTTGAAAAAGAAAAGGCAAGTGAAACGTTCTCTTTTGCATATTGGTTTTGCAAATTTGAATGAAAATGGCTTGTCAATTCTGATAATTATTATAGACTAATAGATACAATGCCATTGATATTACCCTAAAGTTGAACGCTTATTTGCCTATACTTAATACATAATTTTCTTGCATTAAATTACTGTTCTGTCATGAATCTCTTAAACCTCCATTTAATTATTATGTTTTTATTTTTACATATTCATCCCTTATAATTTAAGAGAGCCTCAAGTTTTATATTTTCCCTTCAGTTTTATGCATTTACTAACACATCTGTATAGTTTGCAGAAATGTTACAGTGATAGCCTAATGTCATAAAGTTAATATTCCCTTTCAAGATGCTATTAAAAAAACAAATTCTTTTTTTATTATTGGGAAGGACCATATGATGCTTTAATAAAAAATATTCTAGGCAAATTGTTGTAAGCATTTGTAAATGAATCTGAGCGAAGTGTCTGCTTATTTAATTAAAATATGGCTATTAATGCTTACTGTATATCTAGACACTTTGTACACGTCTATACCCCGAGCACGTTGTTATTGAATTGTGAAATCACACTGTACAATACACAAACTTTTTTCTTTCTTTTAAGACGTGAGTAAGCTATTTTTTAACCCGTTCGTTTACTCAGTGAAAATGACTATATTTTGTACCGTTTTTGTTTCGGCTGGCTAATGCGCGTTTGCAGTTTTTTGTTTGTTTTCTATGGCCTCCTGGTCCGCAGGGAAATAGCCGGTCTGACTCACGGGGCTCGTCAGAAATAGTCAAATAGGTTTTTCTTGCTAACCATCGAATTTATTTATTTTTGCAGGAAAGTACCGGAGAAAAGACAAACAATGGGATCCATTACAGATTGCAGCTTCTTTACAGCAACGGTAAGAAGGAGCGCATCATCTAAGACTCATTGAACTTTGCATAAACACATGCAGACACATGTTTCCCTCAACTTTTTGCATAAAAAGGGATTTACTTCAGCGCGACAATCTGAATAAAACAAAAAGACAGCGAGACTGATAGAACGATAAGGAGGGGTGACAAAGAAATAAATAATTCATTATGTAGCTAGCTCAAGCTGATTAAAATGAATATAATGTCCTGAAATAATAATAATAATACACTGTTATAACAATTCGTATAATTGTTCAAACAAAAGAGATTAAAATGCGCAGCAAGTTCGTAGCGTTTTATCTATAAACATTAATGAAGCACAAAACGATCCCCATTAGTGCACTTTTCCGGTTACGCGTTTTCCAGAAATGTGCACTTCATTTTTGATGGAAGCTAATGGCCTGGCCATAATGAAAGTACACTCTTTTCTGTCTGCTAATGTGGTAAATGACAACCAGGCGTTAGAAAATGTGTTGCGCCAGGCTCTCACGTTCCTAAACCTTTTTATTTGACGTTTTGAACATATCTGTAATTGTTATTTTTGATTATGTCTATTTCACTATTTTATAAGCTACACAATTTTTTTCTTATATGCTTTTTCTTTCTAAAAAGCTATTTTTATTTTAGTTTATGTATGTGGGTCTATATAAGTTTGAGTTTCATCCAAAGCCAATTTTTTTCACAATCCTTTAACACTGTCTGGAGTCTATGTTGGGTTGGGTTGTCTAGACATTTGAAGAATCTATGTTGTATTAAAGCCATGTCATTGTGAATGATAAATATATACCTGCCGGTTTCATTTCTGATCCATATTTGTGCGTATGTCCTGCATTGTATTGTGAGTTAAAGAAGACTGATCTTCTCTCCTCTACAGGCATCAGAACAGAACAGGACTTTTATGTACGCCTGATTGACTCCATGACCAAACAGGTAAGACGTTATTTCAAATTCCCCACAGTTCGCGGGTGAATCGTCTGGTGAAAGTCTGTGTGTGATTTGCAGTGAGAGTGAACGTGTGCATGTGTGCCGTGCACCCTGGTGAGTTTGGGGTTACACACTCTAGCATGCCTCAGGGGCACGAGGACCGGTTAGTGTTTTAAATATGACATACTCTTTCTGGGACATCATTTAAGATGACTGAGCGTATGCATGTATTTATGTGCATACGTGTGACAGTGAGATTGATAGCTAAAGAGAAAAGAAAGAAAGAAAGAAAGAGACTTTCAGTTGTATTCACTGTCTGTCACAGGGGATTATCCAGTGGTGCCTTTCAATGTTTAAACAGAATACTTTAAGTGTGTATGCGCCTGACTCTCATGCAACGACTATGAATCTATCTGTGCATATTCAAATGTGTTGTGGGAACAGATGTGTGTTATGAACAAACATGTATGAAGATTGTTATAGCTTGTTGTATTAACTGTGCAGGTTGTGAGTTTGAACCATGGAGAAAAACTCATATGAGAAAACACAGGGCAGCGAGAGTGACCTCAAAATCTCATATGTGGCGCTCTTCCTTTTCCCCTTAAAACAGAAACAGCCTTTCCCCCTCTCTCATTCTCTCTTTCCCACTCGCCCCCTCACTTCCTCTCTCATGATCTCTGTCTATAAATGTTGTTTTGAAGACACTTTAGGGAAGTGTATTCAACAACGCAAATAGTTGTGAGTCAAGAAGTGTGACAATAAATTTGAGTTCAAAGTTTAGTTCATAATTATGAACGAGAGAAAAATATTTAGAATAAACCTGTAATCAAATAAATATTGAAAGCTATTTTGATTAATATCTAAAATAATTGTATTTCTTATGAGCTGTTTTCTTAATAGACATTTTTTATGATAAGTAATATGTGTGTGTGTGTGTGACCCCAGGCAGGATGAAGTGTGTATAGATATGAGGTAATTAGCAGGCAGTGTGACAGACAGCCTGCTAACGCTCTGAACACTTAGTACATCATGTGATTTAAACATGCCAGCACACTTACCCTATTGTTCCACCCTGTTGCTACTGTTTTGCTTCATTATGTGTGTGTGTGTGTGTGCTTATTGAGAAGTGGAGAGTGAGAGAAATACTAAAACTCATCTCAGAGTTATTTTAATTTGGTGCTTAATTTGTCTAAAAGTATAAAACATTTAGTCTTTTGCAGAATGTGTTCTTAAATGTATTATAGTTTGTACATCTTTTTTAAAACAACGATAAATTAATGTAAGAATTTTTCATATTATTAAAGTATCAATAGTTTCTGATAATACTTTTATTTTTATAATTTTTTTATGTATATATATATTTTAAAGAGCAAATACTACATTTTCACTAATATACTTGTTGTCATGACCCGAAGCATTCATTTCTATTCAGAAATTCCTACTACAAAATCCCTGAATGTCATACTTGGCACAAATAGTCCCGCAGCTCCCCTTTCTGTATTGTGTGATTTGTTTGTGGTTTATTATTTCCTTTGCATGAATGTTTATGTCTGAGAAGCTAGGTGCTGTTACTGATGCTAGTTCTTGCCCTCGCTCTGCTCAGCGGTTTGGCCAGCGTGTAGCGGGACAGATTTATGTGTGTGGGTGAAAGGCAGGAGCGTTGTGCTGAGGTAGAGAGACTGTTCTCTGACACCCCTGAGGTAAATACAGTGGCCAGGGGAACTGGCCTCGGCTCAGCCTTTCACTGAGTGTCTTAATAAATAGCCGTTTATCTCCCTAGGGTTGTCTCCCACGTACACATTTATTACCGACTGATTTACTAGCTATTTCTGTGGCAAACGGCCCTTCCATACCTTTAATGATATGGTGCCACTGAATGAGCGAAAAAGAGAGATAGTGTGTGTGAAAGAAAGTTTGGCAGCCGAGTCAACATGCTAGCTACTATCAGATAGTAAAGCATGGTACTTTGAAATAAACTTGGAATTTACATAAAAATTAGCAACATTTTTACCTTTAGGGATACAAAAGCATTACACGGAGGTACAAAGTTGTCTTTTTAAGGGTATCAGTGACAAGCCCCTAAAGGTGCAATTTTTGTATTTTTGTTTCTGACAGTGTATGTACTTGATATTAACATGGTATGTCCAAAAAACATAGTGAATACCATGTTTTGGGGTATTGCTCAGGACTCAGGACTTTCACTACATGTCCCAGAATCCCTTTCTCAAATGTACATACAATACCCTTTTGCAAGGTGCAACAAATTTTTGAGTGCGAAATTCAGTAATTCCAATAGGAATCCACGTAATCAGGATTTTTTTTTTGAGGGTGAAAAAGTTGCAGATGCAAATTTCGTAGCGTGTTCAAGTTGGTCACATGGTTTCACCGCAATGACCAACAGAACGCTTTTTGGTATGAAAATGACATCAATAAATTATTGACAATACACAAAGGACCCACAAAATTTGGTCAAAATTTTGCTAAAGTTGAACGCACCTTTTCTGTGTTAAGACAAACTGGCTTTATGTCTGGCTCCTCTTTAGACTTTTCTGCTCTCGTTGTCATTTGACTGTGCCGAGAAACACGACTTAGGTTATGACAGAGTGTTAGCTGGTCTTTAAATGCCTTTCAGAAAACCCGGTCCAAAACCACTCTGCGGTGAGCAGTCAGCCTACATATGCTGAGGAGTGCTCGCAATGTGTTTAAGATTTCCCATCAAAGCCCCATAACTCTGTACAGAGAGGCTACAGAGCGCCTCTCCACTCAGCATGTGCAGGCTTTGGCAGTGTCGGGCCGGGAGGGCTGATGAGCAGGTTTATAGAGCTGTTCAACACACACTTCTCTTTAGCACTTAGCAAGGCAGTAAAGTCCAGTTGCCTGACCACACAGTTAGCTTCTGTACATGCACACAGCTATTAGAGACAATCAAACAACTTGGGCTAGAGCTGCAAGGATCAACTTTGCATCAAAATCAAGAAACGGTTCACGTTAAGCACATGAAAACGGACATATTCAGCACCCCTCTTATGCTCACGCTTTAAAAAAAAAACGCATATACGCGTTCCCGGTTTGCCTGTGGAAACGGTTGGAGCGGGTGAGCAGAGATGGAGCGGGTGTCAAACTGACAGGCCGTATCTGTGATCAATGCATGAGCTCGTGGCAGATCTGATGAAGACAATGCAGTAAAAGACTCTCTCTCTCGCTCTTTATCCTTCCATCCAACTGTTTCCGTCAACAGCTGAAGCGCAGAACAAAAGCGAATCACATACACAGGCTTAATGCGCACACACACTGTGCTGACACGCTAGCGTGATGGTAACAAAGTGGGAAATGTGTTTTCATGTATTTACAGTGCATTGTTTACATGCCTCAGATGCGGCTGTCAGTTCAAGGCGGCACTGGCGGCTCTCAAACGAGATTTATGGAGCAGTTTGTGCAATATAAAATATGCATTAAAAGCAGCATCAGGGCCTAATGAAAGCTTCACACACACCTCGGTACACCGTGCCATGCATGTTTCATGCACTCCGTGGCCCTTCTTAAGGAGAGCTTTGTTCAGAAAAGTGCTGGGCTGGAACTGGTTGGTAACTCTGAGCTGTAGCTTGCCTGTTGCTGTGTGTGTGCTTTCTAGAGCTAAGCTTCGGGCAGATTCCTAAATAAATTTGCACGGGAGAGAGGGAGGTCTCGGTCGTTCATTCTGCTTGTGTGCATATTTTTCCTGTTAATTGCGGAATAGGGTGTGTTTACATGCCAGGAACACTTCCCCAAAGTATACGACATGCAACAAAGTGACACAAATCTCCTATATTATATATTTCCTGTAATCAGTAGCTGTTTGGAGACTCTGATGATGTCAGATAGTGCGTGAATTGCTGCTCTGTGCCAGGCCACATAAAGGCTTAATGCTACTCATTTGCAAATATTTACACACACAAGCTTTGAGGGCCTAAAGATCCTAGTGATTAAGTCTACTCATCTACATTGAAAATGTAAAATCTGTAGCAAAGAAAAAGCATTCAAAGCTACTATATACCACAATCTTAAAGACATTTTGGTTGCAACTTGGTGATAAAAAAGTGAGGATATTTGAAACAATAGTGTTTTTTTTTTGCTTTTAATTAAACCAAAAGTCCCACATAGGCAATAAAACACTACTACACCAACAATGAAATAGAATTTTTTTTCCGATTGAATTTGAATTGATTTTATATTTTGGTTTCACGCTCTCCGAGTGTGAGTTTTCTTTAAATCTGAGCATAACTGAACCAAACCCACCTAAGACAAGACTGATCATAGTCTAAGACAAGGTGTTTTCAATTTTTCATTATTATTATTATTATTATTATTATTATAGCAGAATATTTTTACTGTCTGAAAAAAAACATGAAATAATATTTTATTATTATTATAAAAGGCCTATTTTTACTGTCTGAGAAAAAAACATGATATAGTGAATACAACATATTGTTTATAAAATTAAATACTTATATTATTGTTTTATATAATTATCTTACTGAATTATCTTGAAAATATATACTTTGGTTTTAGCATATTATTAAAATACTCAATTTATATTGTATATAGTACACTATATATTTTTTTGGCATACTATTAAGAGTGATGTTAGATGTATATAATATTTTTGTTAGGTTAAAACCCCCTGGTTTAAGAGACCAAAGTTCAGTATTACATAAACAACATGCTGCATTTTGCCTTTGCATGACAGACGTGACGTCAGGGGCTACAGAAAAAACCCACCCGATGACGCTTCGTGTTGCGCTAGCTCGAATCCAGAGGAGGATGCACGACCATTGTTGTGCTTGCCTCTAAGGAGAAATTGATAAACTGTTTTCAGACTTTTTCCAGGCACTTATGTACTGTTCTCGGCATGGAGTTATTCCGAGTCTGTTTGCAGGGTCTTTGTGTGATAAATAGCCAGTCTTATATATGAAATGAATGTGTGGTGGTGTAGAGGACGTCTTTGTGTGGCCTGAACTGCTCTCTCTGCCTCCCTCTTCCTCTCAGAAAGCCTGCGGGGTCGAGGCTCTAGGCTCAGACAGTGATGCATGCTTGTGTGCTTTTAGAGGACCTTGACCCTCATTTCCGCAATGTGAAACCTAACAAACAAATGTCCCCGATCACCTATGTCCTCTAATCACAGCAATGACAGGAAATAAAAAACATCAAATATGAATAAAGTTTGTTCTTTTTTTCTGGATCTGATACTTTACTTATAAAACTTGTTTTTAAACAAGTGTTTCATGTCACATTGTGCACTTGTGAGGAAAACAGTTTTTCATTAGAACCATCAGCTGTATTTCTGTGTCTTCAGTTGCCATGGGTGGCATGTATATGTGTGTTCAGAGAGAAAGAGAGAGTGATTCATGGCAAACGGGTTTAAGTGTGTGTGTGTGTGTGTGTTACAGAGAGCAGACTGTTAATAGGCTGCAGTGTGAGTATGTTTTGAGTAGAGTCACTGATTCACGGCTGTGGGGGACATCTTGTGTGGAATTGGAGGATGGAAACAAAGCTGAGGTTTTTGGATGAAGTGTTAGCTGGGCCAGATGGCTCGCTATGCTCCAGTCTGGCAGCCCAACTGCTTGCTGCACACATAAACATACACATGCAAATGCACAAATACATGCGTGATTGCATACACATGCATGGAGTCTCACAGATGCAGGCTTATGGCAGCTCACGCACATACATCTTTCCTAGAGGGCTATTTCACACTAGCTGGAGTACAACACTTCTTTCGAAGGACCTGTAATTAAGCAGTTTATCGGTTTGTCCTCCTTTATCTCTTTTTCAATTCACAAACATCTTTTCTCATGTGGTAATAAGGGTGCTTTGCTGTACAATAATGTTTTGTGTTGCTGTATTATTAGCCAATCTGTGAGCCCCGGATGCCTGCGGAGGGTGGGCACTGTGGCAAGGGTGGTGCGCTATGATATAATAGGACAGTAATCTGCACAGTCCAACAAACACTACACACATAGTTATTTTGATTCTCTAGTCTGCTTTTAATTAAACCAACGAGCAACAAATATTGGCCCTGAATGTTGTCAAGAGCATACAATGCAGAATTGTACAAGATTCAGAATTGAAGAATTGGCCTCTTTTCAGTTAATGGGAGTGAGTTGGAATTGAATTAGCCACACCTCACAGGAAGTTCAATTGGAATGACAGGAGAAGTGTAGTCTATCTACACTAGATAGACTATTATTATAAATTCATCGAGATCTATGTATCTCTTATCTATCTATCTATCTATCTATCTATCTATCTATCGATCTATACAGTATATCTATCATCTATCTGTCTTGAAAAACTTTGCCTTTTTAGTTAAAAATGACAGCTACATGAATGTTCTTACATTCAATTTGAATCGCAATTCAGTCACACACATGTCCATTGTGAATTGTGTGCAGCTCTGATACAATTAACATCTAGCCTTAATAGTTTTTGTCGAATCTGAAACAAAGATATCTGAAGTAAAGATACTTTGTCAAATCTGAAGTAAAGATAAAATCAGTCGCCAGTTGTCAGTTACCAGTGATAATGATGTATTAGATTGGATCTTAAAGTAATAATTCACTCAAACATAAAAACTCTTGTCATCATTTACTCACTTTCACATTGTTCCAAACCTGTATGACTGTGGTAACACTTTATTTCGATTGTCCACTTTAGACATTCTATTAACAGTAAGTAACTTTGCAACTACATGTCAACTAGCAGTTAGTAGAGTATTAGTAGACTGTCTGCTTAATATCTTCTAACACTTTCTTTGTCAACTTATTATACTAACATACCTAACAGTCTAATCAGAGAGTTAGTAGACATGTAGTTGCAAATTAATGAGAATTAATTGACATGTAATTGACATGTAGTTACAAAGTTACTTATAGTTAGTAGAATGTCTAAAGTGGACTATCGAAATAAAGTGTAACCATGACTTTTTCTTCTGTGGAACATAAACAGAGATAGACAGAATGATCACACTGCTCTTTCCCATGCATATAGGTTCAGAAAGTTCCATAAAAATAGATAATTTAAGTAACGTTTTTGTGAAGAACACACAGAAGTCTTTATTCTTTAAGTCTTTATTGATTTGCAGATGTGCACATTCAAACTTTGCTTGTCGCCATGTTTGATGTCAATGACATCAAACACCATTGGTTCTCACATAACTGAACATGATGCGCCAAGTTTAAGCTCTCATAGAGGTGGTTAGGGATCGTTTTCCATTGCAGCAGGTAAGTGGTCATTAAATTGCCCACTTTGAGCCTGGCTCAGTCAGAGATGGCCCACCCCATACAAGGAGGCTCTGTACAAGCATTCCCATGGTGCACAGGGCAGTTTTGATTGATTGATTGATTGGCTGAAACGAAAAGACATCTATGAAATTCAGAGCCCAATGTCTGGAGTGAGAAACATGGGACCAAATGAACAGAACATTCTGATAACAGAAATTAAAACCAACCTGATCATTCCCTTGCTGCATGAGATCTTTCAATGGCAGTCCTGTGCCAGATGGAAGATGGGTCACGTTAACCGCCTATAAGTGCTGCAGTGTGTGTATGGCGTGATGTCATAATGTTTTTGTTTCATTGAAACGATGCAAACAGACATTCGATTATTTTCGTGATAGGATTTAAACACCCTAAGTTTAACCCTAACATAAGTTAGTCATGGAAATTTGTGCATGCTCAGAGCGTTTACACCACAAGGAGAAAATGTTGTTGGTCAATTTTTCTCTAACCACATTTTTCCACCTTCTCTTGTTCATCAGGCAATTATCTATGAAGGGCAAGACAAAAACCCAGAGATGTGCCGGGTCCTGTTGACGCACGAGATCATGTGCAGGTGAGAAACACACACACACACTGTACGCCACACTCCTTCCTTCACTATTACACAATCAAGCTCTTGAACCTTCCCTACCCAGCTCTGCCCGCTGACTGTGAGAGCTTTACTTTGGCATCGTTTTGGTCTTGGCAAGACTGCAGACCTCTGGATCCAGAGTTAGTGTGACAGGACTGAGCTTTCTGCTCACACACACACAGCTGTGTGTAAGCCCTGTTGTAAAATTAGATGTAAGGGGGAGGATAGATTAACATTATTATAAATTTGCTGAAAGTTCAGATCATTATTCTTTAATTTATCATACACGTCCGTCAAACCTGGTATAAACAGTTTACTTTAATTTAAGAGGGATGTAGTACATTTATATCAAGGCTCAAGTTTAGAATTACGATGCACTATTACACAAGACACTCCCAGATTATTTTTCACCAGTCCAAATGGGATCCTGATAAACTTATGCCAGCCTGTTTCCTATCAAAGTGTTCTTTCCCAGACTCTGCCTCAGCCTTAGAAATCAAAGCTTGGCTTTGTCCAGAAAAGATGCCAGGCAGCATTTCTATTTTTGGAGGTTGATGTTTCAGTGATTGGTGGTTCTTGTTTTATTTCTTGATGAAATAAATACAGAGACACAAAAATACACTTCTGTACAGTTCATTTTGTGTGCCATTCAGAATTGTAATTCCTGAATATGTACTGAATTTGAACTGAGCAATTAGGATGAAGAATTGCCATTTGAATAATACATTTTTAACCAAACTAATTTTAACTAAAAAGCAAAGTTTGTGAAGACAAACATTTTGTATAATTTTGAGGAAAGTGTAGCCTTGAAGGTTTACAGAGATAGATGGATGAATGGATGATGTACTTGATGTTCACCCAAACATGAAAACAACATGAACAACTCTTTCAAACCTGTATTACTTACTTTAGTCTGCTGAACATAAATAAAGATGTTAGACATCTTAATTGATTATGCTGCTCTTTCCCATATAGATCCAAAATGTACCATAAAAGTAGATAAACAATAGCTTTTTTGTTAGGAACACACAAATATTTAAGCCATTAATCATTCATTTGCAGATATGCATATTTAACTTCCTATTAAATTCACATTATTGAATTGAAAGGGAGACAATTCTGAATTTTGCTCATCCATGTTTGTAGTGACAGCATAAGCAATGGAATTTTCATGAGATGAAAACTGAACAAAGACGGACCTAAAGTTCAGAGCAACCCTTGTCTCTCTCCCTTCCTGAATCTCTATCCAGGTCATCCCCTTCCTGCTCTGCAAGAAAAAGAGAGCGAGAGAAAGCCATGCACCTTTAATTAAAATCAAAAGATAAATTCCTTGCACTTAAAACTGGGTTGTGGCGATGAGTCCTCATCTATATTTGGTTGAAGTGGAGAGCATTTGAACAGTTTTCTACTAAAAATATACCACTCATGCTTGGCTAATTAGGACAAGGAAAAACTCATTACTCAATAAGAATCCTCTTGTTATTCCACAGCTAATGAATGCAGCTTGCTTTTAGTTTTGACAATGAAATATGTGCAGGAGAGCCAAGGCTCTCTCGTTCTCTTTCAATCTTTCGCACCCTCTCACTACCTTTCTTACACACACACATGCACACACAGCCTTCTGTTATCGCACTTTCAAAATAGTCACTGATTTAAAGATGTGTATTGACAAACACTTAGTACCATACGTGTCTACAAAGGCTCACCACGTCGTTTGATCGGCTTACTGTATGGATAACAAGATCAGTTGAAGCACATCTCGTAATGGTACGAAAGTCCCCTTAAGGTCCCACGTTTCATACCAGAGAGCTTTCCAAAAGCATGTGTTTCAAATGAGTAAACAACCCATTCTCGTCTCTATCTTCCTCCTTTTTTCTCTTGTCAGCTGGATATAGTGTTTTGATGCAGAGCCTGTGCTGAGAGAAAGGCACAATACCAGGTCTGCAATTAGACTGCTCCCATTAATCAGGGTGTTAATTGCGTAACGCCTGCCAGTAGCCATATGTGCGCAGGGCCTTCAAGCAAGAGACAGTGACACATTTTCCCAAACAACTCGCTCAGAGGCAAGGTAAGAAACAATCGCTCACGCAACTCTGGGCTCTTTATGATGGAGTTCCACATCCTCATACGCACGGAATGATGAGGTTTTGTTGGTTTGTGTGGTGCAGAGAAACATCACAAAATTGGCCAGATTAGTAAAGGTGGTGGTCACCAGTTGGAGAAATGCTGTTTTTTTTTGTTTTGGGGGCTATTTTAGACCTGCTGTCTGTAAAGGAGCTGGACTAAGGGTAGTTCAGCTTTAATGGAATCAGTACGGGCCACATCCTGGTAATTACGTGCGGCAATTTGGATTTAATTTCTTCAAACGCAGCAGGAGGAAACGCTTGAGATTAAAGATTACGGTTTCCGTGCAGGTCCGCTGGGATGGAGCAGAACGAGCCATAACGGGTGAAAAATCCTCCCGAAAAAAAAAACAAAGCCAGAGCATGCATGGAGTCATTAGCATAGAGTTGATGGGGGGGCTTGGAGGTTCACGGGTGGTGGTGGGCAGCCGTGTTGTGGTTCCCAATGGGTTCTGACTATTGGGTTATCGGAGTGTCAAATCCATCTGTGCCCACCCCTCGCATCCCAGAAAGCTTTGCTCCTGTGTGACCCACTTCTGAGAGAACATTGCTAAAGACTTGACTTCTCTCAGAGGAGTGAGAGAAAATGAGAGCAGAGAGAGATAGGAAGGTAAAAATACGACAGCAAGAATAAACTGAGACAGAAGCCCAACCACACTGTGTCCAAACTAACGATGACACTTAGACACCAGTGTGCGTGAATGAGGGGTCAAGCTCAATCCATGTTATCAAGCTGATCAGGTCTAAAGGAGCCCACTCACACACAGATCTGTTCTGCTACTATCACATGACGCCTCACGCCCTATACTCTCTATCAATCGAGCACCTCTGCCATCTGTGCCGGGAAACCTGAACCCGCCGCCCCACCTGCTGTTTACCGCCAACCTCTATCCACCGAAGGCATCATGTATACACCTCCTTTCCATCCCTCCTGTCTTCTTTCACTTGCTCATGCTCTAGTATCCATCTTGCTCTCCTCTGCTGTCCAATGCAGAATAACCTGGAGATATGAGATTAAATATAGAAAGCAAGCAGAGATGCGATATTAAATTGGCGCCTATTTAATAGAACAAAACAAACATCAGAATGTGAGAGGTGTTGATAACATGCTAAACCATCATCAAACTTTGCTTGATTTTATTTGATATTTAGGGGCTGATAATAGGTTGTGCATCAAAACCATTATTATTTTATTAATTTTATTTGTTCTGTTTTCAACTATAAAATAAAGTATCAGTAGAAACAAGTATATTACGTATATTAAAGTCATATATTAGAATTTTAAATAATAGAATAATAAAACAATTGTATATATGATCGATATATATATAAGTTAACATACACACATATAAAAAAACTATTGTATTAAAAAAAAACTATATTGATATAGATGATTAGTTAGTCTATAAGTAGTATAGGATGTTTTCTTTTTTTTATATATTATAGTGTTCATTTAAATTAAAAGTATTTATATAGCAAGTGTTACATTATAAATAATTTAAATAAACATTCTTTGAGGAACACATCGGATAGCACGTAATAAAAACACAAAAAGGCCACCTTCCCCTTCTGTTCGACCTGAAATCCTTCCAGGATGTATGTCCCCGTTAAGTGCCCTCTTTAATTTTACCTCTCCTCCTCCTCTCTGCCCTCGTCTTCTCTCTCCATCACTAGATAACTGCCCTGTTATCAGCCACACTTCTAATCCTTATAACCATCCCTGAGCCGGGCAGTCTGTTAACGGTAATAACTAATACACAGGCCGAGAGGCAGCATATTGTGGGCTGTGTGTACAGCAGGAGTGAATGTATGCATTGTAAGAGCCAAAGAAAGACTGCTTTATAATTGCTACCTCTTCCTTCTCCACTGTGTTTGAGGTCAGTGCTGACATATGTGCAGTAACACCCAGGTTAACTGCTCTCTTCATATCTTTCTCTCCCTCCATCTCTACTAGTCGCTGCTGTGACAAGAAAAGTTGTGGCAATCGTAATGAGACGCCCTCCGACCCAGTCATCATCGACAGGTAAGAGCTGGATATCAAATGTTTGTGCGTTTCCCCATATTTGATCATCAAACGCCTTGATAGACAGGAAGTCCAGTGCAAGTGTTGAAAGTGGTGTGATTGAAATGTAGTGAGTTATGAAGGAGAACAGTTTGTCAGGGTAGATTCCATTTTTAATTTGACACAAAGAACAAAAAAAGAGTTTGTACAGGAACTTTTTTTTTTTGCTTTAAGTTCTACCTTCCCCACAACCATTCTTAACAATGTAACGAACCAAAAGGAGGAGAAAATAAATGTTTATATCTTTATATTCTATCAGTTTATACCAGTATATCATACCTTTCAACAGTTTGGGGTCAGTAAGATTTTAGTTTTTTCAGAAATTAATACTTTCGTTTAGCAGGAATGAATTCAATTGATCACAGATGCCAGTAAAGACATTAATAATGTTACAAGATATTTATATTTGAAATAAATTATTTTCTTTTAAACTTCCTATGTATCAAAGAATCCTGAAAAAGTATGTTTTTTTGTAAAATATTAAGCAGCACATTTGTTTTCAACACTGATAAAAATAAGAAAGGTTTCACTGAATCAGCATATTAGAATGATTTTCATGTGACACTGAAGACTGGAGTAATGGCAGCTGAAAATTCAGCTTTGCCATCACAGAAATACATTTAATTTTAAAATATATTAAATAGACAAAGCTATTTAAAACTGTAATAATATTTCACAGTAATACTGTGTATTTGTAATGGGAAAACAATTACTGACCCCAAACTTTGGATTGGTAGTGCACAAACAAATAACAGACTGCACTTCTTTTCCTATACAACCTGTTTTAATTCATATCAAGTTAAATAAGAGCCTATGTTTAATGCAGTGGTAGCATCACTACAGATATAATGCACTAAATAAATTCAAATCACTTTAAAACAAATCAAAATGACAAGTGTTGCTCTAAAACGGCTTTGTGAACACACTCTGTGGCTGCTCTGTATCACTATATACGCTCTATTGCTCAGTATAAAATGTTACAAATCAAAGACAGCAAAGTTCAAAGAATTCACCATCAATGAGAAAAACAAGCATAAAAAAGCCTTCCTGGGACCAGAAGCCATTTGTTTGCAAGAGTAATTGTTTAGTGATCGGGCTAGGCTGTTTTGAGGCCCTGTTGTTGAGTATGTAGTGTGCTCTGAAGTGTGCATGTATGAATAATCAGCAGTGAAGATGTGCAAGACTTCTGGAGGCAGCAGCGTGTGCAGCGAACCGTGTCTCCTACTGTTTTTGTTTAAAAGATCATACAAGCGTGTCACGTTAATATTGAGGGAGAGACTATTACATTTCTGACTAGATCGTGCTGTAGTGCGAGCAAACTAAGCATGGATTTCTGCAGATTAAAGTGTGTTTAAGTGTCAAAGTTGTGTTCTCATCTGTGTGTTAATAAGTCAGTGGCCTGTGCTATCAGATGAACACAGCTGTAGGTTCACCACGACTTTGCCAGCAATAGTGTAGTGTGTGTGTGTTTGTAACAGAGTAAGAGAGGCTTCTACCTGGCTGCTGTGTCTGTGCGGCTGGCCCATTTCTGCTCCACTGGGCTAGAACGCTTCACAGCTTTCAAAGACAGCTGCAGCCCCTCGATGCCACGTGGCATCACCTCCACCCAACGCACACGCTCACACAAACCCACTGCCCATCACTTACTCTTCTCAATTGTTTCCCTACATAAACTTTGTCTGAAATGCTTCCTCAGATCCTCCTGTTGTAGCTGTTTGTGGTCTGAACGGTTATGTTTCGGGTCTGGCTGAAGTCATGCAGCTGCACTCAAGGTCACCGCAGACCCCTTTAGGCTCAGGTGCGAGGGCATCGCTAATTGCCTGCAAATAAAAAATAATTAGTAACAGTTTCCTATTAGTCACGTGTCTCTCCAAGCCGGGAAAATAGGTCATTTGAAACGAGAGGGGGGAAATATGGAAGAGTTTACTGGAACTCTCAATATTTTCTTGGCCGCATTCACATGGGGTTCCCAACAAACAAGGCGCAAGATGGAACAGAATCAATTACGGCAAGCACAGACGAGCGTTCGCTCCCAAATTCATCAAAAATATGATTTTGAACGTCTTCCTTCCCTTGAAGTTATTTAGCTGAATAAATAAGAGCTCATTAGTGTGGCCTTGTTTCAAAGAGCTGATTAGGTTTTACAGCAGTAATTAGCAAGGCTAGCGCTAATTCCTCTGGAAGAGTAATGAAAGTGATTTCCTAATTAGGTTCCTCTCATAAGATAGCACAACAGGCCACTTCAGCGAAACCAGAGGAATGTCAGGGAAATAAAGCCAACTAACAATGCCTTATTAGATTGTTAAAAGAACAAATCTTACTCACAGCAGTGCGAGATGTGCGCTCATGGGACCAGGTTCGAGTTCTTGGACTCATTGGGAAGTTTTGAAAATCTGATTGGGGTCAATTGAATTACTCATGTGAAATTAAAACTGGCCCGCTAGCTAGCTTTCTTCTCAGAGGGTGTTTAGTTTACGTTGGATGGCTGTATCTAATCTCATTTTATGTGTAAATGTATGTGTCGTGATTGACTCCTCATCTTCTCCTTTTCTTCTCCTCTTTTACATTGGGAGCTCTATTAATGCCCCAGTAAGATTATTTCAAATACTTTAATCTGCTCTCATTGACACGGACACAAAAGCCCAGTGACATCTAATAGCAACCCTTTTCACTACCTCCTGTTTCATCTCTTTCAAATCCCTTAGAAGCTCTCTCTCTCTCTCTCTCTCTCTCTCTCTCTCTCTCTCTCTCTCTCTTTATTCTCTCTCTGTATTTCTTTCTCTCTTATCATTGTGTGTGTTAGGAATAATTGAAGCTCAATAAGCCATACAGTAATGAGGAAAGGTGTCGTTCTATCTCCCTGGGAACATTGCAGTTGGTGCCTTCATCACCATGGATACACTTAAACACTGATAGTGATTTCGGAGTGCAGAAAGTTCAGAGTTCCCGCACTAACCGTGGGAGTTCTGTGGTCGTGAGCCCTGACCCCACTGGAAGGCTTCATTTGTGATGTAATCTTCAACATCTGGATATCCACTTCATGAAGAAATAACACAGCAAAGGAAGGAAAACACCACGGAAAGGGTTGATGTGCCCTTTCTCTGAATGTTTAATGGAGGTCTTTTGCTCGCAACTATGCTGCTGGCTAGATTTGACCTTCTAGAAGAAGATCTTCAGCTCTCATGAAAGCAGAACAGGAAGTAATGTTTCACAGGGTGCTTTCACAGAACCATTTTTGCTCCTGCTCTGCTAGGGGCTGCTCACAGAGGATGTGCTATTTTATTCAAAAAGAGTATGAGAATGCAACAGAACATATTTCTAAAAGTTAAACTTCTTTTAAAGTGATATAACGACTTACAAACACAGTGCTCATGGATTTAGATGCTGAACAACATCCATTGAACACTTGTTTACACAATAAAAAATAGCCCAGATAGACGCAATAAAAGAGGTCCTTCGGAACCGCCCGATGGGGCATTATGGAATGCTGCATTATTGTCATCTGGCGTTGTTTCCAAACAAAAATGATATATGACACTATGTTCAGAAGTTTGGGGTTAAACATTTTTTTTTTTTTTTATTATTATTTGAAAAAAGTTTCTTATGCTCACCAAAGCTGCTTTTATTTGATCAAAACTACAGTAAATCATAAAACTACAGGGATATGTATATCAATTATATAATATATAGGATTATATACACTTATTATTATTAAGCATTTAAAAGATCGGTTTTATGAAGAATTTTAAATAGTAATTTATTCCTGTGATATCAAAGCTGACTTTTTCAGCAGCTAGTATACAGACAAGTTAGTTTTTTTTTTTGTGTGAGAATGGGAAAATTAAAAAAGTATGAACATTTATTTGAAATAGAAATCTTTCGTATTGTTATAAATGCCTTTACTGTCACTTTTGATCAATTTAATGCACTCTTGCTGAATTAATTATTAATTTCTTTCATTAAAAAAAATCTATCTAGTCTGCTGAGCTATAAAGGAGCAACATTTGAGCAATAAAACTGCACCTCAAGACTGGATAGTCGGGAAAGAGACAGTGACAGGGAGCAGCATTATATTCTTGCAGTATGTTTGCATTAGTGGATTAGGGGGCTCTATTTCACAGAGCTGTTCTCTGAATCAGTGGCCAGAGAGTGATCCTCACAGGCTGGGGCTCCCATTGTTAACATAATCCTGTCCGGTCTGTAGACCTATTGTGTGGCAATTAAGACTGAGAGACTGTGGAGAGCTCAGCGTGAGCATCTGTGTGTGTGAGCCATGGCAGTAATAGAGTGAAAGAAAGTATTTGCGTTAAACATGTTTCTGCCTTCTCTCCGAAAATTAACTGGCGAGTCTTTCACTCTAAAAGAGATACACAGGAAGTGCGAGTGAAGGAAAATTTGTGCGTTGGCCTTTAAAAAGTGTGCGTGATCTCAGGCTGGGCTGTCCCAGTGTCTGAAAGGTATGTGATCTACGCAGTGACAATTGTCGTCTTCCTGGAGAGAGAGAGAGAGTGTGTGTGTGTGTGTGTGTGTGTGTGTGTGTGTGTGTGCGCGTGCGTGCGTGTTTGTGTATAGGTGTATACGTGTGGTCCTTAAAGCCCATAAACGGTGCAGACTCAGTCACAAGGCCAAAGCTTCTGCTGTCGAGTTAAGACAGCGGTAAAGAATGCGTCACTGTCAACCATCCCTCATCGCTGGAGATTCCCAAGAAGAGCATGCAGTCCTCTCCACTCGCCCGTGCCTGTGTGTGTGGCCCTGTGTGTGCTGTCCTTACCTGACAACTTTACCATTCTGTCTTTTCTCTCTCTATACAGAGTGCCCACTTTGCTTCTCTGTTGCACTTTCTCTCTCTCTCTCTCTCTCTTAAATTAAGCTTATTAATTATATTTATATTATTTAAACAAAGTAATTAAAACTACAATCAATTTACTGCTGTAAAACTGTGGCAAGTTGGTATTAGTTACCGCTGCCATCAAAATAAGACAAAAAAAATTACAATTCTGAAAGTTTTATACTGTTTGAAATATGTTATGTTTGAAATAGATTCCATACACAAAGAATCTATCTCTGTAGCTTAATACAGGTACATTATCAACAAAACACATTTTTAAAGCAAATTTTATGAAAACATCCTTATAATGACTTAAAAATGCTTAATGGAAGCACAAAGATATGAATAAAATGTCCAAAATGTGCATAAAAAAGCACATTAAAATGCTTGCTGAGGTGAATATATATTTGATTCTGTAAGAATAAACACATACATACATTTAATTACTATTTATTTCTAAATGCGATGTGACTTTGCCTCAAAATTGCTTGAAAACGTGAAGTTCTTCAGATCATGATTTCTTCATGCTTTAAACTGCAAGTAATTTTTATATTTAATAAAAATAAAAGTCAAAATGGCTTGACCGGTGGCTACAACTTGTCCATTTACACTATTAATAAAAAGTTTGGAGTTAGTAACATTTTCTAATGTTTTTGATAGAAGTCTCTCTTACTCACTGAGGCTGCATTAATTTGATAAAAAAAATATTTATTTAGTTTTATTTAATTTAATTAAAAACAGAAATATTGTAAATATTATTACAATTTAAAACCGCGGTGTATATAATATATTTTAAAAGCAATGAATTTCTATGATGGCTGAAATTTAGCAGCCCATACTCTAGTAAGGATCCTCAGAAATCATCGAACATGCTGCTTTATGTCAGTAAAGAGGACACATTCCTGTTATTATCATGTTTGGGTTTTCCAGATAGAAGACTCGAAAAGAACAGCATTTATTTGAAAGAAAAATATTTTATAGATTATAAATGTTTTTACTGTCACTTTTGATCGATTTAATGTGTCCTTGCTGAATAAAAACATTCATTTCCTTAAAAAAATCCTTGCCCAAACTTTTAAAATTGGTTGTATATTTTGTGTATTTTTTCCCCCTGTACCTGACGGATTGGAGCTCTTTAACACATGTGATGGAAATTCTGCTTTATTTGCAAATTCAGTTTTTTGCATAAATGACATTCGCAATGATGGATTATTTAGTCCACGAATTCATAGGTCAGAAACACATGCAAACAAACAGCTATTCTCTCTGCTTTACTCAGTGCTCTTTTATCTCTCTGCTTGTCCAGCCTGTTTTTTTTTGCACAGGGCATAAGGTTGTGATCTCTGGAAAGGCTGATCGGCCCTTCAGGCTAGTGCTGGAAACCCTGGCAGTCAGAGTCTCCTCCTCTGCTCTCACAGATAAGAGCCACGTATCAGCCAGATCACTGATCCACTTCACACGCTTTAGACAGAGATCTGACCCACAGGATGACTGATTAGCCACTCAATGCTACTGACAACACTTACTGATGAGACAGAGTGTGTAAGAGTAAAACAAAGAGAAAAATGTTATTTCACTCCAAGAAAAATAACCAAACTGTCTCATTTTCACACACTACTGGTGACACAGATTAGACTGGTGTTGTTTTAGGAAGCTTGTGTGCGGGTGAGACCGTGTGTTTGTGTGTGCTCATATGGAGTGTATTGTTGATGTATGCCATTTCCTCACGAGTGTGTGTGTGTTGATTGAGGAATGTCAGACAGGAAGTGCTCCTCCCGGGGAAGGTGATGTCACCGCAGCCTCAGGGTGGCTTCCTGTCTAGTTCTGCAGCAACAGATGCACTCTACTTTCCCAATCACTCCCTTTTTTAGCTGCAAGCTCACATATACAACTTATTAACATTAAACCTGATGTTTTCTCAGTCCACTCTAAGCAGCCTCAGATTTCCCTGTAAAGGACATGCTGGGAAAACATCCCCTCTCTGCCTCTCTCCACTGGATGTGCTCATGCAGGGACATTGGGGTAATCCTATTAGTTCTGTCAACACACACACACACACACATATAGACACACACATACTCGAACAAATGATCAGCCACAGCCTTAAATCAAAAATAAATAATAAATAAAGTATGTGAACTTTAATTGTGAAAATACACCATGTATGTGCACATGAAGTATGGTTATTTGCTATTGCACTTGCACTTCCGTACTGAAGACAAATTATTTTCTTTATCATTTTTTTTGTCTTTTTGATAACTCTAAATATTTTAATAAAATATTAAAGATAAAAATTACTTAATTGCATAAAATATTAAATAATTTTAATGGAACTTGTATTGAATTACAGAACGTTTTTGTTACCCTTGGAAAATTGTTTGTTTTCTTGCTTTAAGCAAAAATCTGACAAAATTGAGTGAGGTTCACACTCAATTTTCACTCTAAAGTAAATTGATCTTGTTGTAATGTTTTTTAGATCTTTTCCTAGAAAAAGGAAAGACAGAAAAAGTCCAAATTAAGAATAAGATTTGTTTTTGCATTAAACACATATATTGGTTTTTCTCTTCCATATGGTGAGGTCAATGAAGATTTCATAGATCTATATTTAGCATTGTGTAGTGTTCAGTGGGTGTGTGGATTTGCGTGCGCACTGCACAGAGGGAACCCCCGTGTCTGAAGTCCATTGTTGTGGTTTGTTGTGTTTGGGGATGCACTTCCTGTGGTGAGAGGTCAGCAGCGCGCAGCCTCGGCTGGCTGCTGAATAATTCATGCCATTGACTTTGTGTCAGCTTTCGCAGGCGTGCCCAGGGATGTTTTATTCATTTATCTCATTTAGGGGCCCTGACTGCACCTGTTCCACCATTAAGCACCCCACTCATTTGCATTAGATGCTAATTTAGGCCTGGGTTCCCCTATTTTCATTAAATTTTCTTAGAAACAAATATAATACTTTACAGGGTACATAGATTTTTATATGCACCATGAATATATGTGGTGTGAGTCTTAAAAATAAGAATGAAAGAGAGAAAAGAAGAGATTTTGTAACCATTAAGCACTCATTGTTCACTAATTATAGTTTATTGTAAAAAAGTGCCCCAATTACTGAAACTCATAACATTGGAGTGTGTGAACACGAGTATGTGTGTGTGTTTAGAAGGTGTCAGAGGGAACAGACTTGCCCTGGAGCAAGTTAAGCACAGATGTGCCTTTTTATACCCCTTCTCTTTGCTCCCACCCTATTCCCTTACTCCACATGAAGATCACCTTTCTTTTAAACACACACACACACTGTCATTTCCCCTATCATCCATCTGTCTCTCTCTTTTTCTCTTTGTTCTATTTATATCACCACAATCATGTCATCTTCTGCCTATACTTGGCTATATATTCTCATTCAATTCAGGTAAAGACCATGGAAAGTATTATGTTAAATCAACGTGAAATGGCATTCGCAACCCATTTTACTTCCACACTGTGATGCAAATGAAGAACGGGGGATATTATTTACATTTTATTATTATTATTTTTTTCTATTTTATTACAGAATTATAGGAATTTGAGATTGACAAGTGCTTAGTTATTAGCTGTTTGGCTGATGGTTAACATTATTTAAGGTTATGATGATTTTTTTTCTTCTGTATTGTGTCATACATCCAAGTAATGGGTTATCGAAAACGGAAAAATTTAGGACAGAGATTGATCATATAAGACTATAAATGTGCATTAAGAACTTAAATAGGGTCCATTTTTAAGACCTAATCACTTGTTTAAGCTCACCTCCCGTGTTGCTACCTTGAAGGGAGATGTTTAGACCTCGCAGAGCAAGTGTATTCAATGGAGGACTTTGTATGTCTGTCCAGATCAGTCTTAGTTTGTGTGAACGGGTGTGATTTTTTTTGTGTTCATTAGTAATGCAGAATACACAGTCTTTTCAAGTAGTGGACATGCTCAAATAGTATTTTTTTTTTTTTTACCACTGAACGTGCTTTTTGCTGCTGGACCCGAGTGTGTTGGTTGTGTGTGTATGTGTGTGTTCCTTACACTGTGCCTGCCTGGAAATTAATCTTGTTTGTACTGTCTGAGACTGAGTCATTACGCTTAGGTCTATCCTCTAATTGCTATAGACCCTACACCAGACTCTGCCCCAATAAAAGAGCTTATCTGAACTCTAAGCCTGCCCTGTTCAATTACAATCTACAGTGGGACATTAAAGGTATACAGTTTATCGAGAAATAAAGTTCTGTTCTAGTATGTACACCACCCTCATAACAAGCCCTATGACGTTCACTTCTGTAACCTCAATAGAGGAGGTGTGGTCTGGCAGTCCATAACTAATGAAGTTTGAGCACCCTAAAGTCATCTTGAGGGTCCATCCTGACGCATGACTAATATTTACAATCCTGCTGAAGTGAATACAATAGCTTGTGTGCGGAAACATGAGAAAATTTCTAACGAGGATCACATCAAGCTTTTTCTTATGCTAAATACCCTCCTATTTGAGGATTGGTGTGTGGCGTTGAGTGGATGAATTGCTGAGAGGATTTGGTTGAGAGATTGATTCGTTGAATGACTTGGCAGAGATGTAGAGAGATGAGGATTTATATAATTATTGTTTAGATAAGTATTAATGATAAATTTGATCCACAAATAAAAAGAGTACTTTTATGTCGTTTTTTAGAGACCAGTGACGGGATAAATGGTGTTATAGTGAAATAAGATGTGGCGAGGGAAATTTCTGACTAAACATTGAAGAAAAGAAACAGGTTCAATGAACATCGATGGTTAATCAATTATGACAAATTTTGATTTTTGGTGAAATTGTCCTTTTGAACTTTGTTGTTTGCAAGTTGTTCCTGTTTGGCAATCTAGAATCTTAACAAATCATTACAGTGATTGGTTTTGGCAAGTAAAAGACAGGAGTTGCCAGTTAGTCTCTAGCTTCCAGTATAGGTGGCCGGGTGGAGTCGGGAGGTCTATCACTAACCTATTCATTCTCGTCTCCGTTCACTATGCCCGTACATCCAGTGGTTTCGATTACCCGCCTGTACAAAAAAAAGGGCAGAGTATGATGATTGTGGCAGCCGCTATGGATTGGCATATCTCAAAGACACCATCAGTATCAACAATTGATGATGTGACATCAAGAAATGTGAACCTTAGGGCAAGAGCGATTGTATTGGCAAAACTGTAGTGTACAGGTGAATTGTGTTGGAGACCAGAAGGAGCTTGATGGAGTACGGCGATTATGATTGAGCAGCCCTAAGGTGTTGAATGGCTTCACTGAGCTATGGCCTGGGTTTGAGCTCCCTCCAGTTGTGTTCCTGAGGTTTCTTTCTTTTCTCTCGCTTTCAACGTCTTTTTTTCCTGGGGCGGGGCAAAACTGACTCAGGGGACTTTGGCGGACCTGTGTGACACGCCAGATGCAGGGGGCACATAAGAGTCGAAGGCGGTGCTTTAAAACGTCAATGGGTCGTCATCTTGTAACCGTGGACCACAGCGCTTCATTTATACACACTGCCTCGCTTTTTCTCTCTCGTTATAGTGCTTCTAAAGCGCACGTACGGCCAATCAACCCGTATTATCTGTGCTCAGCAATTGTAACTATAAATCTGCACCTGAATTAGCCACTTAACGGCCTAGGGTTGCGTGCATCCAAGTCATTTCAGATTAGAGAGATTGTATTTTTTTGAACTGTTGAATTCGAAACAGTTTATACAAACATAAATTGATGGGGCCAAAAAAAATGTTGGTTCAAGCATCCCAGCTAACATGGAACATTCTCATAACTTTGGCTACCGTTCTGGAAAGGTTCTCTCAAAGTTATAAACCAAAAGTACTCTAATGTTAACATAAACCAAGAAAAAAAGTATTTAAACATTAACAAAAACAAACTTGTTTTGGCATTCTTGGAGCCATTCAGAAATAAAGTTTTTATAATGTATTGGAGCAAAACATTCTTATAACATTTTTTTAACCTGGGACGGTTCTTCTCATGAAGCTGGTTGACCACTGGAGACGCAATGGTTAAGCTAGTTAAGAAGCCCATAACATAAACTGGAAAAAGAAAAAGACTGACACTTCTGTCTAGCAGAAGCTGGTGGAGGCGTCTCTCATTATTCATCTGTTTCATCCACCATGCGAAATCAGATTTCAGTGTTTTAGTGTTTGCTGAGGAAAGAGGACCGCTCACTCTAAGAAAGATGCACCTCAGCCTCTCTGTCTCTGCGTCTGTGTCTGTCTATGCCACCACAGTTGTGCGGGCTTTTTCCGTTAAGTCGTTCGGTGTAATGAAGTACAAAAGGGTCTTACTAGCTGAGAATCTTACATGTTTTGTTAAGTGTGAGAATATAGTTTTTACTTACCAGTAGTGCATGTTCTTGGTACATAAATGATGTAGTGCCAGAGAGCTAATGCGTATCTCTATTATTAATGTGCATATAGAAATAAAAATGCTAATCTTGTCCATATTAATCGCTTGAACGCTTTCCAGGTTGCCTTGAAGTCCTGCGTGAAGTGATGTCAGGGTCCACTTCTACACACAAGTGCTAACGTTATCATTCAGTGTTCACATACACTTAGAAACACACAATGAGAGAGAGAGAGAGGGACACAAAGGCATACTGGAGAGAATGAGAGCGAGAGCTTGTGGCCCCTGGCAGGGGTAAATGGATGGACTCAGGTACAGCTGTGATGTGCTGGCGCAGAATGAGAGAGAGAGAGAGAGAGAGCGAAAGGGCTGTGAAGGATATTCTGAATCGGGTCAGAGAATGAAAAATAGATGGACATGTTAGTTCATCTCTGGGTGCATTCAGAGCTGGTTTCTCACCTTCCCTTAGAGCTCACCTGACCTCCTGTCTGTGGCATCTCTTTTTAGGGATACACTTTGGAAGAGTTTGGAGGAGTGTGTCCTTTTTATATGTGCTTTTCAAAAGCACACAATCAAGGCTTATTTCAAAACCTAGTGAGCTGCCTGTGTAGGTATCATTTTCATGGCAGACTGGTGGTTGCAAAAATGCAATTTATGCAATTATGCTCCTTCCAAGTCACTTAATTTTGCACAAATTGTAAAACAGCATCGTATGTAACTTTTGTGGAGAGGACAGTTCCAGAATGCACTGTGTGATGAGCTCAATGAACAAATAAATACTATATATATATATATAGAAATGATTTTAAAATAATAAAAATGAGATATGTGATATTATAGTATAAGTACATAACCCTGTTCAAACGTTTGGGGTCAGTTTATTATTTTTGTTTTGAAAGAAATTAGTACTTTTAATTCACCAAGTATACCATATGGATCAAAACTTTTACAATGTAAAAAACAATTAGAAATTCTTGAAGTAAAGAAAGTATATACTTTATAATGGATTCATATAATAAAAATATAATAAATTAATATTGAAAGCCTGTTTTTGCCTTCTGTAAATAAAACATTTAATTGTGAAAAGTTCCATATAAGAAATAAAGTCACGATGACATTTAAAGTCAGAAATAACATTTGTCATAATAGAAACTCTGGCCCTTCCATCATAAAAAGTTTTAAAATATATTAATAAATTCAAAAGCTAAATAATAAAAATGCATTTTTAAAATTACATAAAAAAATGAAATAAATAATGACTACTTTATTCAAAATGTGTATTCTATTTATGCATTACAAATCAATCACTCATGCAATCAAAGAAGTCAGCTGCCTCTCTAGGTTGTGAAACACCCTGTTACTCTTTCTCTTTCTCTTCAGCCAAGTGAAAATCCACTCTTCTTCTTTCTCTATGAAGCCTAAATCTGACTCCCTGCCTGCTCGTGTTTCTGTTTGCTTTTGTTCAGATGTTTGTGAAGGGGATGTGAGAGCCACACTGACCCAAATGAGTTATGTCCCAGTTCTCCAGAGGCAGTGCGTCAACTATTTAGGGCATTCTGTGCAGGAGATTTTAGACCTAAGAGAAAGGGTGAGAGAGAGTGAGAAACACAGCAGAAAGGAGAGAAAATATGCCCCCTCTTTACTTGGTGCAAATTAGGATGCCTCCACCTCATATGAAAACACATCATGGCCAGATTTACACACAGGTCATTTTGAGGTAAGCTCAGACTACATGATACAGCACAGCTGTCAGTCACAGATGTTTAAGAATTATAGGGAGTGTTGTTTTGTTTAGGACTGTGTTTGTGCATTTGATACTTCCCAGTGTGCACTGCACAGGAAGTGGACTACAACCTCCCACTATGGTCTGCATTGTTGTTTTAGCACTCCCCTCCACCCTGATCCCTGACAGCACGGCACCAGTGCCCAAAAACAACAAACATGTCCGGTACACTTCAATTTGCACATATATCACGCTATTGTCAGGAAAGACTATTCACATTCATTAATTACTCCAACTCAGTTAGAGGATGGCAGACTTTAATCCAGCCTTAAGAGCCTCATTCTCTCTCGTTGTCTAACCTTCACCTAGACTCTCTCCATCACCAGTGTTACTATAGCTGTCATATTCAGCTTACAGTCAGTGCATTTAAACTTTGAGTCGATAAGACATTGTATTTGTAGGAAGTATCTTATGCTCACCAAGGCTGCATTTATTTGATCAAAAATACAGTAAAAACAGTAATATGGTGAAATGCTATTATAATTTTAAATAATTTTCTACATGAATATATTTTAAAAAGTAATTTATTCTTGTGATAGAAAAGCTGAATTTTCAGCAGCCATTACTCCAGTCTTCAGTGTCACAAGAAATTGTTATACTGTCTATTCTAATTCTCATTCTTGCTGATTTGCTGCTTAAATAAGCATTTCTGGAAAGTGGAAATTCTGTCATCATGTACTGTACTCATCCTTATGTCACTCGAACAATGATTTCTTGTTTCTGTGGAGCACAAAACAGGTATTTAGCAGAATGACTTCTCTTTTCCATACAATGACAATGTGATGTCAAACTCATCAAGGGACAAAAACATACCATATATATGCTCGATGGCACTTATTAAAGCCTTCTACAGCCATATAATAGTTTGTGAGAGAAACAAACGAAAAACCAATGTAAATATGCATTGGTTAGATGGCATAATGATAATTTTTTAGGTGAATTGTTTCAAAGATGAGGTATAAAGACTTGGCATTAGAAGCCACAGAGGGCTAATCTGGCACTTATTACTGTTTGTTGTTCAGCTCTAGTGGGGAAAAAAAGCTGAACAGCTGGCCTGTATCCCACCCAATTACCTCATTCTTCTGTTCTGACAGGTTGAGTTTTATTTCCTGAGCAGATTACACGTTGAATGTTTACTGTATGTGACTGAGAGAAAGATGATGCCGCTGAAAACAGATAAAAACAGCTAAATTAATGTATAGAGTTTAGAGGAAGGCAGTGATACAAAACCAGTACCAGCACTTACATAACTTCCTGTCTCTCGTGTCCTGATTTCTGCTGTATCTTTGTATTTGTTTTTGAACTGACAATCATTCCGTGCACCTCCCACTTCTCTCTGTGCCTTTTCCTTTCTCTTTTTCTCTGTCCATGAGGCGAAATGGAATGATGCAATTTTCTAATTCAGTCAAATAAAGCTCTCCTTTTGTCAGCTGTCAGATGCTGGGCTTACAGAGTTCAGAGGTCGCAATGCTGCTCTTAGGAGAGCGCTCATCGATTAGCCGTCAAACCACTGCCGCCTCGTCTGTTCCGAGTGGGAGCGATGGAGGGATGCTGAGATCCATTTCCATAATTGCTCAGCGCCTTAAGTGCTGGTACCTTTAGAACAGAGAAGGTTGGAGGAAAAAACAGATGCAGAAATTATAAGGCAAATACCGTTATTGAATATCAGTGTATGTACGAACGGGCCGATATTGATCTGTAATTGAGCAGGAATAATTCTTCCAGGCTTTAAAGCTGCCCTTTTTCAACAGGTTTTCATTGTGAGAAATGGAGCTTAATATCTGCAGTGTAGCTTAGCTTTATTCTCTCATTCTTCTATCAGTGTGGCACAGTGTCATTTCAGGATAGTGTCAGTGTTACCAAATCAAACTTTCTCTTGCCTTTGTCTTAAAATATTTGCTCTGCAGACAGGAAATGAATTCACACCAATTCCAATTCATCACCAAATGTGAAACGGAAGGATCTGTCAATGAAAAACCATATTGATCAAGTACTAATTTGAATACTGGGGGAGACAAGTCCCTCTTAATGTCTCAAATTAGATTTTCATAGATTTTTAAAACTATTTTTATTTTATAGATTTTAAATAACCTAATATTAATAATATATACTATATAGTTTTACGGAAAGTATTCAGACCCCCTTAAATTTTTCTCTCTTTTTTATATTTCAGCCATTTGCTAAAATCAGTTAAGTAATTTTTTTTTCCTCATTAATGTACCCACAGCACCCCATACTGACAGAAAAACACAGAATTTGTTGACATTTTTGCAGATTTATTTAAAAGGAAAAACTGAAATAGGAATTTTTTGTTTTTTTTCACATGGTCCTAAGTATTCAGACCCTTTGTTCAGTATTTAGTATAAGCACCCTTTTGATCTAATACAGCCTGAGTCTTTTTGGGAAAGAGGCAACAAGTTTTTCACACCTGGATTTTGGGGATCCTCTGCCATTCCGCCTTGCAGATCCTCGCTCCAGTGCTGATCAGGTTTGATGGTAAAACGTTGGTGGACAGCCTTTTTAGGTATCTCCAGCGATGCTCAATTGGGTTTAAGTCAGGGCTCTGGTTGGGTCATTCAAGAACAGTCACAGAGTTGTTTGTGAAGCCACTCCTTCGGTAAGCTGTGTGCTTAGGGTCATTGTCTTGTTGGAAGGTAAACCTTTGGCCCAATCTGAGGTCCTGAGCACTCTGGAGAAGGGTTTTCGTCCAGGATATCCCTGTACTTGGCCGCATTCATCTTTCCCCTCGATTGCAACCAGTCGTCCTGCACCTGCAGCTGAAAAACACCCCCACAGAATGACGCTGCCACCACCATGCTTCACTGTTGGTACTGTATTGGACAGGTGATGAGCAGTACCTGGTTTTCTCCACACATCCCGCTTAGCATTAAGGCCAAAAAGTTCTATCTTGGTCTCATCCGACCCGAGAATCTTATTTCTCACCATCTTGGAGTCCTTCAGGTTTTTTTTTAGCAAACTCCATGCGGGCTTTCATGTGCTTTGCACTGAGGAGAGGCTTCTGTCGGTCCACTCTGCCATAAAGCCCCGACTGGTGGAGGGCTGCAGGGATGGTTGACTTTCTATAACTTTCTCCCATCTCCCGACTGCATCTTTGGAGCTCAGCCACAGTGATCTTTGGTTTCTTCTTTACCTCTCTCACCAAGGCGCTTCTCCCCCGATAGCTCAGTTTGGCCGGACGGCCAGTTTTAGGAAGGGTTCTGGTCGTCCCAAACTTCTTCCATTTAAGGAATGGAGGCCACTTTGCTCTTGGGAACCTTAAGTGCAGCATAAATTTTTTTGTAACCTTGGCCAGATCTGTGCCTTGCCACAATTCTGTATCTGAGTTCTTCAGGCAGTTCCTTTGACCTCATGTTTCTCATTTGCTCTGACATGCACTGTGCGCTGTAAGGTCTTATATAGACAGGTGTGTGGCTTTCCTATTCAAGTCCAATCTGTATAATCAAACACCGCTGGACTCAAATGAAGTTGTAGAACAATCTCAAGGATGATCAGAAGAAATGGACAGCACCTGAGTTTAAATATATGAGTGTCACAGCAAAGGTCTGAATACTTAGGACCATGTGATATTGCAGTTTTTCTTTTTTAATAAATCTGCAAAATGTCAACAATTCTGTGTTTTTCTGTCAGTATGGGGTGCTGTGTGTACATTAAAATTAACTTAAATGATTTTAGCAATGGCTGCAATATAACAAAGAGTGAAAAAAATAAGGGGGTCTGAATACTTTCTGTTTCCCCACTTATATGTATTATTTTTTTTATGTATCAACCACAAATAAGAATATAGATTTTTAATCTTTCCATACGTCCACACTAGAGGTCGACCGATATGGGTTTTTCACTGGCCGATGCCGATGTTTAGAAATCAGGGCAGCCGATGGCCGATTTTTTTGTCCGATATGTTTGGCCGATTTTATATATTTTTTTCCCCTTTATCTCATAAAAGCAAGTTTGAGTAAATGATTATTGCAGGGTACAAGATAGTAATAGTAGTAGCCTAATTCATAGTAATACATGGATCAAAACTTAAGCACCTTCTCAAAACACTTCTAAAGCATCCTTTTTTGGTTATGTTTGCTGACAGCACCAGGTTTCCCACAGACTTTAAAATGCAAATTTATTTTCTGCCAGCAGGAGGTGCTTTTAGAGCGGTAGAACTAGCGGTTTTCCCGGTAATGGCTGTAATCAAATAAGCACTGCGCTCACAAATGCTACTTTATCAGGCATTACAGGAAAGACGAAATGAAAATTACATCGAAGCTTTTCTGAAGACGGTCGGTTCTTTTCAAAGATACATTCATATAAAAACACCCGCGCTGCATTTTAATTTTGAAACGTGCAGTGCTCAGTTTATTCAACGAAGTATAAGCCTTTTGGAAAATCTATTTACTCAATGTATGGGAAACACTGGACACTGCTATAAGTCAAATGGCCATAGTGATAACCAAAATAAAAGATTTCACACATATTACCAAGCAGCCTGCTGCTCATAACTGCTTAGAGTGTACTGGCCACGAGCGATGACATCGTAGATGCTATTGTCGGACCTACACACACATTTCACAAGGAAAGTTAACGTGCACGTTATAATCAGCCCAGAAGTTTAGTCTGAATTGCATGTATTTCTACTTTCACATGCAAATGATTGTTGCACTTATGAATATGATAACTTTAAAGGTAAAACGTAATTATGCTTTCGAAACGGTCTGTTTTGCCCTGCCATCATTAGCTGAAGCTGTGTGTGAACAAGAAGTGGCTGCAGAGTGTGAGCTGCTCCGTCTCACGCAGCCAGAGAGAGATTCTCCGGCGTTCCGCAACAACGATTAGCTGCCCGCAGATGCGGCTGCCTATAAATCGGCCTAATTTGCAGCACAATCGGCCGATGCCGATTAATTAAAAAATGCCAAAAATCGGCCGATCAATCAGTCGACCTCTAATTCCAACTGCCTTAAAAAGTCCCACTCAATCTCTTACATTTGATTTCCAGCCTTGAAAAAGTCATGGAAACAGTAAAGCTGATATTTTTAAGCTTGCAGTATCTTTTTTTTTTTTGGATTAGAAAAATACTTGTTTGAGGCAGGACTACCTCTCTGTTCGACCAATGGCGGACAGGGTGAGTGTTCCGGGAAACCCGCTTGTAAATAATTTTAATTCAGCTTTTTTTTTATTTTTACATATAGATATTATATATTTTATATACATATTATATGTATATACGTAATCTATATACAACACACACACACACACCTTAAGTGAATTCTATCCTATCAAGGTATATATCTGATTGGCCCGTTCGACTGACTGCCAGAGCCTCTTTTGGCCATTTAATGCTGAAGGGATAGAACAAACTCAGCAGAGCAGAGCCTGGCAGACAGCTCATCTTTTTACGATTTGAGTCCACCAGGAAGAGAGGTCCACAGGTCGCAGCATGTTCTGAAAGTGTATGCCTGAGGAGAGAGAGAGAGAGATACGGGACAGGAGGGATGAAGGGTGGTCCTGTCACAACATGGCTGCTTCCTTCCACATGAAGACCACTAAACCACAGCATTTCCTCGCCCAGAGCGGATTCTATCATTAGAATGTGGAATAGCAGACTAAATTGACTTATGACCGTTGGCTCATGGAGCCCTTCTTAAGTCGTAAAGGGCCCCTGATAGCTGTGGACATGGCTTTTATCGACCCCGCACTTGTGCGTATTAATAAGGTCTGCTGCTCGCATTCACTCCTCTCAGATCTCCTTATCTGCGTTTCCTTCCACATGACAGATGAGTGTGTCTGGGGCGCAGCATGGCCAGACAATGGCTGTGTGTGTGTGTGTGTGTGTGTGTGTGTGTGTGTAAATGAGATTCCAGACCAGCAGCATCTGATTGCTGCTGATTTAGGGCGGTGCTTCGAAGCGTTGCGGTTAATGGTCTCACACTTGCTTATAGAGAGTGGCTCTGGGGGCATGGCCATATTTAACGGCCTCTGACTGCTCATTACTGGATGTCCCTGATCACCCACACTCCTCGTCTTATCGTTTAAGGTTGGCGGCTGAGATTTTTGAGGATGAAAACAATTAGATGTGAGATTTACGTCTGCATAGTCATTTTTAAAATAATGAGAGCAACGAGGACTGAAATGTTGAGGATAAACATCCATGTATGTAGCGGAGAGATGTGTGTGCTGTTTTATTGAAGCTCTCATTCCCTGACCTCTACATTACTACATCATCAAATTACAAATTCCATTACAATGAAATGTTTACAGCGTCTCTGCTCTGCCCGCTCCACACATCTTCCCGTGACCCGTCCGCGTGTCCGTGCGTATGCGAGGAGATGACTATTTGCAGAGCGCAGAGCCATGCATGTGCATGAATACCGAGATTACACTCAAAATAGCAGATGAGAGTCTTTGGAAAAAACTGAATTAATATCTAAAGGTTTACATAGAGAGAAAGAGGCAGCTGTCTTGCTGTCACGGCATGCCATATGCAACTGCACAGCCAATATGGCGAATATGAGGTACAGACTTGCAGCTTGGAACCACCTTCATTCAATCTGCCTGTAGGTTATAAAGGTGCTAGATAACTAATCGATATTCACAAGGCAAGGTCAACCACTGTGTTGTTGTGTTCAGGGTTTAAAGGGATAGTTCAGACAAAATACAAAATGTAATTCTGTTATTATTTACTCATCAGCATGTTTTTCCAAATATGTATGCTATTATTTTGACTGTGGAAATATAAAATTATTTATTTTTAATAATTTTCATATAGCTCTTTTCCTTACAATGACCAAGAACGATAAAAAATACAAATGTAACAAAGCATCCTAAGAAAGGAGTCTACACACTTACCTCAAATTCTTCTGAAGCCATTTGATAGATTTTAGAATATTTTTTTTATTCATCAAGGATGCATTAAATAAATGTGATCAAAAATCACAGTAAAGAGATTTATAAGGTTACAAAAGATTTGTATGTTTTCCAAGAAAACATTGTTATTTTTAACTTTCTATTCATTAAAGAATCAAAAAAGTATCACAAAAATATAAAGCTGTGCAACTGTTTTCAGATTTGATAATAAAAGAAATGTTTCTTGAGCACCAAATCAGCATATTAGAATGATTTCTGAAGGATCTTGTGACACTGAAGACTGGAGTAATGGCTGCTAAAAAAAAGTATATATTTTATAACAATATTTTATTTTAAAAACATGACAGTTTAGTTGCTAAACTGTCCTTGCTCATTTTGTCACTGCAAAATAAACCATTTAAAAAAAATGTAAAAAATCACATGCATCACATATTATCGCAAGTGCAATAGATCAAACACATACGGAGTTTGTGCTTTGTAATATCGAGGTCAAAGTCATGAACTGTCGAGGAGAAGAATCATTAAAAATGCATGAAGAATATTAGTGTGTTTCTTAAATAGATTTAGAAGGATTGCTGTTTGATTATGGGCCTACTTTGGTTGAATTTATTGTGAGAGTTTATTTTTGCCTGTTGTGATGTTGAATTGTAAATGAGAGCTTGTAAATTAGCTGCCTTATTTTCCTATTTAATGCATCATGGTATAAGTGTCAATGAATAGTGGGATGCTGATTAGTAAAACTGCTCTAAAAGGACTCAGGATTTATGTGGCAATCCCATGGCCGCTTCCTGAAAGGTGCAGAAAAAAAGCAGAGGAAATGCGGGTGCACGGAGAGCTCTGGCTGGGTAAATAAATTCATAAAGGGTCCATGTGATATATGGTGCTGAGATCCTCACGGACAAATGCAGGAAATTTTTGTGACCTGAATTCACAGGAAGAATACCATAAATTTGATGGTGTTGGTGCTTTTTCTTTCTCTCTTGTTCTCTTGCCCCCTCTTTTTATCCTGGTTGGAATAAGTCATTTGAGCACAGATTCAGGAATGAGTTCGATTATAGATTAGTGTAGGAAGAGGGAATGAAAATTTGACTCAATTCAGTATTCCTTGATCCGACAGTGAATCTGGTAAGATTCATTAAATTTGTTTTTCAAATGAGGTGTGAAATGTGGCTCTGCCACTCTGTTGGCTCTTTGTTTTGTTCCCACACCTCTGATTTGTTTGGACACCCTCAACGAGGAGTCGTCTGTTAAGTGCCACGCTCAAGCTGTGTAGGCAGATTAGCCTCGCTCTAAACACTCTGTAATTGGGCGCAGAAGCAAACTGGGCCGCACAAGTGCATTTCATCTATCTTATACTCTTCTCTAGGTCCCTTTAGTTTCCTCCACTTCCTTCCTTTTCTGCTTCTCACTTCACTCATTTCAACTAAGCTATAAATAAAAAGACCAGGTCATGGAAGAGATGTACTGATTTGCATCTGAATGCTCCCTCAACCCACAACTTCCATTGTGATTCCTGACAAAGTCGATGTAGAATGAGATGTGCGAAATAAAAAGTTCATACTCCCCAACCCCCACACCTACATCACTCCCCAGCCTCCATCTGCTATGCCTTCCACCTCAAAAACACAACCTAGACTCATTGGAAAACCGTGCCTTTCTACAGTACATTTTTGCAAAACTCCAAAAATATACCTATGTAATAATTTGCTTAGTTTCCTGCTGAAATGACCACTAGTGGCATTAAAACGCCAGCGACTTTCTTTCCTTTTCACACAAACAAAGGCAGGTTATTGATTAATAAGGACTTATTTTCGCATGGTTCCTTTGTACAATACTATGACCTCAAAATACTTTTACAATAGTGCATGACTAATACATTTTGTTCAAATTACATAACCAGCTCCACACTTTGTAGTAGTAAACTTGCTCAGTAGCCCCCCCGGTATTTCCTGTGAAACATGATATTTTGTTAACATTATTGGTTTAGGGTAGGGCTTAGTGTAGATGGTACGATATTTTCCAACTCCATACAGCATTAACCTTTTATTGCAACTCACCAGACATTTCATTTCCAAACTTCTGCAATATGTACAACAACCTGCTGGATAAAACTGAACATGATTTTAGCACCACTCACTGGGACAATTCATTTTGAAAGTGTTGCAAAGAATTCATTTTGAAATGTGCAAGAAGCAATGTAATATCATTTTGCAGAAATGTCACCACAGGCATGTTTTTTCCAACGAGCCTGGGTTGTAAAAACAACACCAGGCTCATCAGCTCTGTCTACACCTCTTCAGGAAGCTGGGAGGGAGACTCCAAAACACAGGCTGACAGAGATGCTCTGTTGACAGAAAGATGCTTGAGATGCAGAAAATAACAGCATGAGTGTGTGACTGCAGGAAGGAGAGCTTTGCTACACCATGACCTTTAAACCAGGTCTCACATCTGGCTTAAACTGCCCTGCTTCTGAAATCATCCCCCCTACAAGGGACAGGAAGCTCCTTTTCCCTCATCCTTCCAAAAACAGGCCAGACAGACCACCACGCAGCAGCCAACCCCCTTCCAATGTCACAAAAACACACTCTCACCAACAAGTCAAATAAGAAATCAGGCACAAAATTCACACAGAAGTGTTTCCCTGGGTAGTTTAAAAATAATAATGTTGAATAATATAGTTTAAAGTTTTGGTGTGAGGGGGGTTAGTGAGTGTATGGCAAGTGGACGTTCCCCCATGTTGCTCCAGGCAGCAGCTTCAGCTCTGGGTGATGTATGGCCAAGCAGGCTGTTTCCAGGGGAACCAATCCATCATGCCACCGTCAGCCGTCAACAGTCCTGCCCCGTGCAGCACAGCCCGACCTCCACTCACCACAGGCACTGAGCCAGGAGAGAGAGAGAGAAATAAGAGCAGACCTCACAACTTTACAATGGCTATTATCAGTGCTTCACTGATTGTGATCTGTTACACGCGGCCGGCGACAAAACAGCCAGATTGACACGTATGCTGTCCTCCAGGATCTACGCATGCTGGGTTACAGCTCACCTGAAACAGGCAGGTTAGCGTCATCATTCACTTATTAAAATGACATGGCCCCGCCCAAAAGTTATGATGTCATGCATGAAAAATCTGTCATTTTGGGCCATATCCTCCATAGTTTCTATTTATTTTGCCTTTTTATGTGCTGGAGAGATGTTTTCTTTTCTTATCTTATCTTTTTAGATTTCCATCATTCAAAAGGTGCAAATTTGACAGTCTACAAACATTTTTACACAATTTCCTGCAGATTCCAATGTAAATGCATTTATGCAACGGTAATATAACTGGCCAGATTTTGTCTGAAATTAATGATTATGAAATTATTATCAAAATTATTTTGATGTTTATAAGAATGTGGTGCAAAAGCAGTTTCATACAACTCATTTTATTCACTGCAACAGCTTGTGAAATTGCTTAATTAGAAGCAACATTGAAGCCGTTGTCAAGTAAAAATTATACAGGTGAATCTCACATCCGGGTCACATTTATTCCAAAGTATTCATATAAATAAATATTGTGAATTCATTAAATGAATAAATATGAATACATTTATATAATTATTTATATATAATTGAAAATAAATTACAAATTATATGTTCTATATAAAGAAAATGAAGTATATTTTTTAGAAGCATTTAAATTGTGTTTATTGCAATTACGCACTTTCCCCTCACATTTCAGTTATTTTCTACTGTTTTACAGTCTCGTGGATTGTTTCATTTTTTGCAACTGCAGAATTAATGTTTAGTTTTGTTAAGCAAATTTAGATACCATATGTACAAACAATGTAATCAGCTTAATCATACCTACAACTCACAACTCAAAGTTCTATTCAGTAAAACATAAATATTGCTTAATTTTGACACATTGAAAAGTCTGTGTGAATTTACCTATTCTGCCTACAATCTAACCTGAATTTCCCTGGCTCATGACCTTGTGCCCTCAGCGCAGGACCTAGAGAGAGAGGAAGACAGAAAGAGAATGAGATAGATGAGAGGATTGTAAGGAGGGGTAAACAAAGAGACATCCAACGGCCTGTCATACACCTCATTACAGCCTGAACGAGTGAGGCTGCATGACGAGGAAAGCAGCACGGATCTCCCCTCCCCTCCTCATCCATCTCTTCATCTGTCCCTCCAGTCACCCATCAGTCCACTCTGACCTCCCCTGCTCTTCTGTGATCTAGCAGAACTGGCGGGGAACCCCTGGCTGTTCTGAGAACAGTGTTTGACCAAGACTGAATTCACTGGCTTGTGTTTACAGGTCAAAAAGAGAAAGAGTGTGAACACAAGCAGTGTGACTTCAGAGAAAAACCGAAAGGTTCAGCTGCTGTCAGGGAGATCAGAACAAAAGTAAACATTATGACTGGCAGGCGTGCTTCTTTTTTAATCCGACGCTGTGCTTTCATCTTTCCATTTCTGTCTTTTTTTCCGTACCGTACTGACATTCCAGCAGGTACATTCCTCAGTACCCCTGCCGGCTTGAGGTGCCCGGCTGCTGATGGCAGGGCGTGTGGATTTCTTGCTGTTGCTTTTTATAATTTGTCCCGGAAAGGTCGACAATCGGCCCCGAGTAATGAGCGGTACTTGCGGTCTTAGTTCTGACAATAGTAGGAAGACCTGCGTTGTGTATTGGAGAGTGAGAGGGGTGTGGGCCTGAGTAAACTGTATGAATGTGTGTGTGCATGTTTGTCAGATGCATGTTATAAAACATGGTATATACACATTTTATTTGTTATAGTTTCAGTTATAAGGCAGTCTAGTTTATTGTGGTTGTTATTAAGACATTGGTGTCTTTTATCATATTACTATTGCAGCTAAAAATAGCCAGCCAATTTATTTGAAATAGAAATATTCTGTAATTGTCTACTGTCACTTTTGATCAATTTAATGTGTCATTGCTCAATGAAAGTATTAATATTTAATTTGTAATAAATCTATCTCTCTATCTATCTGAAATATCTGTTACAAAATAAACTAATTATAATATAATTATCTATTATATATAACTCGGCATATTATAATAAATTATAACCATATTAATCTCAAAATCTTATGATTCAATTATTTTAGATAAATTAATATTATGCATTTTAATTATTAAACACTTACTGTATGTCTTCACGTGTGAAAAATGCAGAATGCCATGAGACTGTAAAACAGGAGAAATTAAATAAATATGATCAACTATAATTATTAAATATTGATGTCTCCAGGCATGAAAAATGCAGTATGCCATGAAATGGTAAAACAGTAGAAAATGACTCAAATGTGGGAGGCAAATGTGTTTAATTGTCATGAAAATAATGCACAAAAACATTATGACTTCAAAAGAATTACTTACATTGCAATTAACACATTTCCTCCCTACATTCCAATAATGTGATTAGGAATATTTTCGGGACCAAATACTCAAACTGCAATCAGTGTATACTTCTAGGGTGTAAGTACTTTAATTAAGAATTCTGTCTCATCTCTACCTGCCTCTTCAGACAGCACAAACTGTCAACAAGTGTTTGCTAGAGCAGTGTTTAAAAGTGTGCCGGAGTGTTGTGTTAATGATGAAGAGAATGACGGCTGTTTGAGGTGTCTGTCAGGAGCGTGTATGAGGCATCCCGAGCGACTCGTCAGGCTCGAGAGGTGTGAATACTGGTTGACTGTGCTGTGACAGCGAGTGTCTGAGGCGGTGACGGCAGTTCCCGCTGCTGCTTCCTGTACCCTGACGAAAAACACAGAAAGAGCTCCATTTCACACCGCACAGCAATGATGATGGATAGTAGAGCTGATATCAGTCACCTGAGAAAGAAGAACAGCGATGGAACATTTATCACCTGACCGCTCTTGATATACTTATCAGCCATAGAGTATAATATCACTATGATACATTTCTAGAATCTTCATAGTACTACTTTATCATGCTACTCATTTGGCATACTTCTTCTGGCATATTATATAGTAGGGAATTAGCAATATTTGGAGAGAATTCCCCAGATGTTCCCCCAAAATCTGTGAAGGCAAAATAGAAAAAGTACAAATATGTCAAGGATTCTTCATTGTGAAGATCAAACAAGCAAACTTCTGGTTATCATCCTTTAGCCAGCCTTAACCACTACTGCACCACCGCTCATAACAAACACAAGCTGAAATTTATTACAGATGCACAATATACTTACTGTCATACTGACATAACATCTGTTTGTACATGAACAGTAAACATGAATGCCTGCACTGGCACAAAGCGCAGACAACAGCTTTGTGTTTTCTTACAGTGCATCTTCCTGCTCCTTTAATCTCCTTTTTTATTTACTTGACTTTTACAAAGTCTGAGTTATTATGAGACTTTGACAATCAGTCCTGCTCATCTGAGATACAAAAATAGCAGAAGAAAGTATGGCTGTGAGCTGAACGTGCCCAAGTAATTAATTAAAAGAGAAGCCGTCAATATACAGGCAATTACGGTCAACAGCAGTCCATGATCAAAGCCGCTGATGACTACATAGCCTCAAAATACACTCTGTTTTTTAAAAAAATCATTAAGAAATAACTTGTAAACATGTCATCTCGCTCATTTTAAATGCGCAAGTTCCTTTGATGGGACTGCTGGTCTTACTTAATATAAGGACATGCAGGCATTAATCTGAGCACACATTCTGTTTTCCATATTCGAACGTAGTCCATCACGCGGCAGTTTGTGTGTTTTATTGTTTCTTTACTTGTCAGGATTTGTGAAGATTTAAGTGTAGATGCTAGCTTATGAACCCGCCTCATTCATTTGAGTGTTATGTTTATTTCTGTCAAGCTGTTTCTTACACTCATGGTATATAAAACTATAATGTAAATAACAAAAGGCTAAATCAGTAGGGCAGTGTATTTTTATTATTTAAACTGCCTTCACAAATCAAAAAGGAAACTACAGGGTGCCTTAGTGCCTTACTTAGAATTTAATGTGATGTGACATCCTGTAATAGAACAAACTTTGTTTTGTGTGCTTTCTTTTTGCTAGTCTACATGCTAAATAAAAATAAGTCAATTATATATTTTATGTATATTAAGATTTATGCATAAAACAGAAACATGTCAAGAAATACTTTTATATTCAAGGATGCATTACATTGGTAAAAAGTGCCAGTAAAGGCATTAATAATGTTAGAAAATATTCAAAGATTTTAAATTAAGATTAAATAAATGCTGTTTTTTTTTACATTTCTTCATCAAATAATCCTTAAAAAAATTAACACAATTTCCACAAAAATATAGCACCCAACATTTTTTCTTACACTGATAATAATAAAAATGTGTGTTGAGCAAAAAAATGAATAAATAAAATAATAAATAACTAAAAGAACACAACCCGCCTGTTAGAATGATTTCTGAAGATCATGTGATCTTTATGCTGGAGTGATGATGCTGGAAATTCAGCTTTGCCAACATAAAAATAATGATATTTTAAAATATAGAAAATGTAATGTTTTTATTATTATTATTAGCTCTAAAAAGGGGAATATTTATGACGAATTATAACTGGTTATGATTCATAATAAATATTAGATTATATCTTCGAATTAACTGTAGCATAATCAATATTACAATTATTTGATCTGTCCGTCCACCGTGCAGATAATATAATCATTTATCAATTCAAGGAATGTTTATTTTTCTGGCCACGTAACAATAAACTGTCCTTCTTTGTGCAGTGCTAGCAGTAATTTTAGCAAAATGTAGCAAGGGTTCACATATTCATTGACTTCGAATTGTGAGCAGCAGACAGAGATCCGTTTGTGATATAAGGGATTTAATAAATTAAACTATATCTAACATATAACTAACTATAACATATATACACAGAATGAAACAAAGTAAGAAAAAGAGAGAGAAATAGAAAAAGAATGGCAGTATTTCACAACACTTAACCACAACCTTTGAAAATCAACAAAGAATCCAATAATCACCTTAAAAAGGTCTGAACCTTAAACACGCATCTGAATAATTTCAAGCGGTTACTTGCACTGGTTTCGATTGCTGAAGAAGAGTCCGGATGCGGTAGATAACGGAGGTCTTTTGATGAGTTCGTGAGGAGTCAGCTGGAAGTTTTTACTTCTGGTTCTTCTGAAGAAGAAGTCCACAGCGACTAACGTTACTTGAAAGTAAAAACTGCCGGAAAATAAAACTCAAGAGGAAGGTCTTGAGAGTCCTGAAAGGTGTTGTATCAAACGAAGAAGAAGTTTTCTGAGCGAAGTTTATTTTGGGCTGATCGCTTTTGAGAATTTCTATTCTGTGTGTACTGGCCAATGAGAGGCATGGATTTTTGAGCGGGAGAACTTTCTTTGTCTCTTGTTTATGGCTCATTTGTATGTTTTATGGCAGGTCTGGAATTTCTGCAGTTTTAACCCAATATAGTATAAATCGTATGATGCGTTTCACAATCAAATACTGTACGTCATTGTCCGAGAAATGAAAACAGGTAACATTGATACCAAGAAACAACCATTTGGAATAGGTTAAACCAAAGATACATACATACACCTGAATATTAGTGTTTTATGGCTTTAACTAATACAAATAACGAGTTGTAACTCATCTAGTCTAACAAGGGAATGTACACACCACAGGCATATACCAGATACAATTATAACTGAATAATTATAGTCTAAAATAAAGAAATGTCTTTATGTGTGTGTGTGTGTTAGTTTGTGTGGGTGTGTGTTAGTTTGGCCATTTACAGCTCTTTGGGAATGTGTTTGAAAACTCCAAATGAGGCGAGGTTGGTGAAACTGGTTAGCATCTCCCTGAGGGGGGGGGGGGAACCATTTGACATTTAGCACCCATATAAGTGTAACGTCTGGGACCAGGGCTGTAATTTATATGCAAATGTCAAAAGCTAAAAGGGGTCTCTTAAGCCATAAACACCCAACGCTCATGCATGATTCTACGCAGATGCTACAAAAACTTATTTTAAATTGTAATGTTTCACAATTTTATGGCTTTTATTTTGGATCAAATAAATGCAGCCTTAGTGAGCATAAGAGACTTGTTTCAAAAACATTAAAAATCCTAACGATCCCGAACTTATGAATGGTAGAATTAATTCCTGATATCTTTCTTCTCAGGCAAAAGTATCTTATTTTAAAGAGATTTAAATCATTTTAGTTGGAAACCAAGATAGGTAATAAATAGGATAAATAAAATCACTTATAACATTTTTGTTTAACATTTTTTATAACATTATTTTGTGTCCTGGACAGAAACATTCCAGCTCTTCACACATTTGCTTTCCATTAGCCCTGGCCTGGAAAACACAAACTCATACCAGTTCCCACAATTTCCTCAGAATGTTCTTCAAGGCAAAAGCGAAAACATCAGAGACAACTTCGATGGCATCTCAACACCTCTCGCATATCAGCTCTGGAGATCCTTTACCATGACAACATGTTTACCTAGATATAGGCTATGCTTACTAGTTCAGATCTCCTCAGGGACAGGGACAAATATGTGAAGAAAAAAAGAACAACAGATATCTCTTCATCCAGAACTTCTCTTGCTTTTTTGTAAATGCAGCTGTCATGATTACGAACAGCTTAAAAATACAGTACAATACCTTTCTGGTGGAGTTCAGAAAGATGGGGTGATAATTACTGTAGTGTGTGTGTTGTATTTTGAGACTTAAAAAGAGATCTTGTGTGACTGAAAGGTGTTATGAAGGGGTGTAGGAGGTGAGGAGTTGTCAGTCAGCCCCTGAGGAATCGACAGGAAAGGAAAGAGAAACACAGAAAGAGAGAGATGGAGGAAGGTGTTCAAGGAAAGTTAGGAGGTGTGTTTGCTCCGGTGTGTAATGAGAGTTCAGAACCCAGTGCGTGTTCCTCCTACGAATGTTCACTGAGCCTTTCATCAGAGCGCCATCCATTCGCCATCTTTCACAACCTCCTCCATAGTGCTCACACACACATATACATCTGTACACTTGCACCTAGATACAGAGGGGTGCAAAAGTTGGAAAACACTAGTGACGCTGCTTCTCTTTTTGAACAAACATGTTTACGTAATCAATGTAACAGTTGCTTCTTTTTAATGAATCAAAAACAAAGCGCAATGATTCTTTTTAGGGAATTAGAAACATACAGCTAACAACCAACTTGAAGATTTAATTCATCATCTCTAAAAAGACAGTAAAAAATCATTAAAAAGTGAATTTTTTTAATTGAAGTTATTTCATCATTTTTATATTTCATCATTTATTCACTACCATTCATATATATTTTTGCTTTTTTTCCCACCAAGGCTGCATTTGTTTGATCCAAAATATTATTACAATTTAAAATAACAGTTTTCTATTTCAGTATAATTTTAAATGTTATTTATTCCTGTGATGCAATGCTGAATTTTCATTCATCCCATCTTCAGTGTCACATGATCTCTCAGAAATCATTTTAATATGCTGATTTGCTGATTCAAGAAACATTTCTTATTATTGTTAATGTTGAAACCAGTTGTGCTGCTTAATATTTTATTGAAACAGTGATCTTTTTTTTATCAGTATTGTTTGTTGTATGGAAAGTTAAAAAAAATGCATTTTATAAACTTTATAAATGTCTTTATTTTCACTTTTGGTCGATTTAATGCATACTTGAGAAATAAAAATATTAATTTCTTTGGAAAAAAAAATGTAAATACTAAAAGAATCAGTAATGGAAACGTAAAGGAACCAGATTTGTTAAGGCAATTCTAAAACGAGACCATTATATTCATTATGATTCCCATCACAAGCACACATGCACTCATCATACAAACTGTTGTGTTAAAGTTTTTTGGGTTTTTTAGTATCAATCTGGTTAGTCTTAAAGGGGTCATATGATGCGATTAAAATTTTTCCTTTCTCTTTGGAGTGTTACAAGCTCTTGGTGCATAAAGAAGATCTGTAAAGTTGCAAAGATTAAAGTCTCAAATCCAAAGAGATATTCTTTATAAAGTTGAGTCAGCCACGCCTACCTAAAACGGCTCGTTCTAACACACCCCACATGTCTACGTCACTATGTGGGAAGATTTGCATAACGCCGCTCAAATGTTCACGCAAAGAAAGAAAGGCGTAACTTTTATTCTCGCTGTATATTGTTGTTGCTGCCGCCGCCATGTTGTGAAGACGATGTGTGGTTCGTTGTGAAAGCGAAACTACTATGTTTGGCCTTCCAAAAGAGGACGATATCTGCTTCGTCATGCCTGGAGCTGATCCGTGCTGGTCGCTGAGGAAATACAACAACTTTGCGCTGTGGATCACCGGATCGGCTTTCACCGTGGACGAAGCGGAGTCCAGCCCGGGGTCGTCACATGTGGTTGCCACAAACCCACCGGCCACTCCTTCGTCGAAGCTGGGCCGCGCCGTTTCTCAAGCCCGCCGCCTGGGCTCACCTCGAGCCCGCCGTCCGTTCCTCACCTACCCCCGCCTCGCCACCAGCCTCCGCCTAACTCACGGACTTTAAGGACGGTTTTTAGGGATTCAAGATTTTTCTATTATATTTTTTATCATTTAAAGCGAGTTTTTTGGGCAGGAAAAAGAGGGCTATGTTGTTTGTAATTTCCTCGATCACAAATGCCACATGGTTGATTTTAGCGCCGCTTCAACTGCAACGCATAAAAAACCGATATAAGTCATTATAATCCATAATTATGTTCCCACTGATGCAACGAATGCCTTGTTTATAATGGTTTTTCATGTTTTTGAATCATCGCTCCGTCCTGACAGGGCATCATCACAGTATGGTGAGGGGCGTTACATTTTCGTCACACGTTTGAGGTATTCGGCTAATCACAACGCACTTGATAGCTGGCCAGTCAGAGCACACCTTGCTTTTCAGACTGATGAGCTTTGTAAACATCGACGTGTTTCAGAAAGGCGGGGCATAGACGATAAACAATATTGTACAGTATGTGGAAATAATGTGTTTTTTGAACCTTAAACCGCATACACACATTTCATTACACCAAATAACACAAAATAATGATCTTTAAAAAACATCATATGACCCCTTTAGGTTATCTTAAGGCAGTGTGCTCTAAAAAAAAAAAAAAAAAGAAACAAAACAGTTGACAAATTCGCATTTAGAAGATATAAGCATTCAAACTTGCAGTTCGTCACTTCCGCCAAAACGGCTCAACAATTTTTTTTGATGTCACATCGTACTTCAGCTTCTCATCAAACTTTCTGTCCAATCAAATGCTCTCTAGAATCCGAAGCGCCCGCCCCCTACACTATAAAATAGACTCTGAAGCCGCAGCTGAAATCGGTCACTTGTCCACAGAATTAGTATGTTCTGTACCGTGAATGGCACGTAATGCACTATATAGGGGACAGGGAACGATTCAGACAGTGTAAATATGCTTTCCATTGAGGAAAAAAGAAGTCTGGTTTCGCGCTGTGTCACGCTAACCACCGCACCGCACACACACTCTGATCCGGTCCAGAGACACGATAGCACGGAGCGGATCACATGCGCGAGTCGGCGCAGACCACAAAATTTTTTGGAGCTATTTGAATTCTACACAGAATGCTATATTTTATAGCAATATGGATGAGATTGTGGCTGGCATACCCTGTCAAATGCGGCTTTACGGAGCTCAACGGCTCTAGCACAAGCTGTGATATAAACGAACGCTATTGGCTATTTTAAAAAGGGGCGGGGCTGCTTGATATGTCTCGCCCTGTCTTCCTGTTTCAGTTAAATGACGTCAACACATAGAGTAACGCTGCGTGTTTCTAAGCATTTCAGGCCAGGGAACTTTTAAGGTCTGTGGCACACATGCACACTCCAACAATGGTTGTCTGAAGAAGGGGTCACTATGAGTCAAGGAGGCATGCGTGGCATGGTGCCCTTTATTTATTCTCCCTGTTCGCCACAAAGTCGTCACAAAGCATCCCATAATGGCGGCTGTGGGCCTGCATTTTTATGAGTCGTTATATGAGAGGTCTGCCTCACAACGAGCTTGACTTACACAGGTTAGAGGTCATGACCCCTAGTGCGACGTGTGTTTACCAGCAGGCAGGAGTGCGGGCCTCCCCCCCCCTTTTTGATGGAGCCGAGATTACCACACTTGGGCCTCATTTATCAATCTAACGTAGAAACGAGCGCAGATCTGTGCGCACAAATCAACTTACGACAGAGTTCACGTGTGATTTATGAAACATTCGTATGCCGCCGATCTCATCGTACGAGTGATCGCATGTTGATAAATGTGGCGCCAGAAAACAATCGTCATTTGAATGTCACGCCCCTAAAAACACCCTGGTTTAGAAGCCTCGCCCCTAGAGTTTACGACACGGAGAAACAAAACCCGGCCAAAAAGAGGAAGTAATCTCGCTAAAGAGAAATTGATCTTACTCCAAAATCACCCGTTAACCTTGTAATTGCAAACAATTAGGCTACATTAATATATGTAATTTATATGTATATTAAAATACTGGTAAATATAAACAGCCTATTTAGTTCCCCTCACTCTACAACAAATATTTTAAATTTAACGGTATTCAGAACAGAATAAAAATTTTAAAATAAGTAGTTATAAAATTATATTTTTAACTGTAAAATAAAACACAAATTAGGCTATAGTGGCATTCATTATAAACAGCATACAAATGTCAAGCAAAACTGAAACGGCATTGGGCTCACGCGCCTGTCTCATACCACAAGAATCCAAATGTTTCCATTTTTGCCATATTTGTAACATTTGTTTGCATAACTATTATTCATTATGTAGCCTAAACATGGTTTTATACTTCTCTCATGTTCTAATATCCGTGTAAAATCCTTCACATGTGCAAAAATGTTTATTGTTTGGGCGCTGCACGCTGATTTTACAGAGGACCTTTTCAAATAAACAGTGTAACTTATGTTTGGTTGACTGCATTTTAGTTTGATGATGAATGGCTGAAATGTCAGGCAACGCTAGAACTAATGTTGTTTGTGTGTGCGTGAGGCGCCTGTGCGATCAGATGGATTCAATCAAATAAAGATATAAAGAAAATAAATTAAATGCATTAAGAGTGTCACAAAAAAGAGCGTAGCATATATTTGTTGCACAGTGGGTTTTTTTTCCTTTTGTTAAACTGTTAATTATATTATAGCCTATTATATATTTTGTGTGATCCTATTGATTTGATTCCTTTTATAAACTTAATTTCTGTTTTTCTCCTTTCACAGAAGCGCTGCAGGTGCATGATGTGACGATTGAATCCTCACGGTCTTGTTTATGCTGCTATTCGCGCATATAAAGCTAAAGCCCTGTACAAAACAACACCAAAACAACATTCTAATCTGACTGGTTAATGATCGACTAATGAGCTTCGTTTGACGGTCAGGAATATAAAAATGAACAAAATGCTGTCAATCTACAATTCTCCACTGTATTTACTATGCTCTGCGCAAGTTCAGGTAACTCAAAAACTTGCGTACACGAGCTGAGACCAGACGTGAGATTTGATCGTAGCCACCGCTCACGTCCATATTGATAAATTCCACGTTTTGCGTTGAAACGACCGTACGCTCAATTTTCTGTCGTACGTTCGTTTCGTAAATGAGGCCCACTATCACTAGCTGTGGTTGATTTAAAGCCACACTGTCACAGATCTCCCCCTCCTCACAGTTATTCCATATGGTTTTATTTAGTTTATTTAGTCATTAAATTTAGTTTGTTTAGTCATTTTTTTTACTAAATACAACTAAATAAAAATGAGAAATGTTGCCTTGGCAATTAGATTAAATAAAATAAGTTAAAGTTAATGTTAGTTAATGTTTATTTTATTTCAAGTAATGAACAACTAATGATAATTCAGGCTTGTGGTTATTATGTCAGAAAAGCCCAGAAAGTTCTTATTAGAAATGAGAGTTAACGGAGATAAAAAGAAAGCAGATTTAATGCATTAGCATAAATAAATAATACGTTTTATGGTTTTAAATTAATTAAAGTTTACCCTACTTACTTTCTTAAAATACATCCTTGGTCTTATTGTACATGATTTACATGCACATAATTCCCAAGAAAGATGTTTTCTTTTATATTTGATGAAAAAAAAGGCTTTCCTTTTTCCACTGAGGCCACACAGTCTAGTGGATAATATTAACAAATAGCCAAATAGTATTTAGGTGTTATTTTAGCAAACCTAAACTCAGGTCTGAATAATGTTTTATGATCAAATCAATTCCCAGCTAAATAAAGTTCTCAATATACATTTTCTTCCTCAATGAATATTCTGTTGCACCCAGAAAAACATCATTTTATGCAATCAAAATGTGTTGGTAGCGCTGATTCTTTGACTTTAAATCTTCATGTTGACAGCTCAGCCCCCTTGGTTTAAGCTTGCCTCCTATAAAAGAGCTGTAGTGGAATCACAGTATCTGATTGGGCTTTTACAGCTCTCTGGCTCTATATCACCTTAACCCAGCATGCACTGCTCCAGCTTTACTGAGGTTGTTTGCATACAGCAGCATAGATCAATAGCGAGAAATCAAAATCCTTGCTGCCATACAGCTCCATAAAGGGTCTGTGCATGTGTCTAGAGCTTCCTTGCGGCGTATAATGTGGCCTCAGTGTAACTCCTCCTTTTACCCTACAAACAACACACACTTAATCAGAGCATCCGATTTCCCTTTGGTCCTGCAATGTGGTGCATGTGTGTGTATGTGTGTGTGTTTTTTACCAGTGCATTGTTGTGCCCACATGATAATTGAATGTGCGCTCAGGCAGCATCCGTGCTAGCGTTCCAGCTCATACTTTAATTAGTTTAGCTTTTTGTCTGCCGGCTCGGCCATCAGTCGCCAATCAATAGCACTCCGGAGAACAGAAGGGCTCTATTGGAAACAGATACGTAAGCTTTGTAGATAGCACTGCTCATGCACCCACTCCACATACCTTGGATGGCTTTAAATGTCCGATGTTAGAGTGAACATGCTTAATTGTACAGATAAATGAGGCCTCTGAACCTGGTTTTATGTGTGTGAGTGTGTTTGCATGAGTAAGTGAGGTGCGCTCGGTTATTGCTGTTCAGTTATTGCTTTGTTCCAAAAAAAATGAGCGGTGATCCGCCGCTCTATCGGAATTCAATGGCTGCTTTGTTTAAACCTGCTCATTCTCCATTCTTCACCTTTATGAGTTTTCCCTTCCTCTAATCCCATTCACTTTCACTATGGCTCACTTTGCCCCTAACTTACTTAAACGCAGGCCTAAATATCAACAAATTAGATTTCCACCAGCAGCATTTAAAGCAAATGTGTTGAAATAGGTTCAGTCCTTTTCACTGCGAGGAGCCATTCCGGCTGTTATTGAATAAAAACGCATTGTGCGGGCAAAACAATTATGCACTTTACCGTTGAATCACAGAAATTATTTCAGAGCGCTCACCCATTCATCATATTTACGCAATTTCAGATTTTTACAGTGTATTATGGGTGCAGTTAAAAGCGAGAGGAGGAGGTAATTGTAAAACCTGTCAGCATTAGTTAAGTGTGTATAATGGCTGGGTATCACACACTAAATGGCAGTTGTAATATTTACTCTGCTCATTACCTCCCGATCTGCCTCCTGTGACCCGCAGCACCGGGCCTGCGCCCTCTCTAATGAGGGATGGAAATTGCTGCTTCAAGAAATGAAACACAATTTATTTAGAGGAAGGAACACAATGAAATTACCACAAACAACCCTGAAAAATAGGCCCAATAACTCAGGCTTGTGTTTATTACGTTGGAAAAGCCCAAAAAGTTCTTATTAGAAATGGAAGTTAATGGAGATAAAAGGAAAGCGAATTTTAGAGTGTTATTGCATTAGCTTAAAATCCAGCACATGTTTGTGCACAATATCTCAGAGCTATTTTATATTAAAACTCTCTCAACAAAGAGTGTGGATGATATGGAGTTGTTAAGTGCTTTCTGTGAGCCGGCCTGCTTATTGGCGCTCTCAAAGACGGTGAAGGGATAAGTCTGTTCCTTCTTTCACTGCCCTTAAAGATGACTTGAAATCCAAATGCTTTACATGCCTGTTGAGTTTTAGATCTTCCATATGCCAGTGTACCTCTTAGGGATATCGGTATCGGGCCGATACTGGTCTCCTGTATTCGTACTCGTACTCATTAAAATGCCCCGATACCAAACGCCGATACCACACAACATGTGATAAGCGCCATATTCAAACAAAGAAACACCGACAATAGAACAACAGACAGCAGAAAGGAGTTAAGGATGTCTACTACGAAGTATATGTATGCAATGAATATAATGTTAAACATTCAGTATTAACGCCTGTATAGCTGGTGTGCGCGAGCTGATAAACAAAGCACGTTGAGTGGATTGAGCGCGCGGCGGCGCAGATGCGCAAGCTTATCGAGTGAATATACCTTTCTCACAGAACCTTCACTGGAAAGTTTGTAGTTCGGTCGGATATGTCAAAAACAAACAAGTAACCATTTATTTAACATAGGGAGAGAGAGAGAGCGAGAGAGAGAAAGAGAGCGCGCACGCAATTCTGTTGTGTGATCTTTGATGTTCACTCACTTAGCACACACATCATTTGAATTAAAACTATTATATGAGTGGATTTGGAATATAAATCGCAGCACGTTTCAGATGAAAAAACATGACTTCTATTTCTGAAAATATCACAGTAAGGAGATTTATAATGAGTGGTTCCCTGCATTATTACAGCAAAGCGCGTGATTACAGTACTGAGCCGCTGCAATGGAGCAGCTCTAATGCTATTAAATTAAAGAAGATGTAGGCTACCATAGAGAGAAAAAAAAATGAACAGTGAAAGTAACAAAAAATTGTAAAATACATTTTAATGGCCATAATTAAGTGTGAAAATAACCAAAAGATATACAGTCAAACCAAAAATTATTCAGATACCACATATAATTTTTGATATTTTTTTTACTAGTGGGTGCAGGACACTATAGTTTATTTTTGTAAGTGAGGATAGCAAAATAAAGTATACTGTGACATCATACCCAAAATTCTTCATACAGTGGACTACCAGTAAAATTGATACAAATTTGGTTCCAAAAATTATTCAGACCGAGTCTGGGAAAAAAATTGAAGTTGAGGTTTGCATGAAGCTGGATGACAGCATGCCCAGGAGACTACAGGCTGTCATTAAGGCTAAGGGCTGCCCTACTAAGTATTGATAGTTGTGTAAATAAATACTGTCATACTAACAGCTGTCAAAATTTTGGTTGATTGTAATCCATTACACACCTTTCTATCAAAATGATCTAACATTATCAAGATTAATTTGTTCTGACACAGTGTAACTCTGAATTCTTGTCATATTTTATTACCATTTTCTAAACTATAGCGAATAAACTGTGATAATGTGAGAAATGTTGAAGGTGTCTGAATAAATTTTGGTTTGACTGTCTCTATTTGATAAATTAAGTTAACCAACTAACATTATACATACCCTTTTGGTTTCTGTACCCAATATTTAAAAAATGTACAAATGCAATAAAAATATCGGTATCGGTACTCGGTATCGACAAGTACCAAAAATAAAGGTATCGATATCGGGTGAGTACTGGAAAAAGTGGTATCGGTGCATCCCTAGTACCTCTAAAGTTGACAAAATTAATGTTTACATTTTTTTTTGTTGAGAAGTAAGAACATCCATTTAGCTTAAATTATAAAAACTTAACTCAGTTGTTATTGCTAATTAAACCATATAACCTATTACAAAGTATTTCTGTAAAATAAAATAAAATAAAATAACTTAAACCAGACTTAACAAACCTTAGTATGAGAGCAAGTTTTTTGATTGAGCTTCCTGTTTCAATTGGAAATATGTTGGAAAACTTTGTTCAAACCATTTCATGGGGTCATTAAACACTGATCACTGATCCTTATTTACATAGTTAATTGCTACACGTGAGGTACAACCACAATCCAGCCTAAGCTGCTATCTGTGTTTTCCAACTGTTTTGGAGCTGGTCTAAGCAGGTCATATGACCATCTTGCACCAGCAACACACAATCTACCAGTAGTCATAAGGTGGTCATGCTGTTTTTTTTTTGCTTTTTTTTGTTTTTTTGGAACATGGTAGCTCGACTCTTAGACCAGGTAAATTACAGCTGCCATGTTCCAGAACAGATCCACTCCAGCAGCCAAACACAAACACACACACTTCTCCTAGCACAAGTGCCATTTGAGATTTCTATAGAGGAATCTGACTTCTAACAACAAGACTGAAGGTGGGAAGGAGTTATCGGAGTGGAAAGCAGGAAAAAAAGTCCCCAAAAACAAAGGAGAGGGTGTGAGAGTGCTGAAATCGGCCCTGAGTGTTCGCATGGAGAATTTCATCAGCCACTCGTTTCAACACAATACCAAAACAGACTATAAAAGATGGAAACGGCGCTTAAGAGAAAATAAGCAATAATGAGGGGCCGACAGTGCACCGAAGCCCCTCTGTCTCACTGCCAGACCCTCACACCACACTGAAAGAACATCAATCCCCTCTCCACAGCCCATACCCCCTCCCTCTCCCTTTCTCCTCCTCTTCTTGTGTTTCATTTTACCTCTCTTTTTCCCCCCACACACACACACCCCACACAACACACACACACACACCTTTTAAATGTTTTACTGGGCTTTATCTTTAAGTTAAGTCGACCTCCCACCTTATCTGAGCTTCCTTTTTAAAAGCACGTGACTCACATTATGAAGTGAGTGTGTTTTTAAATGCTGTATGCTGCATGATACATGAAACCAGAGGTTTTTTTTGTTTTTTTTCCCTGTCCTCTCTCATTCTCTTTGATAAAGTCCTACAAATATAAACACCTCTAATTTAGAATTCAAGTACATAGATGGCCACAAAACTTCTGTTTCTTACATTCATGTTTTGATGTTTACAGTTTTGTTTTAAATGAAACATGCAAACTTGCTCTTCTGTATGACTATCGGCCCTTGAGGTTATACATGTTGTCATGGCGACCTGCAGCCAGCCAGAAAAAAGGGTTAATTAGCGTCAGAACAGTTGATTGGTTTGCGGCAGTAATTAACACAGGTGAGGTTAATTAGTTCCCATGAAACCAGTCAGTCTCTACAGCGCACACAGGGGAAAACAGCAGAGGGAAAAAAGCATAAACATTTACACGCCTTTACTTTATTACTTCTGAAAGTTGGGGAGAATTTTAATATGCATGGTAAGGTCCCCTGTGAGAGGACGCAAGGAGAAATTCAGCCTCATTAATGGAAGCGGGACAAACCTGAGCGAGATGCTGTCTCTATCAATAACACACAGCTAATCCACACATGCACTGTTGCTCTATGCTGTCTGAGGTAACACATGGTTAATATGCACCGTCCAACAAAATGCCATTCTGTTTTCTATTTTCTGAATGTCTGTCTGTCTGTCTGTCTATCTATCTATCTATCTATCTATCTATCTATCTATCTGTCTATCTATCTATCTATCTATCCTATCCTATCCTATCTGTCTGTCTGTCTATCTGTATCTGTATGTATAGACTATCTGTCTGTCCCACCTGTACAGGGTACCTTCACACACACTCATTCATGCTCTCACACGCACATACACACACACACACACACACCCAGGTACGTGCTACATCGATACTAACGAGGAGGCACACAAACGGGATGAAATGATATGGAAAACATATACAGTTAACTCAAATTCAAGCTCTTGTCACATTCTTAGAGGGCGGGAGGGATCGGGCAGTCCAGTGTGTGCCATTATAAAGCCGTGATGTCAATTCCCTCTGGTGCACAGCAGATCTGAGTGACGGAAACCAGGCGGTGAAATGGAAACATATCCAGTCGTTGTCTACTCTTCCTTCCCATGTTCTTATATGTCCTGGAGCAAATGGTGTACAATCTGTACAATTGTCCAGAATGACACTGGACAAAGCTGAATAACAAAATGTCCAACATCCTGTGTTCACTTCTCATTTCCTATTGTATACAAACATCTACCAGTTTTAAACATGCAATAGATATTCCAGCCTTATAGGATGGTGTGTTTATTTAAAGAACAATGAAGTGGATGTGTGAGAATTGATTTTTTGAACAGACGGTAGCTTGTCATGTTTACATTGTTCATTAGAAATAGTACTGCACTTTGCTCCTAATGTGCATTTGTTAGAAGCTGACATTTATGATGATGCTGTACGTACGTTTATAATCCAGAATAGCTAAAAGCATATACATTCACTCAAGTCGCCCCTTAAACTTTACACACTGTTTGGATCGCTGTAATAATTTGGACAGAGTTTAATGTAAACGCATTGACTGTGAGGGAAACAGCGTGGCGTCTGGATATCTCCCTTGAGCTGTAATCTATACTGAAGCGCTGCATCTTTGATCAGCACAGCTTCATAAAGTCTTTAGAGGTACACTGTTTTGGCGAGGCTGCTTTTCAGGAAGACAGCGGGATGAAAGATTGTCTCTTGCTTTTCTCTTCATCTCAAATGTTTTTATTGGAATGTACTGACACCCTTTCACCTTCTAGTTTCAGAGGCCCCTGCGAAAAGCATTTCAGTAATGGCTGACTGCTTAAAACAAAATGTTTAAATTAGTAAATAAACAACGTGAAATCATCTGATATGTGCCTAAGAAAAGAAAATAAGTGGCGGAGTGTTGTTCCTGATGTATTTTTAATGTTCAGACATTGGAAAATAGTGTAGTGATACAACCAACCTGAAGCAAACATCTTCATACACCAAATATTTCTCTCTGTCTTTGAGGACTCTTGAGGACGAGAGTCATTGCATAGCAAAAGACAAGCCTCTAAGGCTTCTTTACTGTATCTTTATGCACAGTGGATAAAACATGCATGCAGTCAAATGTTTATCAATTTTACCTGCATATAACAATGATTGACCTGGGTGAGTTGTTATGGGTGAAAGAGAGCTAGGCAGCATTATGTGTCCCTCTGGTGTGTACCCTTCCCAAATCCCTGTAACCCCTCCTCAGGCACATGTGTCCTGCCAAAACACCTGCCTCCAGGTGTTCACACTGCTCAGTAATCATGGTTCAGGCTATGGCCAGAACAATAGCAGATGTGGGAACAATTGGACTTGTTGTTTCATAATGATGCAGGCTTCCTTCAAAACAAAAACAAGCAGGTAAACACTAATTATCATGAATAAAAATGTGAGGACAACAACTCATTTGTCCTTAGAGGCTTGAAGGCACCTTCAAATTGCCCTAAGTTACAAATATCTGATGAGAATGAACCTTTAGCTTGAGGAATATCCACAATATGCCACACCTGTTCGCAATCAAGAAATCTCTTAAATAGGACCTGCCTGACAAAGTGAAGTAGACCAAAAGATCCTCAAAAGTTAGACATCATGCCGAGATCCAAAGAATTTCAGAAACAAATGAGAAAGAAAGTATTGAGATCTATCAGTCTGGAAAGGATTATAAAGCATTTTCTAAGGCTTTGGGACTCCAGCGATCCACAGTGAGAGCCATTATTCACAAACGGCAAATACATGGAACAGTGGAGAACCTTCCCATGAGTGGCCGGCCGACCAAAATTACCCCAAGAGCACAGCGACGACTCATCCATGTCATAAAAGAACCCAGAACAACATCTAAATAACTGCAGGCCTCACTTGCCTCAGTTAAGGTCAGTGTTCATGACTGAAAAAACCGCTGCTGAGCAAAAGGAACATAAAGGCTCATTTCATTTTGGCCAGAACATCCTGATGATACCCAGTCACCTTTTTGGAAATACCTTGGACTGACGCGACCAAAGTGAACTTTTGGAAGTGTTGTCCCATTACGTCTATCGTAAAGAACACTGCATTTCAAGAAAAAGGACATCATCCCACATAAATAGGTGGTGGTAGTGTGATGGTCTGAAGGCTGTTTTGCGCTTCAGGACCGAAGACTTGCTGTTAAAATTAACCATGCTTCTGCTGTTATACCAAAAAGCCTGAAGGAGACTGTCCGCCCTCTTTCGGGACCTCAACTGAAGCGAACTTGTTCTGCGCAGGACAATGAGTCCAACAACCACAGTCCACTCTGAATGGCGGAAGACAAACCAATGAATACTCGTCAAAGTCCTGACCTGATTCCTATTGAGATGCTGTGGCATGACCTCAAAAAGGCGGTTCATGCTCGAAAACCCTCAAATGTGGATGAATTACAACAATTCTGCATAGATGAATGGACCAAAATTCCTCCACAGCGCTGAAACAGACTCATTGCAAGTTATCGCAAACGTTTGATTGCAGTTGTTGCTGCTAAGGGTGGCACAACCAGTTATTAGGTTTAGGGGGCAAACACTTCTTCACACAGGGCCATGTAGTTTTGGATTTTGTTTTCCCTTAATAATAAAAACCTTCATTTAAAAACTGCATGATGTGTTCACTTGTGTTATCTTTTACTAATATTAAAATTAGTTTGATGATCTGAAACATTAAAGTGTGACAAACATGCAAAAAAATAAGAAATCAGGAAGGGGGCCAACACTTTTTCACACCACTGTAAGATCCGTAGCCTTAACGGCACCTTGGTACAGCTCTCCTTCTTTGAAATAAAAAGTATGGACTTTTCGGCCGTGCAACAAGAACGCAGTTATAGGATCAGCTTCAAGTCTTTAGTGGTTGGCGTCTGGTGGCTGTTTAATTGATGTTGAGTGGCTTTTGAAGTTGAAGTATGAAGAGTATTGCTGATCTGAGGAAGTGAACAGAACCTTCTCTGCTTCTCCACGATGCTAATCTCACCTAGACTGTCACACCCTGTTCTAACTCACCGCCTGTCGCCAGCATCTTGCTGCCCAAAAACGAAGATAAGTTTTGTGGTACTACACAAACACCCCCCCCCATCCCATATCTCTTCGCAATGTGGGGCTTAGAGCTCATGAGATAACTTGAATGTTACACCTAAACTAGGTCGTTGATGAGGTAGCAATTGCATCCAAGAGACGCAATTAGCTTAATGCTAATGAAGCAAGCAGATATTGAGATCTGGATTGAGAGGGCAACTGGTGGTCCAAACTACAGTAATGAAGGCAAATGGCTGGTCATTTAGTCAGTCAATCGAGCATGAGGAGCATGTGTAGCTCTACCTAGATAGTTATCTACAATCATTGAGCGTGCTGGGAGCAAAGTTACGAGGTGAGGTGATGTTAACACTATGCTCCGTTATATGGCAACTTCAAATGAAACTCCATTCAGCTTCACATGGGACAATGTTTTTGCTAGCCCTGCATGGTGTGAAATGAAGGAGTAAATACACTATACTTAGAAACATAAAACAAGGCTATATGTTTGTTTTTATTTCTTTTTCAAATGAGACCGGTGAGGTGTTAGCCAAACAGATGAATATAAATAGACTCTATAGCAGAAGCAGGACTTTGATTCCATACATTCTGATGTGCAGCTTGTTACTGGTTTATGGAGGGGCAGACCTGCACTTGCAAATGAAAACGTAAGTAAGCGGAGGCTGAAGGAAACAGCAGCACTGTGGAAATGAGCCCAGACTTCGCATTTTAGCAGCATAAATAGCTCCATTACCGCTGCTGAATGCATAAACAGAGCACCGTCCACCCAGCACCGCTACTGCAAATAGACTCTTGCCTCCAGCAATATTAAACACACATACACGCATTAAATTAAACCACTGCTGAGTTGGTTCAGGGATTCCGGTGAGCTAATGATCCCTGTTTTGACTCATTGTGTCATGGTTTACATGCTCTACCTTTCCCTGTCTCTGCGGTACTGAGATTTTATAAATCTTAATGGTTTAATATTATTTTAGTACTTAAAATGCATGACATCTAAATGCTGCATATGAATCAGTTATTGATTAGCAGTATAATTACATCTTGAATGCTGCATGTATAAAAAACTGCTAAGTTAATAGCAAAGATGAATGCAATCAGTGTAGTACAATTCATAAACAACGGACTAATATGAGCCAATTCTTCCTAGTAAATCAAAAACATACATCACACAACCAGTGTAGCCTGGTGTACAAACAAATTAAACTTCGAACTGATTATTTTCAGTAAACAAGAGACATACAGAATGACCAGTGTAGCCTGATTTACAAACAAATGACTCTTATGATCGGTTCTTTTTAATGAATTAAAAAAACTTACAGACCAACTAGTGTAGTATGATTCACAAACAAATGACTCTTGTGAACTGGTTCTTTTTAGTGAAGGAAAAACCTGAATAGTTAAAAAGCTTGAGTTACTGGTTTAAATCCGTCTAAAGCACTGCTCTTGTGAATCAAAATCAATTCTTACTTTGCATATGACACCTTTGCATAACAATTGAATGAAAGATTACATAGAACAGTAAAGGTGTGCAGCAGCTCTTGTATGCCCTAAGTGTAGCATGCTGTAAATGAATGATCATAGACACTGGCAGCTTCAGTAAATGGCCACCCTGTGGTTGAGACTTGGTTTGGTGAGGTCAGCTGATCCAGGTTTTATGCTGCTGTTCACTACTCCTCTATCACTGTAACCCTAATGGCTTAATCTCTGTCTACTGTTGCCGTCAACATATACAAAGAGCCCAGACTCTTTTGTGCGCCAAGCCTTTGTGTGTGTGTGTGTGTGTGTATGTGTGTATCACTGGGCTTGATATCCCTGTGTGATGTATTTCATCTGTGAGTGTGTTTCAGGAGACAGTTACCTCATTAAATCAGCACTGTTGCTGCCCTTCTGCCTCTGTGATGCTTCTTTCCGACCCGAACCATGCAGCAATTCTACAACACTCTAAGAAAGCACAAAACTGCTCTAAAGATTTGATACGAGAAAAAGACGACACTAGAAGAGAGAGAGAAAAGGGCGGGTGGAAGGACGGACTCTGACAGCATCTGGACTCTGACATTTCTCTGCTTGGATAACCATCGCACCCTCTGTCCCTCCAGCCATGAAGGGAGGGGGGGTAATGTCAGTTGTCAATCAAGTTAGTCCCCACGCAGCTCTGGTTCCTGCGCTGTTGTGCATGGCCTGTCTGAGAGACAGACAAAGAGGCCACCTTTCACCCCGACACCCCCCTCAGCACCACCTCTTACCCCAGTTGCTGCCTGAGGCTGGGCCAGAGGAGCTGAAGCATCAGTTTTGTGGAGGGGAAATAGAGCACAGGTGGTTCACTACATCTCTCATCCTCTCTAAGATAGGATGCTTTACTAGTGTGACATTTAAACACCTGTTCCGGCACTACCCAATTGGCTCTGCCATTTTTTTACAGTCTATGTGTGTATTGTAACGCTTGTAGCCTTTCGGTATGGATGTAGAAAAATCTGTTCTGTGGTTATGATAGTTTTTGCATGTGCTCTAGGCCTCCTCTTTTACTTTTCATTTAGGGCAGAAACATAAATACGGAAACACCAATCCTTGGCATACCTAACATGGTGGCTATGATTCTCTAAATGCAAGAGTCCGATAGAGTTAGCTTCAAATATCTATAACATATAGCTGTAGCGTCTGCGTAGGATCATGCATGAGCGTTGGACTGTTTATGGCTTAAGAGACCCCTTTTAGCCTTTTGACATTTGCATATAAATTACAGTTCTGGTCAGAGATTTTACTTTTTAATGGGGGTTTAAATTGCCAGATGGTTCTTCGCCGTCAAGAAGATTATAACCAGCCCCCATGAGCATCCCCCAATCTGAATTCAAACACATTCCGCAAAGAGCTGTAAATGGCCAAACCAACACACACACACACACACAACTAAACACCACACCACATAAGACCTTTCTTATTTTAAGCTATATTAATGCATTATAATTGTATCTTGTATACTCCATGTGTTTTGTGTACTTTTCCCCTTTAGATGTACTAGTTGCCACTCGTTCTTTGTATTAGTTTAAGCCATAAAACACTGATATTCAGGTGTTTGTATGTATCTTTGGTTTAATCTATTCCAAATGGTTGTTTCTTGGTATCAATGTTACCTGTTTTTCATTCCTCGGACAATGAGTATGTGTATGTGATTGTGATTGTGAAATGCATCATATGACTCGTACGATATGTTGGGTTAAAACTAGAGAAATTCCAGACCTGCCATAAAACATGCAAATGAGCCATGAACAAGAGACAAAGAAAGTTTCTCCCGCTCAGAATTCATGCCTCTTATTGGCCAGTCCATACAGAATAGGAATTCTCAAAAGTGATTAGCCCGAAATAACTACGTCAGAAAATTTCTTCTTCGTTTGAGACAACACCTTCCAAGACTCTCAAGACCTTCCTTTTTGAGTTTTATTTTCCGGCAGTTTTTTACTTTCAAGTAACGTTAGTCGCTGTTGACTTTTCCTTCTTCAGAAGAACCAGGAGTAAAAACTTCCAGCTGACTCCTCACGAACTCATCAAAGACCTCCGTTGTCTACCGCATCAGGACTCTTGTTCAGCAATGAAGCCAATGCAAGTAACCGTTTATAATTATTTAGATGCATGTTTAAGTTTGAGTCCCTTTTTAAGGTGATTTTTGATTCTCTGATGTTTTTCAAAGGTTGTGGTTAAGTGATGTGAAATAATGCCATTCTTTTCTATTCTCTATCTTCTCCTTACTTTGTTTCATTCTGTGTATAAATGTTTTAGTTAGTTATATGTTAGATACAGTTTCATTTATTAAATCCCTTATATCACAAACGGATCTCTGTCTGCTGCTCACAATTCGAAGTCAATGAATGTTTGAACCCTTGCTACATTGTTTGCTAAATTACTGCTAGCACTGCACCCAGAAGGCGTTTAGGGTTCCGTGGCCAGAAAAATAAACATTTCTTGAATTGATAAATGATTATATTGTCTGCTTGGTAGACTGACAGATCAAATAATTGTAATATTGATTCTGCTACAGTTAATTCGAAGATATAATCTAAATATTTATTATGAATCATAACCAGTTATAATTCATCATAAATATTCCCCTTTTTAGAGCTAATAAATAATAAAAACATTACAAAGCTCTATACATATATATGTATAGCTACATATGCAGACAGTTTAATAAAATGTAACTTACTTGACCAGCAAGATTCTCTGATCTGTCATGACAGAGAAAAATATTCACCATAGAAGACAGTTTTGCGGCAACTTTGAAAATGCTATACTTGTAGTTGTGTTGCATATTGCATTACACGTCTCATGCATTGCAATACAAAAATGTTTGTAATTTACTTATTAAAACTTACTGCTAAGCTATTATTGCTGCATCAACGCTGCAAAAAAGACTTCTTAATGTTTTTTTATTTTTAAATTATTTGTACTAATAATTATACTCTGAAATACCTAAATATTGTTAAAACATGATATATTTATTTGAAAATCAATGTGGTGTATGATATTAAACCTTGATTTTATGTATTGTATCTTGAATATAAGTGCATTTTGGCAGATTTTTTAAAACCTGTTTTTAGTTTTTTATACTTTGAGAAAAAAATTTAATAAAATGAAAAATAAAAATCAGCCAATGTTGACAATATACTTGCATTAAAGATGCATTCTCTGAAGTCTTAATATGTTGCTTCTCAAGTAAATAATCTTGTTTCGAAACTTTTAAGATATTTTAACTGTAAAATAAAATAAATTCTTGCTAAGAAAAGCACTGCACTGAAGCTACACTTCCTCCAGTGTTTTAAGTCTATGTGAATGGTTAGAGACTGGAAAAGCTTTTGCTTATTGTTAGTGTGTGTGCAAGAAAGAGATATCTCTGAAGCCATCACCTTGAGTCACTCATCAGTCCCGTCACAGTAAGACCTGAGAGAGGAAACCTAGGGCAGCGGTGCTACAGAGCAGATATGGTGGCTCACTGTGATGACTGCTACAAAAAGTGCCATTCATTCCATCTGAAACAGCTTTATCTGGCACTTTATCAACTCAGCAAATGCTGGGCCTTTATTTGATATTCGACGTGTTAGCAGAAGAGAACAGGAGGGCCTGGATTCTCAGAGGGTGAGCGGTTGCAAATCAGCATCCCCCAAAATCCTCACTGCTGAGTAAAAATGTGACCTATTGAAGTGAGGTTGGGAAGGGCAGACCTTTGGACATGTCAGAGCTGAAGTGACAGATGGAGACAAAGAAAGGAACGAGAATAAAGATAGAGGGATGAGGTGGAGGAAGGTGTCCTGCTGTGCCCTTCTGTCCACCCTGCAAACAGCAGAACTTTAATCTGATGGGTTGTGTGTATGTCTGGCAGTAAGTATAAGTGTGCGTTTCTCTCATTCAGGTCAAAGCGATGAGGCCCAGAGTGGGTTGGATGTCATGTGGCCTACAGGGGTGGCAGGGGTCAAGGGGTAGGGCTCCTGCCTGCTGGGGAGCTTTGATGGGTGGCACGCTCTCCCAGTGAAGCCTCCCAGGCTGGCCGGCTTAGGCGGGGAGGTGCTCTGCTGTCTTTTGTTTTGACCTCAGGCATGTCAGAGCTGTTTCCAATTACGCCCTTGGATCGGGTGGCATGTATTTCTATGTGTTATATGGGATCATAATTGACTATAACTGCACCCTCTTAACTTTAACCAGGTGCACCGGCCAAACTGGAGAGATTAGACTTGCGCTCTTACATGCACAGTGTGTGTCGAGTAAATTATGCCAGGGTTCGACACCAGGATCCGATTTGGCCCTGAAGGAATAGTAGAGAGATTGGCCGTGACTTATTGCCAGATCTTACTGCTATCAGGCTGAGCGAGTGCACATGTGGTCGTGTGTGTTCAGGAGTCGTGTCTGCGGGTTCTGTTGTGCTTTACGAGCTGTGTTAAGTTGCTGTTGTATATTTGTGTTAGTCATGCTCTCCTGAGGCATAGCACTGCTTAGCCCAGCGCAGCAGCCGCAACCATTTTTCCAAGAGGTCTCGACGGAATCGCTGCCGTAAGAAACAGTTAAAGTAACAACATGTGGACATGCACCCACCTGCGACGGGTGCTTTATGAGTGGCCCCCCACCTTCTTGGATTTAAATAGCCCCATTTACTGGCCTGACAAAGGGGAAAGAAGCCCAGTATACATCAGAACCCAGAACCTTACACCGGGAAAGGGGTGAGAGTGGGTATTGATGGCTCATTGGAGTGCCACTCACTGAGAGAGAGCAGTTATGTCAATCCAGTCTAGTGTTTCAGAGTTCACCTCGGGCTAAAGCAGAGTTAAGTGCACACCAAGCGAGGGCGGCCCGGGTCAGCCTGCAACCAAAGACAACCATCCAACCTGAGAGGTTTCCATCATTCTTACAAATCTTACTTAACAGTACACAAAATCTTACCACACGGACAGGAAAACAAAGGAAAATGATGAAAACAATGAGCCTGTCGTGAAACCAGAGAAGAAGCCGATGCATCCGTATTTTTAGTTACAAAGTCGGACCGAATGCATGAGGTGGTTGGAACAGAGAGATGCTTTGGCTCTGAGCATCCTTGTGTGGGATACTGCGTATGTGGTTGAGGCCTAACAAAGGGAAGAGAAGAGAAAATGAGGGCATTGTGTCGGACAGGCTGGTGTTGAGCAGGGAAAGAGCGAGTCTGGGCTAAGAGCGCCGTCACTGACGACACTATAGAATAAACACGTCTCCTGAACACTGATGAGCTGAGCCATCACTTTCAACAAGATCATTACTGTCACTTCATTACATGTCCCATACTCATCTTTGATGCTGACAGAGAATGGAGGGGCAAGCAAACAGAAAGAGAGTGAAATGAGAGTAAACGCGGAAATTATGAGAAATAAAGTTAGACATTTGAGGACAAATAATAAAAATCAAAATGTGAGATAAAGATACCAATATTTTAAAAAAGTATAAAATATATGATCTATATATACCGTGGGTGCGGGAAGTATTCAGACCCCCTTAAATTTTCACTCTGTTATATTGCAGCCATTTGCTAAAATCAATTAAGTTAAATTTTTTTCCTCACACAGCATCCCATATTGACAGAAAAACACAGAATTGTTGACATTTTTGCAGATTTATTAAAAAAAAGAAAAACTGAAATATCACATGGGCCTAAGTATTAGACCCTTTGCTGTATTAAGTATAAGCACCCTTTTGATCTAATACAGCCATGAGTCTTTTGGGAAAGATGCAACAAGTTTTTTCACACCTGGATTTGGGGATTCTTTGCCATTCCTCCTTGCAGATCCTCTCCCGTTCTGTCAGGTTGGATGGTAAACATTAGTGGACAGCCATTTTTAGGTCTCTCCAAAGATGCTCATTTGGGTTTAAGTCAGGGCTCTGGCTGGCCATTCAAGAACAGTCACAGAGTTTTTGTGAAGCCACTCCTTCGTTATTTTTAAGCTGTGTGCTTAGGGTCATTGTCTTGTTGGAATGTAAACCTTCGGCCCAGTCTGAGGTCCTGAGCCCTCTGGAGAAGGTTTTCGTCCAGGATATCCCTGTACTTGGCCGCATTCATTCATCTTTCCCTCGATTGCAACCGAGTCGTCCTGTCCCTGCAGCTGAAAAACATCCCCACAGCATGATGCTGCCACCACCATTCTTCACTGTTGGGACTGTATTGGACAGGTGATGAGCAGTGCCTGTTTTCTCCACACATACCGCTTAGACTTAAGGCCAACAAGTTCTATCTTGGTCTCATCATACCAGAGAATCTTATTTCTCACCATCCTGGAGTCCTTCAGGTGTTTTTTAGCAAGCTCCATGCGGGTTTTCATGTGTCTTGCACTGATGAGAGGCTGCCGTCGGGCCACTCTGCCATAAAGCCCGACTGGTGGAGGGCTGCAGTGATGGTTGACATTCTACAACTTTCTCCGATTTCCCGACTGCATCTCTGGAGCTCAGCCACAGTGATCTTTGGGTTCTCTTTACCTCTCTCACCAAGGCTCTTCCCCCCCTGATAGCTCAGTTTGGCCGGACAGCCAGCCCTAGGAAGGGTTCTGGTCGTCCCAAACGTCTTCCATTTAGGATTATGGAGGCCACTGTGCTCTTAAAAACCTTAAGTGCAGCAGAAATTTTTTATGTAACCTTGGCCAGATCTGTGCCTTGCCACAATCTGTTTCTGAGCTCTTCAGGCAGTTCCTTTGACGTCATGATTCTCATTTGCTCTGGCATGCACTGTGAGCTTTAAGGTCTTATATAGACAGGTGTGTGCTTTCCTAATCAAGTCCAATCAGTAAAATCAAACACAACTGGACTCAAATGAAGGTGTAGAACCATCTCAAGAAAGATCAGAAGAAATGGACAGCACCTGAATTAAATATATGAGTGTCACAGCAAAGTGTCTGAATAGTTAGGAGCATGTGATATTTCAGTTTTTCTTTTTTAATAAATCTGCAAAAATGTCAACAATTCTGTGTTTTTCTGTCAATATGGGGTGCTGTGTGTACATTAATGAGGAAAAAAATTAACTTAAATGATTTTAGCAAATGGCTGCAATATAACAAAGAGTGAAAAATGTAAGGGGGTCTGAATACTTTCCGTACCCACTGTATATATTGTAAGTCCCAATTGCAAGATATAAAGTTGCAATTTTGAACTTTAATAAAATATTAAATAAAAATGTGCAATTCTGGGATATAAAAATCACAATTATGAGAAATAAAGATCACAATGTGAAATATAAAATTGCAATAACTAGAAATAAATCCACAATTATGAGACATAAAGGCACAATTACCTCACAGTATAAAAAAAATCCTCTGAAACAGGCTTCTATAATAATGGGGACAATCTGTGACTCTTTCTGGGAAGTAAAACAAATGTTTTTGTTGTTGCTCCAAAATGCCAAATGATTCACATTCAATTGTTTGTGTTATTTAGTGATCCAGCGCTCGCACAGATCATTTGTTCTAATGCGCTTTTTGGACAATTGACTGGTGGGAGGAGATGTGCAGCTTGATGAGAGGAAGTACATATGAGTGTGTGTTTGGGGGGAGGAGTGTGTTTTCAATTACACAATATGTGTTATACGGATGGTTAAAAAGCCAGTTACACAGAGGAGTGCGTGTATAACTCTGCCAGCATTGAAATGCATGCTCCGATTCCTCACTAATTAAAGCAGCAACTTCAGAAATGCCATAATAACCATTAATTAGGGGACTGCTATTTTCAACATAATTTGCTAATTAGTCGGAGACACAGCACTGTGGATGTGACTAATTATTTGTGGGTTGGAGCAATAGACACTTGTGACTTGGGTGAAAATCACACTGTTATGGCGTCTCACTATTATGGGTGTGACTCAGGACCAGACAGAGCCTTAATGGCTTGTAGTCTGTTACCCTCCCCCTTTAAATAAAATGCACTACTTTGAACACTGGACACAGTTTATTTACTCAGACTTGAAGATGCAACGTCCACACACGCTCTAATTAGTATGTTAACGGCTTTACTCTTGACCCCACTGGCCTATCTGTGATATTGGACTGAGGGTGAAAATACATCTCAGCCCACAGCGTGTCACTTCCTGCTGTGTGACCTAATCTCCACACAGACCTTTGAAGCCCATACTCCTCACACACTCCACGGAGGCCTGTACGCACACATCTACTTGTGTTGTTGTGCGTATGTGTAATGTATTCACTAAAGTTGTGTTGTGCAGCACATTTTACAGAAGAAAATCTGTTGAAGATGCGGTTATCTTGTTTTATAGTCTTTAAAAATCCGGTCAAGGCCTCTGAATAATTCATGTCTGAAATCTTTAGTGCTGTTACAGGAGCTCTAGATGGTTATTAGTTTGTTGCTATTGACTGTGTTTAAATTAATTTCCTTTTGATTGCCTGAGGGAAAATCCTCTAATATTCACCACAATTAAGAGCAGTTAAAATCCATCCAACATCATGGAGATAGGGTGAAATACTTTTTAATCATTAGTACTGTATGTCCATACTCCAGAGCCACTTTGCTGCCTACATAATGAGCTTCCTCATAAAAATCCCTCTTTTAAACCGAAAGTTCACCCAAAAATGTAAAATATGTCATCTTTTACTTTGTCACCTGTAGGACTTACTTTTCTTTCTTCTGTGAAACATAAAAGAAGATATTTTGAAGAATTTTGGTAACCGTGAAGGTCCAATGGATTACAGGTTTTGAACAACATTAGGGTGAGTAAATGATGACCTAATTTTCATTTTTGGGAGAACTATCCCTTGAATGGTCACTAACCCGCACAAATAAAGCTATTGACACAATACTTTAATAAGCACTGTTAAAAATACATTGTACAGACAAATATTTGGATTGCTTCTAGTGTGTGTGTGTGTGTGTGTGTGTGGTTGTCTTCACCATTGGTGTCTCTTGAGAGGATGAATTCTAGAGAAAGTTTAGGTTTCCTTCTGTCAGTGTGTGTGTCACTGGACTATCCCACATCAGAAAGGGACATAAACAATGGGTCTGCAGGGCCCTGAGGCCATTCAGACTTTACTTTTCTCCAGATCCTATTCACTACTGTGTGTATCATTGAGTCACTGTATGAGTCTTCAGTGAATGAGAAGGGGGATCTCAAGGCAAATGAATAATCCACCGATTATTATGATTAATAACCCAACCTGTATGGTTATGTAGGTCTCATATTTATAATGATCAGATTTTTTGATGGCTAATATTTTTTGTATAATATTGGTCAGTATTTATTTATTTTTTTAAGTTCAGCAATTTTTTTTTCTGTGCAGCAAGGATGCATTACATTGAGTAAAAGTGACAGTAATAAAGTTTTCTTTTATTAAATGATGGTAAATGTTGCTCTTTTGAACTCTCTATTCATCAAAGAATCCCGAGTTGATTTAAATTGTAAGAATATTTCAAATTAATATTTTGACTGTATTTTTAATCAAATAAATGCAGCCTTGGTGAGCATAAAAGACTTCCTTCAAAGATATAAAAAATCTTAACTGAACTGAAAATCTGACCCCAAACTTTTGAATGGTAGTGTACATGCAAACTCGATCACTAAGTGTTCAAATGTAGAAGCGTTCCTCTAAATACATAACTCAGTGGTCATAGGTAATTTTTACGGTGACCTTGTAAACTTAATTTTCAAGCACAATGTATCATCATCATCATGTTCATTTGTGCATGCATTTTAGAGTGTATTTTTAATATACAGTGTATATGCTTGAATATTTCCTAACATTTTCTTTCTGTCTCTTTTTCTCTGATGCTGCTGATTCTCTGTGCGGTCTTCAAATAGGTAAAACTTTATTTTTAATTATTTTATTCAACAGCCATAAAATACTATTTGTATAGCAGAATATATGGGAATGTGTGTTTAAATGCAGTAGTGTGCACTAATTTATACCATAAACATATCACACATTACTTTCCTTTTCCCCTTTTGCTCTCTCTCTCATGCACTCTTTTGGAGAGACCTTTACTCATCTTGCCACTGCATTCCAATCCTTCAATCAGAGGTACCTTACCTTGCTGTTGTTTCCCAACACCATACCGGCTCTAATTAACTGCTTCCCCCTTCTGTTTCACCTACCACACACACACACACACACACACACACACACACACACACACACACACACACGTGCACACATACAGAGCCTAAACCAGTTTCATTTTGAATTCTTTGCCCAGTGCTCTGTACAGTTTTAGTGCTACACAGGGGATATATATTTTTAAGAGCTTTGTGTGGATGGATGATGTTAGAATCACTAGCTCCCGCCCCATCGGCCATAAGAACCTTATCTCTTGTTTATTAAAGTGCGTACGGCAGTGTTTAGTCAAGGACTCAACATACATACGCATACTGAATCTAGAGCAATAAGGAGAGTTCAGTTTGCCTCAGCAGATTCACACTGAAACGGCATTAACCCTGAACACTAGTCTGGGCATGTGCAGCCGGATTAGAAGGAAACAGCCCTATAATATGTGGCATTTATATAATTATTTAACTTTTGATATTTTACCCGGTACTTGCCCCTCAAGTCAATGGACAGAAGTGTGAACTGAGGGGAAGAGTGTGTCTCTCAAGTTCAAGGATCCTCTCGCCTCGCTTAATAAACATATCACAAGATTCAGGCTTTAAAATTCTGGAACCCTGCTGGGGCGCAACCTGACCTCATAAGTTTATTAATTACTTTTGTTATTAACTATTCATCATGGTTTCTGATGTCCATCCCAGTGCTGTGCTGAAACAAGACCTATATTCTTTCCTTTAGCCGCCGTATGAAAATCTAACAGTCCACTGAACTTGATAAGTGTGCCATCATCTCGTTAATCAAATTACTTATGAACCGAAATTGACAGTTTTCATTAATTATAAAGGATTATTCTAATTGCGATTCAAATTTATTCATTTAGAACAGACGGCATTCAGTAATATTTCAGCAAATTTGCATATTAAATGGAGAGGGTGGTTGATTAAGTATGGTAATGTATGCGCAATGCCTTATTTTGTTTCTGGTGGGCCATATGCGTCTTGGTGGCTGGGGCAGGTGAAGACTCCAGAACGTGTTTAATTTGTTTGACAAACATGGAAGGGGACACAACACGTCCTCTGGCACCCTGCGCTCCACTCACCCCTGTGACCCTCACCTCCCTTTGCACCCACCGTTACCTTTAACTACTGCCCATGTTGAACTAAATTCGACCTATACGTGGAATAAACTTGCATGTCACTTTTTACAGGGACGGTTCATTCAAAAATGAAAATTCAGTTTACTTACCACACTCATGTTGCTCCACCCTGTATGACTTACTTTCTTCTGTGGAACACAAATGGAGATATATTGAAGAATGTTCATGCTGCTCTCTTCCTTTCTCCATTTCCATTCATTTCCTTTTTTACTAAAGAAAGAAAGAAAGTCATAGAAGTTTGGAACAACATTATGATGAGTCAATGCTTTTTTTTCATTTTTGAGTGAACTATTCTTTTAAGATTCTGATCAACATGTCTAGCAACATTGTTTCTTAAAAGTGTCATCAAGTCATAGCAATGGCTGAAATCTACTAAACCTGTCACACTTTAGTAGTTTATTCTTATTCAGAAACTGGCACAGTGTTTTTGCCACACTTCAAATTTATTTTAAAACTATTTTACGCTACAGCTGTGTCCCATTTGTCCTTTGTTCCCATTCTTAAGGTTAAATCAAACCCATTCTTTCTGGAGTTTCTCCGCAACCTGATTTGTAATATTTTTAATGGATTATGAATACACAGCAAGAGGAGAAATGTGATTCCTGCTCCAAACTCATGCAAAGGGCATTGCTTTTGTGTAATTTAATACAATAGTTATGGCAAATGAAAAAAGAGGAATAAAATGAGCACATCTGTCAACACCGTATGCATTTACACAATGTGCCCTTGCTTACACAGTAACTCTTTATCAAGTTAAATATAGCTTGCATACTATACTTTGAATTTAGTTTGCAGATACTACATTTTAGAGCATTTGTGTGTTTATACATCATCTTCAAGCGAAGAAAAACTACACGCCCGAACTGCCGTCATCCAATATAAATGCATTAGTGCAAATTTAAATCTAGTAGCACAGTCCAATGGCAATAAAACATTATTAGATTCCTTAGCAGGGGTCAAGCCTCTCTGACAGGTCAACGGTTAACCCTGTAGCTTTACTCCGGCTCTGGACTGTTGTTCTGGCTGGGCGCCTTGGTGTCCCTGGGTGCTGGCCACTTAAAAAGAAATAACCTAGCGCAGCTGCTGGTGTGTTTAATTAGCAGGGGTGCTGATTTTATGTCTGTGTGCGCCTGTAATGATGCTGAAACGGATCCTGCGCTTAGACGGCTGAGTATTGACAGTCTTCAGTGGCCCGGTGACAAGGCCATTCTTCATTACCCATGGCCGCAGGGAGAGAGGGGACATGGGGTGGGGGATTGGGTGGTAATGGGGTTCTGGGATTTGGCAGCGGGCCAGCGGTGGCACACCCAGTTTGGATAGGCTCGACGCGATTGCCATCACTTTGCCTGTCTCAGATTTATGAGGGCTGCTTTAGAAAGGAAATGTTTCAATCAGCCGTGCCTGCCGAGCATGTCTATCACCCTGACAGGCATTTATTTACGACATCATAGAATTAAATCCTATGTACTATGTGCTCCATACACACACACACACACAGAGAGAGAGACATGCATGCATACGCATACATCTTTCTTTTAGCGGTACAGATCTCATTCATTCTGACCACCAGTCATATTGTTTTATGTACTTTGGCTGTTCATTTATGCCAGGGAAGCGCTTCTTTAAATCTCTGCTCTGTGGCTAAGTGGAAGAACCTTTTAGAAACATGTTCTACACAAGTACAAAAACACAGGCGTGAATACTTAGCCAACACATTGTTACTGTGGGGGGAAGAAACCTCAGTACTCATGAGGGCAATAGATTACTTTCAAATGCCTGAGCCTTTAAACTGGATGTGCTGTTTTTAAGAAGCTAGCTACAAACATGTTCACAGTTTAGATATCTTAAACTAACTCTTTAATCTGTTACACTGGAATGAGAGCAGTTGAACTAAAAGAAAAAAAATGACAGAAGGCGGCAATTTATGCTAATGCCCGCTATAGTGCCCCCTTGTATCAATACAGCTTGTGCAGTTAGAAGTGTTTGCGTTCACATACTTGTTTTGGGCCTAAATCCTGTCCTAAACTTCCCTGAATGGGATTGTAAAAGAGATTATAGAATGGCAATGATGGAGTGCACCTCTGAATTTTCAATAAAACTGGCTGTAAGCTAAGTCTTGTTTTACTATGCACAGTAAATACGTACACTACCATTCGTTGTCCTTTCGAACGGTCTCTCCTGTTGGGTCGCTGAAGCTTTTGGGGAAACTCCTGTTTACTCTGATACTGAAGTCTGATTTGTAGCTGCACAAACCAATGGCCTTCCCTTGCGGCCATCTGGCATTCTAAGAGCAAGTTTCCGAGCAATTTACTGCGATGTTGTTGCAAATGTCGTGCCGTGAGTGTGACTCGTGCAGGGGTTCCCTGCAGACGGGCACAGTGAGTGCATCGCCTGTCTGGGCAGCACCCACGCAGAGGCTGTGCTCACTGGGATGCATGCTCTCACTGGCGGAATCATTCAAAATAAGGACTTCACGTCCCCTCAGGGCTTTCCAGAGGATGCTCGTCCTCATGTGGGCCACTTACTTTGTGATTACTCTGGACCTGCTCAACATGCAGCCCCTTCAGTAGTGGCTCAAATCCCATGTTCTGTCCCACGCTTGGCACCTGAGACATATTCATCTCAGGGTAACCCACCTCTGCATCAGAACCATGGTTCTTTGGAAAGCCTCTCGCCTGTTTCAATCAGACATCCTCAAGATGGAAGGTGGTCACAACAGATGCCTCCAATTTAGGTTGAGGAGCTCTGTAGGAGGGCAGACCAGTGTTCGGCTCCTGGTCAAACCTGGAGCAACACTTACATATCAACTGCCTCGAGATGATGGTGGTTTTTCTGGCCCTAAAAATGAAAAAATGTATCATGGTTTTCACAAAAATATTAAGCAACACAACTGTTTTCAACATTAATAATAATAATTGTTTCTTGAGCAACAAATTCAGCTTTGCCAGCACAGGAATAGATTATTTAAAATATATTAAAATAGAAAACAGTATTTTAAATTGTAATTATATTTCACAATACTACTTCATATTACAGTTTTTACTTTTATTCTTGGTGAGCGTAAGAGACATCTTACAAAGATTCAAAAATCTTACGATACCTAACTTTTAAACCGTAGTTTAAAACTGTTGTTGTCTGCCATTCTTTCTTGACAAGCTTTTGCTTTTTTATAATATAAATCTATGGAGGATCCGTGTTTGGATAGTTTTGAACACAATTTAACTAAAATTATCTTAAAATATATTAACATTGCTGCTATGGCACTTGTAGTAATGACATTTTACAGAAAATCACAGAAATGTGCATTCTTTTGGAACTTTCTAAAACTTATCTGAGTTAGCAGCAGTAACCCGAGAGGGATGGATCTTAAAAAAGGGTCAGTCGAAGTTGAATTAACAAAGCTGCACCAATTCTAAAGAGTGTGTAATAGGCCATCATAACCAAAACTGGCCTTGAAAAGGGTTTTAAGACTTCCACTGGAGGACTGGACTCTGAATCCAGGAGTCCGAGACTCCCATTTTCTGCTTCCATCAATGTGACATGATGAGTCCGGCACCCCTCCACTTTGTCATGAGAAATATTTAAAGAAAACCTGACACAGGACAGGATTAGACAGAGAGCACGGACTGATAAATTTTTCAGTGCAATGAGATGTTGTGGCTGAATAAAACATTGCTTTTTAAATAGACATGGGCTAACATGGAAGTTGTTTCCTGCCAGTCTCTCAGTGAAGCTGTTGACAGCTACACACTCATGTAACATGCAGCCACACCAACTTACTATACAGTTCAGTATACTCTCTCTCAGTCCACTCTTTCTTAATACTTTCACATCAGATTTGGTGTCATCCTCCCATATTTCACCCGATACCGAATGGCAGCCTGTCTGAGCATGTGTGACATGAAGAAATGTGTGTGTGTGTGTGTGTGTGTGTGTCTATAGCTGTCCTCGGTGACAGTACATGGTGCCCTCTTTGTGAGTACAGAGACCCGGCCTGACTCTCTCACAAAGCATTAGCATTCCAACATGCCCTCTGGCACCTTCCGCCCGGTACACGTGCCTAACGTGATCCTACACACTAAGCCGGTTCGCCCCTTTTTCTCTCTCCCGCGCTGTATGTCAGTGACCCCACTGTTACTCTGAGCTCTTACAGATGGCCCGAGCTCAGATAGCATCTGCCTCCTCCCATTCATCACAAGTGGCTGCTCTGCAGAGCTCCTCGGCAGGGGCCCACGTGCCTCCCAGATCCGTTACCCCACCTCCGAGTGTGGGACTCAGGTACCGAACACTGCCTGATAGCCTACGGTCACTAGAAAGGGGGAGGAACCAGAGTCTCCAAAGTCCAGACTGGGAGAGAAGGCCTGACTGTGGGTTATTAATGGGCCCCCCTCATTGTGCCTCGGCCCCCGAGGCGTCTGCCTCCGTAGCTCCTGGCACGGGACACTGCCTCATAAATCTCCTAAATAATACTGCGCAGCAGCTAGGGGAAAGGGGTCAGTACGGAAACAAGGCAGTCAGGCTGAGATGAAGCATCAGTGATGCATGGCCTATGCCCTCTGAATGCAGGTAACGTTCCCCCCAACACACACACACAGACATAGAAAAAAAGGGGTGGAGGGTATCAAGACACAAAGCACAAACTGGAACTATTAAAGAGATTTTATCAGGAAAGGCAGATATATTTTCATGTGAAACTTAAACTCCAGAGGTGCCGAGGAGTCCCCCAAAATCAGAGCTCCACCAGCAGACGACGGAACTGTAGGTCGCAGCTATAGGAGTGGCAGCTGAAAGCCGAACATGTGGTTTGAATTAACACCCTCCCCAGGGTTTAGCCCAGCAGTGGGGGGAGGCAGAATCTGAGACTAACTTGTGATGATAGACACATCCTTCTGATTATTGTTCTTCTCTTGACACACATCACTTTCACATGCGCTGTAGAGTTCCCACGCTTTTTTCCTCTTCGTGCTTCAGAAGATTTAGTGAACTCAAAATGTGTATGTGATAAATTTTCTTGGAGCATTATAGACTGGGTCCAGAAACTATAAACAGGACTTGGGTGGCAATGTTTTTGTCACCATAAGTGACAAAAATACCTCCAAAATAAATTAATCTGCTATCTAACACTTGATATAGTTCAGAATATTAAATTCAATTGAAATAAATAACATCAGTTTAATTTAACATTTATGTATATATGCACCTATAAATTTGTTTAAGCATGTACCAGCCTCCAGCTAAGTCTTGGATCTTCTAAAGGTTTGTTCTTCATCTGCTTGAAGATCTTTGGGAGTTTTTCCTTGTCACAGTTGCTTTTGGTTTGGTCACTGGAGGATTTTGCTATTCTTTGGAAAGTTGCTTTGGAAAAAATGTAAAAAACCATTAATTGTGTGTATTTTATTTAAAAAGTTTTAAAATATAAGAAAAAAATATTAATTTCTTAATTGCATCTATAGAGCTATGTACATTATTGTTCAAAAGTTTGGAGGAAGTTGGTTGATTGATTGGTTGATTGATTGATTGATTGATTGATTGACTGATTGGAAGAAATAAATTAATACTTTAATTCAGCAAGGATGCATTAAATTGATCAAAAGTGAAAGTAAAGACATATATCCTTACCTTTTGAACTTTCTATTCAAGATTCCTGTAAAAATGTATCACTGTTTTCACAAAAATATTCAGCAGCACAGCTGTTTTCAACATTGATAATAATAAGCACCAAATCAGCATATTAGAATGATTTCTGAAGGATCATGTGAAACTGAAAACTGCTGAAAATATCAAATAAATTGTACTGATCAAATAAAGACAGCCTCGGTGAGCCTAAGAGACTTATTTCAAAGGCATTACATACACTGTAGTGTATTTAATGTTTCTATATCATAATTAAATGTAGTTTTTAAAATTGTGATGAGTAGATAGACCTGATTAAACCAAACCGTGCAACACCTCTGCTAGACAAATAGCATTGTTTTGACATGGACCATCTCTTTTGAGTCAAGAGTTCACTAGCTGTTACTAACTTCTTCCTGTAGCAGCTCTATACTCTGAAGCAGTCTTCAGTGTTGCGCTCGGCTCAGGGAACGCAGCCCGTGCACCGGAGCTTTGAGCGCGGAGAAGATTGGTTTATATTAGTTTAATAAAGTCAGAGACAAATGAAGCCCCCCTGCCAAAGACGACTGTGTTACACACTTCATAAACCAAATTAGTGTGGCAGCGCAACACGCTAGTGCCTTGCTTTTGTTCTGGAGATGATCTGCATAGCAGAGCTCATTTCTCAGACAGATAAATCTGACGGCAAGCCGTGACTTCCCCCCTGAAGTAAATAGTCTAAATAATGAAAGGGTCTGCCAGCAGTGCTTGAGGAATGACTTCATCCCGAGCTATTTATACAGACTGTCAGAGGGGAACAAAAAAGGAACTGGGCAGGGAAGTGAAGAGAATGGAACCGCCATCTGATTGGATAAAGAAACAGACTGGCTAATGCCTTCTGGGTAATAGAGATGGAGCACCACTTGAGCGTTGTGTATGTGTGTTTGGGAGGGAGGGAAGCTTTTAATTGAGAGGTGAGAAGGATGGATCCCACAGGTTAACTCCATTCTTCAAGGGCCATTAATATGGATCAGATAAGGTTTTTAGTGCACTGCACCTCCAGTGACACATGACATGCTCTTTTAATCCTATTGATGTTGTGGACTTGCTAGATGATTATAGTTGAGTTTTTTCATATTCTGTTAATACAGCTATGGTTAATATGTAAAATAGATGTGAATTATCAAGAACCTTTGTACTTGGGTCACAGCTAATTGTTAAATACTAAAGGGTACGAGGGGAACTTAAGGGACGGTCTGAAACTCCCATCTCTACCTAGAGGAGTCATAGATTCCAGAGCTGTCCTGCTCATATGATAATCCGAGCAGTTACACCACCATTGAAAAGTTTGAGGTTGTTAAGATTTTTAATGTTTTTGAAAGAAGTCTCTTAAGCTCAACAAGGCTCTATAACTGTTCTCTATGTTAATATATTTTAAAATGTAATTTATTCCTTTGACAGCAAAGCTGAATCAGTGTCATATGATCCTTCAAAATCATTCTAATATGTTGATTTGGTGCTCATGAAACATTTATTGCTGTACTGCTTAACTATGCTTTTTCAGGATTATTTGATAAATAGAAAGTTCAAAGAACATCAGTCAATTGTAATAGAAATATTTTGTAACATTATAAATGTCTTTATTGTCACCTTTGATAAATGTAATGCATCCTTTCTGATTAAAATGATTAATTTCTTAAAGAATATATGTATTACTGACTTTTGGAATGGTAGTGCATATCCTTGCACTCACCTATGGAAGTCTGTTTCCACCTGTAAAAACAAATTAAAAGGGTAATTATAGCTTCATATCACATAATTCTGTTGTTTAGATCTCATAAAGTGACATCAGATCTTACGTTGTGTTTTTATATCCCACAATGTGACTTTATGTCTCATTACTCCAACTTTATGTCTCACAATTGCAATTTCTTGTATACCTAACAAAGTGACTTCATCTCTCTTCATCGCTCAAAGTGACTCACAATGTGACTTTATATTATCTCACAACTGTGCCTTAATTTCTTATTTTAAACTATATCTCACAATTACCTTATTTATTTATTTTTTACTCTGAGACAAAAACTCCCATACTTATCTGCTTATCTCAGACACTTGGCTTTCTTGAATATCTTTGTAAACATATTAAATCAACCCAGTAAGTCCATTATTTTCCAATCCAACTATTTTTTCTACCACTGATTATGGTTGCATTTGTGTCTTTGAAAGTTTCTTTTAACTAGGCCAACTTGTCTAAAGTGTATTTTAAACTGTAATATCACCAGACTCATTTGGTTTCCTCATTTAGTAGCTATTTAGGAAGAGTTTCATGTTCTTATAATTAGAGCTCTTGTCTCTCGGCTCCTTCTGGCCCCTCCTCTCTCCACTCTGTAGTTTTATCTTGATGCGGCTTGTACCGCAGATCAAAAAAATGTCCCACTGAGGATGCCGTACTGCTGGCAATTACCAAGATGTTTATTATATCTGGTGTAATAATTTTGGTTGCTACAGGGATTATTTAAAAGTTATTACTGCTTTGATGTTCACACTTTTCTCAGGTTGTGATTGTGTGTTTAATTGTACCAAAGTGACACATAAACCCCATCTTAATTTAATGAAAGCGAGAAAGTAAGATTATTAAAATATGACTGCATCGGCAGCCCGGCTGTGTAATTATTTTGGTAAATTTGTGCTGGGAGGCATGATAGGGCAAACTGTACTCATTTGCAGGAGGCTAATTTAATAAACCTCAACACTCTTTATATGAAGGTTGAATGTTTTCCTGGTTAACCCAATTGAAAACAACACCAATTTGCTGTACTAATATTTCCAGCACTATCGGGCTAATGATGCTAACTCCAAACAGCCCGGAACCAGTAATTAACGGAGATGGTAATGAAAAGGTGACGGCACCTCCAGCATGCTATGGCGGACACTATTGTTGCGAATAGTGCCATGGGGAAATATGAATAATTAACCATAACTAAGTATGATTAACTATTTCATATTTAGATCCGCTGTAGATATTTAGCTGACCACTCAGGGTCAACCGTCTTGTCAATTCTAAGAACGTTAATTTCCTGGTTAAAGGAAATAACCTTCTTACTGTACAATTCTATAAGTTTGTAACGTAAATCTGCATGATTATTGACTCCGGTTATGAGTAAACAATGAACACGTCAAGTGTGATACAAGTAAGGTTTTATTAACTACATAAACACTTAAACTAGTCTAACATACTACATAAACACATTAAGCCGGTAGAACATAACAAATACACACACACAAACACAAACATACAGTTGGTATAGGAAAAGGGTTAAAGTTTAACTCAGTACAAAAAGAGGCATAAAGAATGAATTTTATAGAACACTTTGCATGTATATTCAACAGATCAAAGCATTCAGGGATACGTCAGATTCTGAGTTCAAACACACTTTTGTAAAAAGGTGCAAATTATACCTAATATATCAATTAATAAGACTAAATTTGATACTTAGCGAGTCTCGGCGGTCTGAAAGAGATTCCTGATGGAAATCTTAAAGCTTCCCGTAGGATCTTTGCTGCATCGGGGTCGATGAGGAAGAACCAGTTTGGGTCAGTGTTACTTGATGAATGGAAAGGACTAGGCCGAAGAATGGCCTGGCACAGATGCTTTGGTATCCGGAAGCGTTTTTCTCACATCATCTTTGCGTCTGACTGAGATCACCGACTGGGGCGGGTACCTGGAGCCGGGCCTTTAAGGTCGGAGAAGATCTACGCCTTTCAAGATGGGCTTGTCCAATGAGCAAAATGGAATTTCAGAGCGGGAGGTGGCAATTGCTGGAGGACTTTACGACCCTCTCTAAGCGTCTCTAAGCATGGTAATTTGCAAATGGACATAAATCGAAATTATTAACGATTCTCAGGGCCCTAATCTATATTGCCTATGTACCACCATATAAAATACACGCTTGTTTCGATCATAAGACCCCCCCCGGCGAATTCATAGATACTAAACAAGGTAAGATTACATATAATGAAAAGGGATGATCAGGAATGGGTCCCCTCACAAGCATACTAAAAAAGTCTAAGAATATCAAAGACAAAATACACAATGACAATAATATACCCAATGGCCTGAAAAATATGTGTGTTCATTCAAATAACGGTTTTTCTATGAATTAAATAGAACACAGTCCATTTCTACTCTGCCTCTTGCCATAGGACATGCAGGGATTTTCCCTGCTTTAAATACTTTTGGCCAATAAACCCAGTGAAATCAGCGTTGGTTGCCATGCAACAAAGAAGCCTGTTGACGTCCTGGGGTGTACGCATTCGGGGGAAGGGTAGCATGGGGCATCATATGGATTGTGACTGAGGGTACAGAGTACATTGTCATATAAAAGCGCATATATGTGTTTGTCAGATTGGTCGAGACGCTACATATATTCCCCTTTCGAGCGTTGTTGTCCGTAGAATACACAACAACGAGCGATGTTATCAAGGTGCAGAACAATCGAACACACAACTGCCACTCACGGCTGGGAGCCAGTGACTCTTTGGCTGTTGGTGCCTCCAGGAGTGGTTGTGGTGCCGTGGTGATGTAGGCTGGTGTTATGCAAGGTGGGTCATCGAGCTTATGCAGCAGGTGTCGAGGCTGTGTCGCCTGTCATCCTGAAGTGAGTTAGTCCGTGTAGGATGTTTTTGTTGATGTTGTTATCCAGTAGGCTATCTGTGGTACCCACGATGCGGAACAGCCGGGTTAGACTCTCACTGGTGAGAGTGCAGGTGGTTCCAGGGATTGCAGGTAATTGGTATGGAGATTTTGTAGTGTGCAGAGAGTTTCAGACTGGCCTAGTGATGATGGCAGGAGAGCAGCAAGTGGTTGTTAGCTCTCTGTTCTGCCCGAATGTCACTCAAATCTGATGTTTGCCCCCCCCCCCCCCCCGGGTGTCGATTGGCTCTTGTGGCGGCACAGACTTGAGCTTGCCTGAGTTGTGTTGGAAGAGCTTTCGCTGTTGGGCATGTGGGACCGCTGCTCAATCCAACGTTGTCTGGATGCTTCTAGGGGTGTCGACCGGTTTCAATGGATGCTCCTCCCTTGGAGGGGCCTGAAGCTGTGTTGCAGCAGGCAAGGAGTCAAAGGTTTGTCCTTCTCAGTACTCCTTAATAGAGTTTTGTTCATGGAGCTCTTTTGCAAGTGTCAGCAGCTCCTGTAACCCAGAAGTAGGCATGTCCAGCTGTCCCTGTGTAGCCTCCGTTCAGCACCCGTGTGGCGGAGGATGTTGTGGTGGACTGCTGTTGGACATACCGTGGTGTTTGCAGGATGAGGACGCCTTTTCCCAGTGGTTGGTCGGGAACCTGGGTCTGTTGCCATGGTGAAGGCTCTGTCCTCTTCTGGCTAGGGCTTCCTGTAGAAGGGTTTTGCATTAGGGCAATGCTGGGTGCCTTCTGGTGCACGCTTTGGATTCTGAGTTGTGAAGTTCAGACTCAGTGGGGTTGGACAAACACCTTTAGTGGAGGCCTTGTGTTTGTTAAAGGCCTTCTGTGTCAGGTTTCGCAGCTGTTGATTAGGCATTGTGCGGCAGGCCCTAATGCCTAGATGACTTCTTGCAGCTGGTGTCCTCCGCCATCCCAGGGTAATCGTGAGCTTTGGAGTAAGTTTGTCAAAGTCTGTGGTAGTAAGCATGGGGAGTTTCACGCCGGCCCTACTTGGTGTCTGGGGCAGCGATCAGTCAGTGTTCAGACTCTGGGTCTGAGAGTAATTAGGTTGCCAGATGTGTTGTCTCTGCCAGCTCGTTGGGGTCTGTGGGGTCACACGGTGTGTGGGTCTGCAGTGATCCTCTGGAAAGGTCCTTGCCCCACCCCCCCTTGTGGCTGCTGATTGGTGACGTGTGAACAGTGGCTCTCGCCCCCCCCTCGCAGGTTCAGACTCTTGGCTGAGGGGGTGGGCCTGCTGGCCAGGGGAAGTTCTGTTTCGTGTTTTCCCTATCTGTTCGCCTTGTGGTCTGCAAGCATATTTCAGTTCATTTGTGACACTGAATTCACCTCGTTGCGTCGTTTCGGTTCGCCTGAAATTTTTTTTTTTTTTGTTGCAGCTGCAGAGGTTTTCAGGGAGCTGACTTGTGAAGTGTCAAGCAGAAAGCTTCGGCTCCCTTTCCCCCCTTTCGCAGCTATGCACAGGCGTGGAGGGCTTGCACTGATGGCGACCGATATTCAGCCGGCTGTCATTTGCTTAAGTCTATGCGCAGTCGGTAAGACTGTTTAAATTCTTTATGAACCATGTCAAGCTCCTCTTCAATTGCCGAGTCAGGGTTTGGACCTCAGCTCTGACTCCATGCCGATGGCCTTCTAAGGCCTTAAATCTGGTGTCTCTCTCATTTAGTTCCAAATATGTTATTTTTAATAGTGACTTTGTGTGAAACAGTTCTCCTTTCAAGTCCTGTCTGATGGCTTTTTAAAGCGGCGCTTGGTGTCTAGCAGCTGTAAGAGCCTCCTGAAGACTGGTGATTTCATTCTGTCGCACCATTCTGTGAGGTTCCTTGCATCCGTTCTGTGCTTTCTCTCGCTGAGCAGGTGTCAGTTCCCTGTAGAACTCCGTGACTTGCAGGTTCAGTTCACTTACCTCCCGTCTGAGGCCCTTGAGGGTGTGGGCCAAGGAGAGGATGATGCCGGTCAGGTGTTCACTTATGTCGCAGTCTCGCTGTTCCTTTCTTTGCCATGGCAGGTCGTTGGCTGCTTTGAGCTGAATGATGTCCATTACAGTGCTCTACTGAGTGTCCAGGTGGTCCTGGTGAGCTGCCAGGGCTGGATGTCTGTGGAATGTCTGCGACATACTGGCACACTTGTGGGAACACCAGAGAGAGAGAGACACAAAGCAAATGCAGGTACGTACAGAGGTGTGAAACTATCTCTAAGGGGAACGGCTGTATAGGCAGTGTAAGGTATGACTAGCTGGTGGGAGGCAGCTAGTGAGGTAAGGTGCTATGTTTTTTTTGTTCGTGAACACAAAGGAAGAGTTTGAGTAACTTTGTTGAGGGGCCGTAAGCAGGGGTCAGCTGATGACCGGGCTATACTACTGATGGTTCACGGGTTTGGTCACTATGACGAAACTGAAATAAAATAAGATGAACTCAAAAAAAAAAAAAAGGAACATTTTTACCTATTTTAGTTTTGTTTCTAAGAGATATGGCTAAGCAGGTTTCACTTGTGTGTGATGCTGCAATAGACTTCATAACCCTAGGGTTAGGCTGTTAGCTAAACTAGCAGGGACCCACCAAATACCTCGTCAAAAGAAAAAGAAACAGTGGGAATTGTTTCTAGTTTTATGTTAGCCTACATTGTGTTGCAATGGTAGCTGCCCTTCAACGTATTAGGCCTGGCACTGAGGCGTGAGGAGAAGTAGAGAGGAAACAGGGATTATGCTACTAATAACCTGTATAACTCGCTAAGGAAACAACAGTTGCTCGAACTACTGTAATCCTATCCAAAAACGACGATGGTGATGGTGAAATAACTAAAATAAGGTAAAAGTAAAAAAACAAACAGAGTCAAAAAACACAAATAAATAAATAAAATTTATTTTATAAAAAAAAAAAAAGGGGTCCTAAGAGCTGTAGGAAATTAAAAAGGGGAAAGTAAATAAACAAAATAAAAATAAAATAAAAAGGAATAAAATAAAAAATAAATAAAAATTTGATTAAATTAAATCTCAAATTTAATACAAATCAATTTCGCTGAATTGGTACATTTGTGCTAAACAAATGTAAATAAATGCAATAAAATTAAAAAGAGGTAGAATAAAGTCAAAACAAAAATAAAGAGAGAGAGGGAGAGAGAGAGGGAGAGAGAGGTGTGGTTAGAAAGTTACACTTTACAGCCTATCTAAGTGTTAGTCAGATACTAACAGCTAGCAGTTGAAGTAAAGGCTTAGCTTAAGAGTTAGCGTTAGTTACACGCAATTCTTTGTTGACACACAGGTCTGTGAAGTGAATGCTGTTGTCAGATTAACCGGAAGAGTCTGCTCACACTTCCGGGGTCACGTGTTGCTAGGAAACCAATGCAAGCTCACAACAGGTGCAAATGGAGCAGAACTTGCACTGCTGTGAACATGCATGGGAAACTCATGCATGTCCCATACAAATTCCTTCATTACTAAAAACAGCACATTCACTTCACAGGCAATGTTGGATTCGTAGTTAGCTACGCTAGAATTACACCATTAATTTTACGTAAATGTTTTACATGAGCTAGTCAAAATGAAATACAATGATACGTCACACATAATAAGGCCTTAAATTAATGAAATGAGGAGTATAGCTCAGATCACCTACACAGTGCTGAAAAAGGGGATTTCTTCGCCCAAGATCAGACCGATTCATTCTGGTACCATTTATATGAGCTGCTAATCTGAGATTGCGTCGTCAGAAAATAGAATTATGCTCCACTAACAACAGAGATTAGGATGTCTTCGCTAAAATCAGGTTAGCTTCTTATCGTACAATTTAAACACATTAAAGCACTGAAAAACTTCTTACTGCTTGTAGGAAGGCACATTCAAACTATAGTTTTATCTGATTATATTCAGAACCTGGTGCGCGAATGTATAAGAGTTACGTAAAATAAAAAAAATGTTTCACATGAGCGAGTCAAAATGAAATACAGTGATATGTAACACATAATAAGGCCTTAAATTTGTGAAATGAGGAGCATCGCTCAGATCCCCTACACAGTACTGAAGAAGGGGATTTCTTCGCCCAAAATCAGACCGATTTATTCTGGTACCATTTATATGAGATGCTAATCCTGAGGATTCGTCGTCAGAAAATAGACTTGTGCTCTACTAACACAGAAATAAGGATTTCTTCGCTAAAGTCAGGTTAGTTTCTTATCGTAAGATTTAAAAACATTATAGCACTGAAAACTTCTTACCGCTCGCAGGAAGGCGCATTCAAACTATAATATTATCTGCTTTTGATCAGGAACTGGTATGCGCATAAGTTACTAACTTATGAAACAGACACACAAGATTGATTATTGGGTCTGCTTGCAAGCAATGTTTAAAACGACTCCACCGTTCTAAATTACTGCTCGTACTGCATAAAGTAGGAAACTATTGTTTTCTGGTTAGCTTGTCAAAGTTTCTGGGGGTCGCATCATGCGCTGCTGCAGGGATGCTTGGAAGGGACCCCCTCCTCTCTGTGGTTGCTGGAGGTATGATGGGTCTGTCTGCTGAGTTGTTAAGCAGAAAGTGCTGGCTCCCACCTTCGTAGCTTCGTGCCCTGAGGGAGTTTGAACTGCTGATTGAGGATGCAGGAGTAGGGTGTGTCTCCCACTGTGTTTCCTTTTGCAGCCTATAAGAGTACCTGAGTTCTCTTTGGACCATGTCAAGTTTGTCTTGAGTGTTGTTCAGCTGCTGGATCAGAGTCTCAATTCTGGCAACTTTGTCTAAGAGCTCAGAATTTGCTGCTTTAATGGTAATTTTGTGTGGGATGTTTCCTTTCCAGGTCCTTTCTGGCTACCTTTTCCAGGTGCTCTTGCTATTCAGCAGCTGTCAGAGCCTTTTGAAGTCTATTGATTATCTCCTGTAACTCCATTCTACTGGGGTCCTTTTGGGATACCGCCATGATCTGTTGCTTGAGATCATTTACCTCCTGTTTAAGACCCATGAGGTTGTGGGCCACGGAGGGTGATGACCTTGGCGAGCTTTTTGTAGCCACAACTCTCGCCCGAGTCCTGAGTCTGAGACACACTTCTCTCTCTGTGTCCAGTTGCTTTCGGCTCAGTAGGTGGTCGTCGGCCCTGGGTAAAGGGGGGTGTTCCTCACAACGCCTGCCCAGCCCTCTTCGGTCTGCATTCTGGGCAGTTAGTCTGAGCATCTGCAAAATTTTGACAAACTCGAGTTGAGAGTAAGGGCTAGAGACTACTACAATATCAAAACAGAGTGTGAATGCTAAAATAGTTTTGGGTCAGCATATGTTTGCTGAAAAGTGCATAAACAGGGTTTTGATTGATGACTTAAAACTACTCTCATTGTCAAATTATCACTCAGAATTTGATGACGGTTCCCCAACAGGCTTAATCTCTGAGGTATGAAGGAGAAAAGGGAAAAGCAGAAGGAAAAGGAGAGCATTTCTATTCAGATTATGCTGATTATTTTTGAAAATAAACAAATCAAAAATAGAAATGTCTCTGGTTCCTTTTGAGGTTCAGAGAGAACATCAAGGGGGCATAACATGTAAATGGATTTAAAATTAGCTGACTGCTATTAACAAAACAAGGTAATCATTCTGGTATTAGGAACAAATAGCAGCACTAGTGATTAGTGTGTTACTAAAAGCACCCAATACCTTAATGAGTCTTTCCTCGATAGACAGTTAAGATTTAATTAAATTTAGATTTAATTAACTAGTAACTAAGCAATAGCATTCAGGAAGGATACATCTAGATAGTTAAATTCGCTGAGACGAATTGAAGATTGAGAAACATAGAAAAAGAAGAAAAAGAAGGAAGAGAAATGGAAAAAAACAGAAACCGGGGATTAGGTTAAATTCAAACTACTTCACACTGCACACACACATGCTATATTTAAAAGCTTCAATTAAAGAGTGATAACCCCTAATTGTTAAAGCTATTTGAGTAGCTTAGCCTAAAATGAAACTATGCTAAGTCGTGTTAGCTTAGCTGCTTCAAATGGTTTGTTTACAAACATGGCGTGTTGTGCTATGTGAAGTTAGCACTTCCTGTGACAAGTTGTTGTCACGGTAACCAATGCATGCCAGTGTAATTAACGCAGTTTAATGTCTGTCTATGTTAAACAGTCACAGTTTTAGAACGTGGTGCTTTCAGCCTTCAAGACTTGTTGCATTAACTAAGCATTTCGGTGAGTGCTTCTCTAATGCAACAATAAACTTCTTGCACTTGTTTAAAGAATTACAAAACGTGTTTACTGTAAGTTAAAACCGGTTTAAACATATATGTAGTTATGTTTGCCTCACATATGAGTACTAAAGTACAGTATTACACCTTTAATTTCACTCAGCGAGTGAAACACAGTAATGACCACCAGGTTGCTCGGCTTATATATATACAGTCAAAATGTAGATGAATTGCATCGATCTAATTATAATCTATAAGGCCTTTATTCTGTAGAAAGAGGAGCAACAATCAAATCTACCTTGATATAACTATACTAAGATTTCTTCTTCAAAGAAACAATTTAAACAATACTGCAATTTTGTGATTTCTTCACTAAAGCATATTACATTATGGTACAGTTTGGACATGCCGCTGAGCTGAGATTCAGACTTACGCTTTGTCAAGACAGATTTATGCTTTAATACTGAAGTTAGGGTTTCTGTTGCTAAAAACAGATTAACCTTACACCGATGCCATTAAGCATGAAATACATAAAGACTCTACCAATTATAATAGCCGTACCAATTCAAACCCCCACTCTATCTGCACCTCAACAAGCCAGCAAATAGGGACACAACAGGGCATCTGAAGTCAATCCTATTTTAACCTGGGCTATCAAGCACACACTTTTAAGTTGCCAGTGTTTAAACTCATAACTTTCGTTTTATCATACCCGCATTCTCCACCAATCTGTAGCAAATCAGCTCATGGAAAATATGAATAATTAACCATAACTAAATATAATTAATTATTCATATTTTAGATCCGCTGTAGATATTTAGCTGACCACTCAGGGTCAACCGTCTTGTCAATTCTAAGAACGTTAATTTCCTGGTTAAAGGAAATAACCTTCTTACTGCACAATTCTATAAGTTTGTAACGTAAATCTGCATGATTATTGACTACGGTTATGAGTAAACAATGAAACACGTCAAGTGTGATACAAGTAAGTTTTATTAACTACATAAACACTTAAACTAGTAAAACATACTACATAAACACTTAAACTGATCTAACATACACACACACACACACACAAACCACACACAATACAGTTGGTGATAGGAAAGGGTTTAAAGTTAACTCAGCATAGAAAGAGCATAAAGAATGGATTTTATGGACACTCTGCATGCTAATATGGCGAACAGATCAAAGCCCTTCAGGGATACGTCAGCTTTCTGAGCTCAACCACACCTTGTAAAAAGGTGTAACTGACACTTAATGCATCAATTAAATCGACTAAGTTTGATACTTAGCGAGTCTCGGCGGTCTGAAAGAGCTTCCTGATGCAATCTTAAGGCCCAAGAACTTGCTGAAGTTGGTTGATGAGAAAGAAACAGTTTGCGTCAGAGTAACTTGAAGAATGGAAAGGACTAGGCCGAAGAAAAGGCCTGGCAACAGAGCTTTGGTATCCTGAAGCGTTTTCTCATATTTTCTTAGCTTCTGACCGAACCACTGACTGGTGCGGGTCCCTGGAGCCGGGCCTTTAATGTCGGAGAAGATCTCCGCCTTTCAAGCTGGGCTTGTCCAATGAGCAAAATGGAATTTCTGAGCGGGAGTTGGCAATTGCTGGAGGGTTTACGACCCTTTGTTCTCTAAGCATGGTAATTTGCAAATGGACTTAAATCGAAATTATTAACGATTCTCAGGGCCCTAATATATATTGCCTATGTACCACCATATAATATGCACGCTTGTTTAGATCATAAGAAGGCAAATTCATAGATACTAAACAAGTTAAGATTACATATAGTGAAAAGGGAGGCTCAGGAATGGGTCCCCTCACAAGCATACTAAATAGTCTAAGAATATCAAAGACAAAATACACAAGGACAATAATATACTCAATGGCCTGAAAAAATATGTGTGTTCATTCAAATAACAGTTTTTCTATGAATTAACTAGAACACATTCCATTTCTACTCTGCTTTTCCTTGGAACAAGCAGGGATTTCCCTGCTTTACCATACTTTGTGGCAAATAATAAACCCAGTGATATCAGCGATGGTTGCCATGCAACAAAGAAGCATGTTCGACTTCCTGGGGTGTTACGCAATCTGGGGGGAAGGGTTCATGGGTCCTCATACGGCTTTTTAACTGAGGTTACAGAGTATTTGTCATATAAAAAGAGAATATATAGTGGGTTGGATTGGTCCAGACGCTACACTATCTATCTCGGACCAGTGGAAAATGCCTCCTTTTATCTCACAACCCATAATCCTCCTCTTCTAATTAGCCACTGCATTCAGGCAGAATGGAGAATCGCAACGTTCATCTCTGCTTTTTCCGGAGAGATTGAGAGTGCAGGGTTCAACCCAAAGAGACTAGTGAGGAAGAGAGAAATGCTGTCGGTAGGAGTAGGAGGAGGAGGAGGATGGGAGAGACAGCAGTGTGTGTTACACTCTGCTGGTCACCTGTCAGCTGTCAGAGCAATTACAGCACCTCCTAGTGTTAAATGTTTAAAGTATGCATTAGCATGTAGCACAGTGGCATCCTGTCCCTGTGATCCTGCGAGGCTGGCACTCGGAGACAAGCCCCTGTGCCGCCACAAATCGCTGAAGACAGCGCGCTGTTAAAATCAATATGCTGCAGTTTTGTAGTACTTCCATCTGACTTGTCTAATATAATGTAAATAATAAATTATCAGGAGCAGATTACCAGGCGGCAGAGACACTCCACCTCGCAGTCACCCGCTAAAATAAGCACTCAAGAGCACTAATAGGGTCGCAAATCCTACTTTTCCACATCTTTTTTGCTCCTGCTCAGTCTTTTGAATACACTATAATTAAAAAAATAAAGATTCCAAAAGGGGAAGCAATGCTATGGAACCTGTCAGTGAACAGTTCCTAAAATAACCATTTTTTTTCTTAGTGTGTAGAACATTTTAATAATCTTAAGAACCTTTTGCCACTGTATAGAACCATTTGCAGAATCTCACTCTTAAAGGTTTTTTATCTTATAGGTTCTTCGGTTCCATGAAGAACCGCTAACATGACAACATAATGATTGGACAAAAGGTTCTTACGGTTCTTTAGATGTTCTTAACACCAAGAAAAAAAATGTATTTTAAGAACTGTTAAATGAAAGGTTCTTTGCCAAACCCAAAATGTTTCTTCTATGGCATTGTTATGAAAACCCCCTTTTGGAACCTTTATTTTTAAGAATGTGGGAAAGTTCCATCAACGCTAAAGGTTCTTCATGAACCCAAGGCCAATAAAGAACCTTTATTTTTAAGATTGTACAAAAAGAATAACTGGATTTATTAGAAATATATTGAATAAATTGACATAATTAACAGTTAAGTTCATTTTGAAGGCAGAGAGTCTGATTTTGACTTTAATTTTCCCCATCTGCACTTTTGTGAGGCTTCCTGTGAGCACTGCCATTTTTCAACTGGTAAAATGTAGCATGGACCCCTTTGTCGTGGGTTAAAAGAGCAATTAGGTTTTAGTGGGACACACCGGATAAGAGGAGGCAGAGGTAGGGAGCGAGTGAGCTCTAATTAGGTCAGTGGAAGAGAAAGGCAGCGCACTCGGTCTCTGTGAAAAGGTCCCTCTGTCCTCTGCATCCTATCTGCGGTTGACTGGATAAGACAGGTGAAGGCAAGTAGAAGTGGTAGCTGTCAATACGCCTCCCTCGCTCCCCTTCCCTCTGATGCCATGAATTATTTGTGAGAGCAGGCGATGACAAAAGGATGTCGCTCACTCTCAAAGCCTCACCTGCCGTACCGTCACACCCACGGAGGGTTGATTCCTTCAGACACGTGAGGGGGAACCAACTCCCTCCTCTACATTTCTCTCTGCTCTTCTCTTCTTTCTAACCTCATCATTTCTGTATCAAAGCACAGTAAACAAGTGTCATCCTGCTCTAGCTTGACCCTCTGAGCTCCTCCTCTTCCATGCTACACATTTCCATCTTTCAAAGACTAGTCCTACGTTTTTGCAAAGTCATTATCAATGTTGTCCAGCTAAACTTGAAAATGCTGTAAAAAAAAAGCTTTAGTTCTTGTCAAAGCCTTAATAAATTGCTATTGCTAGTTAGAGGCAGGAGCGCAAATTTTAAATACAAAAAAAGCGTTTCTATCTACGTATATCTACAATATAGATGGTCATACATTTATTAAAAGCCAAACAAATACTATTCTGATTTCATGGGGTATTTACATGAGTATTCTGGGTTATTTATCCAATCTGAGCGAAATGATGAAAAGTGTTGGCTTTGTGTTGCAGCAACATCTTATGTCTTATTGATTGGTGGGAAATTACATATATATATATATAATCTATATATCTATATAGATATATCTATTTTATTATAGATATATATAATTAATTATTATATAGATATATAATAGTTTCATATACCTATAACATAACTAATAGTAACAATTGAACCAACCGTTACCATCAGGATTGTGGTGGTGTTATTGAATGACCACACTCATCTTCTTCCCCTGGCGCCCAGGCAAAATGGCGCCCACTGCTTTCTGGGTGTGTGTGTGTGTGTGTGTGTGGGGGTGTGTGTGTGTGTGTTCACTACTCACTGCTGTGTGGTGTGCATTTGGATGGGTTAATGCAGAGCTGTTTTAAATAACTGTTTTTCCATGACATTTTTTTGTGCTCATCCGATTGGATTATGTCATTGCATTAGGTATTATAATTATATATATATATATACGTATATAATATATTTCTTTAAGGTTAATCTGACTGCATTCTTCTATCCTGGTGTTTTTTAGGGAATTTAGGGATGTGTGAGTTACCGAGTATTACTCAGGCTGGTTTGTTTGAGCCCTGTGGCAGTGAGTAACAGTGTACTGTAAAGCTCTAGTCTTCACACAAAAAGGCGGTCTAATGATCCCACTGGCTGCTAACCCTCAGGCCTGTGCTGTCCCTCCACCACCCCTCCATTCCCACCCTTCCTCCCTCCCTCCCTACCTCCATCCATCCTTCCCTTCCTTCATCCCTGCCACATCTGCTGCCTCTCGCCAAAGGAAAAAAATCAATCTCTCCATCATGAATTATTGAGGTGTTTGCCTACAGCCTCTGAAATATACAGGAGGGTGGTCTCTCTCTCTCCCACTCTCCCTTTCTCTCTTTTCTTGTACATTTAGTTTAAGTTATGTAAATTATGCACAACAGAATGGATTTAATATACTTTTTTTTTTTACTTTACACCTATTTGTGCAGTTCACATTGCTTTGAATGTATTGTGTGGGATCTTGTATTTCCCTCTGAGAGGTGCAATTAATTTGTGGCTTATGTACACGGCCAATGCACAGTAAAGGCTGTTTACAAAAAAATATATATCTGTTTGTCCATAGCTTTCTGTATGATTAGTTAAAACTGAGGTCATTTGTGCTGAATTAGTCAATTACAGGCGTTAAGCCAGAGACGGAAGGTTTTGATGTGTAAATCTTAGCAGAAAATGGACGAAACAGCTGCAAACTGAGAGTAAGAGCACTTCCACTCTCCAAACCTTCCCTTACCAAACTCAAGTTTGACTTATTACACCATCGACTGCTGTACTACGGCTGGTCTTGCTCCCTCACACACCTCCACTGGCACTTGTAAACAATAGCTTTAGCTGCAATGATTACATTAAATCAGGTAGTTGTCATATGGCAATCATTATCCCTCCTCCAGTGGCAGTGTTTGATTGACAGCTCCCTAAAACCCATGTGTGGTGGCTGCACATCGTTGCCTGGCTTCAGCTTTCAATTACAGGCTTGAATTTGAAGCATTTATTATGTAAAATAATTCTCCCGTCTGCACTGCACTCGTCTCCTGGGTCTGGTCCCGTTGTCTGATGTGAAATTTCTCTCCTCGCTCTCCTCTTTCACATTCATTGTCTCTCGCTCACTCAACTCTTTGTTATTTCGCAGAGAGTGTGTCTTGCATGCATTGCTCTTAAATCGACACAGCCCAGGAGGTAATGACATAAGATGCCAGTGGATTGTCAAAGAGAGGAAATGCAGCAATTCAAACCTGTTAATGCTCAAGAGCTTTAGTATAGTGAAAGGAACAGGCCTCATTAATTTTACTCTCTTTGGAGTGAGCATACAATATACTATGATACTTCAAAGTAGATTTTTTTTTTATGTTTAGCTGGTAATGGATGTCTTAGACTTATACTGACAACTAGTGGCATGTATGCAGCATAATGCAAATGCAATGCCACATGATGCCATTGAAGAAAGGCATGATTCAGTCAGGGATGACTCGTTTATTCCACTAATGAAAGTGTAAAATAAGAGGAGGGTTAACAATATAAAGTGGTTGGTCACGTGGTCTCAAAAATGTGGTCTCAACCCACTTAATGTAAAATGAGGAATTTGATTTTTTTTTAAATGCATAAACGGTAATATTGTAAATTATTATTACAATCTAAATAATTGTTTTCTATTTTAAAATATTTTATTATGTAATTTACTCCTATGATGGCAAAGCTGAATTTTAATTACTCCAGTCTTCAGTGTCACATAATCCTTCAGAAATCATTCTAATATGCTGATTTGTTGCCCAAGAAACATTTCTTATTATTATCAATGTTGTGGAAACCTTGATCCATTTTTTTGGATTCTTTAACAGGTTCTTTAATAGTTTTTATTTTATTTTTTATTTTCTATTCATCAAGGACCCGTGAAAAATTATATTAAACAGCATTTATATTGAAATGGAAAACATTTGTAACAATATATATATAAATAATTAAATATGTATTTAAATACTAATGGCTTTTTCCGCTGATGAAAATTACTGTGCACCTTTAATATACAACATGACAGATTAGAGGTTTTTAATAAATTAATACATTCTGCACATCAAAACAGTCCACACAAGCTCAGCTAAATAGGACTAAAAATAAATAATGCTTTCACTCTGAGGAAACATTTGTAGACAATTGACGACACAGAGTGTGAATTCTTCTGCTCTCATGTTATGATAAGATAACTCTCTTTGCTTGCTCGCCGTTTCTTCTTTCTCTCTCTTTCTTTCTGAAATAGTTCTTCGGTTGCATTTGGCACCAAACTCGCAGGCCAGTGCAGAAATCCAGCCATAATAAATGGAGGGAAAAATAAGACATCTGAAAGACCAGCTAAGCAAACTGGTGATATTTCTTTTTTTTTGCCTGGGACAGATCTTTTGGAGATGTGTATTGTAAGCAATTTTAGAGCTGTCAGCACAACATGCCTACTGGTCTCAGCTTGCCTGAAGGCGGAAAGAGGGTAAGGTTAGACTTGTAGCTGTCGGATTGTTCTACTTGCATTATTATTATTTTATTTGCAGTATCTGGTCTTGAAGGAATTATGAGCATATTAGAGACTGTTCAGGAGAGAGGCTAACCGATGCACATGACTATTTTCAAAGCATGAGTAATATGTTTTTCTAAAGGGGGGCTAAGAGAGAGAGAGAGAGAGAGAGAGAGAGAGCGAATGACAAACAGAGGGCTGAAACAGACAGCGAGTTACAGGGTCGCCTGGCTTTAACACTGCCCCTCAGAAGATTAGCCTATCACTCATCAACATGGTGTTGCCTTACTCAATTAGCCACAACTCAAACTCTGTGTTTTAAACAACTGCAACATTCCTATCATGCCCACACAGTAGAGGTAATGGAGAGCTGCCTTGAGAGGACATCTGCCCCTGCTCCCATTAAGACAGCCCATGCTGCTGTCTCAACGAGGCATTCTGGAAGACGGGAATGAAGATAAGATGGTGTAAGGTGAGGAGAGAGCGGATGAAGAAAGATATCATGCCATACCGAATGGCACTTTGAGTGTTGCTCCATGGCAAGAACTGGCATCGGCTGTGTCTCCCAGAAATGGACACATTTATATTCTCTTTCTCTCGTTCTCCCCCTCTCACACTCTTATGGTCTGCGTTAGCCTTCATAAAATATTCATGTTGGTTGTGCTCAGTGCCATAATTGCCATCTCAGCCTCTGAATAATTGATGGCTGGTGCCGTTGACTTGGTCTCATTTACTGAGAGTGTGGGTAATACCATACTCGCACATGCCACATGCTCTTATGCCATGCTGCCGCAGTTAGTGCTGATTCCAGATCAGCCGCTTTCTCTGTACGCTGCTATTATTCATCTGAAACCACCCTCACAGCTACAGTCAAATGCATTTAAATCAATAGCGCTAGTAACTTAGGCTACAAGTATCACTGCAAACACGGGGGGAAGGGGGGCAATTTGATTTCGTTTGATGTGCTTTTAGGAGTGACTCGAACTCAGTGAGGGGCTGCAGAGACTTTCCCAAGCACTCTTCCGTTTATTAAAGTACATTTTCTGTGATCGTTGCATTTTGAGTGGGTGTCTGATTGTAAAGTGCACTTTCCTGTGTGGATGTTTTGTATTTAATTTGACGTCTAGCGAAACAGGCTTCATTTTTTGTGAATCATTCCTTGGCTGAGATTTGAGGAGAATAACACAAGCGGCTTAATGGCTAAGTGTCCACGTTAAGCGAGCCTGCAGGAGAGTTAATTAACTGGCCAGAGCTGAGGGGACAGATGTGACCCCTAGACAGACTGAGGTCAAAGGTCAATTTGTTGAGGATTACATTAACCCTGCTTACACTAACCCCATCACCCCTCGGTTGCTGCTTTAATTCATTGGTCTCCTTCTTTTACGTCCTGACATGAACTCTTCACAGCTTGATAACTGGGTAAGCTCCAATCACCCATTAGTGCACTGCAAAGTGAACTTCATTGGGTATTTTATGATCTATGTTCAGTCTGAGGGGCACTGCAAAATGCACAGGGAACAGTACATTATCAGTACATCAACACACAGGAAGTGTAGGGAGAAGTCACTGTACACCATCTGAATATCACAAAAAATTTTGGTAAAAAATAAAAAAAAATAAAAAGTTGAATTCTTCACAGCTGCCTGTATAAAGCACACAAGATGTGACCATCACAATGTCATCATCATAGCCATGGGTCAAGAAACAATTTGGATAAGAAATTATTCTTGAGAAGCAATTTAGCATATCAGAATGATTTTCTTAAGGATCATGTGACACTGAAGACAGGAGTAATGGCTGCTGAAAATTCAGCATTTGCAATTACAGAAATAAACCATATTTTAAAATATATTATGACAGAAAACAATTAATTTAAATTGTAATAATATTTCACAATATTACTGTTTTTACGGTATTTTCAATCAAATATGCAGCCATGATCAGTCCTTTTTCAAAAACACGATCTCCGAAATTAAACTGTAGCATATAAGTATATCTGCATGACTCATTTGTCTTATGTGTTTGATGACATTGCAGCATTTTCAAATGGTGCATTTTCCCAAGTGAAGTGAACTTAAATAGATATAGCCAGCTCAGTGTGTAGGGAGCAATGAACACTGCATAGGATCCCTGTGAATCAGAGTGCAGCTATACTCTCTCATTCTTCCACGCCATCATCTGTACTCTTTCCATCTCAGTTACAGTTTCATTAGCAGCCGGTTTGATGTGTCTAAAAGTGCAACGTAAGAGTTATTAAGCAGAGCAGTACGTATGACAGGTCAGCCTCTGTGCTCTGACTTAAACTCATCCTACCCATCAGACACTTGGAGTGTTGCCCTCTTACTCATGCTGACTGTGGTTATAGCCCTCTATAATTGAAGTGCTCTTAGCCACGCCATTTGCAACGTACCGTCCAATCTCTTCTAAAAGCATAAGGTCCCTGTCCGAAGTGCCCTACGGAGGGGACAGTGCACACTTTATTAAACATTACACGTGTGATTACATGTCCCCTCCCTGTTTGGCAGGCATCGGAGTACTCTCGTTATTGCTAATAGAGCTACGGGGTCAACAGAGTCAAACTATATCCACATTACACATGTGGATGAGGGCTCTAAAAACTATGAGTGAGTGTTTATGTGAACGTGGTGTCTAGGAGACCAGAAGGACAAATTCATAGAGTAGAGGGAAAGAAAGACAAAGGATGTCTTCCTAAAGTGAGGGCACCCAGGGTTTTTCAGGGGATTTAAGAGGACTATGAGAGTGTGATGTCAGCTATGGGGTTAAGCCAAGACTTATCTCCACACAAAGCAGGAAAGAGAGTAAGAGAAAGAAAGCGAAAGCATGGAAGAATAAGGGACAGGTCAGGAGCGCTCAGACAGGGTCAGTGACAGGAGGGAATCAGTGGGGAAGAAAGCCGTGGCTTAGAGCTCTTAAATGATATTATAGACGAGGCCTGTAGCACTAATCTGTTTACCCAAACAACACAGTGGATAACACACACACAAACATGTTCCCCTTCAGGAACTCGAGCTGCATCGAGTCGCTTTGGGAACGCCCTTGCGTGACTGCGTTCTGAAGCACGTGTCAAATCCGTCCAATGGAGCAGCGAGACGTCACGAGCAGGGTGACGTAAGCACCAGAAAGCATAAAAGCACATCCGGCCGGGCGCAAACCAGTAGGGATGGGCGATACCACTTATTTTGTTTTCGATACGATACCGATATTTTTCAAGGCAGTATCGTCGATATCGATTCGATACTTCTGCACTAAACTTTTAAATTATGAAATGTATTAAATTATTAAATTACTAAGAGTAAAATGGGTAATGATAAGCGCTTAACTTTGTTTAAAATGCATTTTAACATTCAATACGTCTTAATTGTAACGTATTAGATTATATTTTTGTCTACACATGGTTCAAATATGTTTTTTGTTTACACATGATTCAAATCTACTAATACTCCAGTTGAACTACGGTCACTTTAGTAAAACCATGGTTCATTTTCATAAGGGACTGCCAGTGACCGGCTGTTGCATGCATAAAATGCAACCTTTCTATTCTGTATGATTTCTATTAAAATTACAGAATAGAACATGATCAATATATCTTTCAACATTCAATTTAAATAAATGTAATTGCACAAAATATGTAGGCTACAATTCGTGGTTATTTGAAATAACTCTGTCCTTCTGTCCTCTGATAAGCATTGTTCAGGGCTGCCGTTCCCAAAACTTTAATGCTTTCTTATGATACTTTTGGGAAAAGCAGCACTGAATGCACTGTCAGCAGTGAGTGAATGCTCTGTGTGATTGATTGGTTCTGTCTTGCAACATTTGCGTGTGTTCAGAATGAGCAGGAAAATAGTTCTATCCTAAACAATTACTCGCTAACAAAGGTTATTCGTCAATGCACTTCAGGCATATTGTACGCATATTTTTTTTTTTTAAATAAACAAAATCACTGGTAAAGAAAACACACCTTAGTATCAATATTTTTTGTTTGAGTATCGATACTTTCGATACTCGCGTCAGTATCGATACTTCGGATACTCGAATGCGATACGCCCACTCCCTACAACAGCTTCTGCTCTTCAGTAGCGCATGTGTATGTGTGTCTGTCTATTTACTGTTGTCTGTCCTCACAAGCACTCATATATATAAAACAATGAGAAAGTATATGGCGAGCGAACGGCATTACAAACGATGTGTTTCTCCCTGCCCACGATATCTGGGGGCGGGGGATACATACGATTTGTGTGTCGTTTGTTTGGGAGTGGAGCATGCACGGTCAGCTTTCGAGCTGCTGATTGTCATCACTGCGAGCTCTCGTTGCGTATGCTCCGCTCTCGCCTGGCTTTGTTTGATGAGAGCGGTAAGGCTCGCGATCCCACTGGCAGCGGTACCGCTGTTGCCGAGGCACAGCGCAGAATGTTGTCGTGGGGATCGCGGGTGGATTTAGAGGAGGGATCCGAGACGGGCTCGTCCTTTTCTCGGTCCTAACCCGCTAGATCCGCGGCTCTCTCTCGCGCGCCCCCCCGCGACGAAGAGAGAGAGCCAGACAATTAATCTATTTCATCCGGGAGGTGGATGTGGACGAGTGTCGAGACAGAGGAGAGTGGACTCGAGACCACCACAGTCCCTCGCGTATGAGGTGTGATTCGTGATTATGGGTGTGTTTCGTGCATTCGCCAAAATGAAATATAGTTTGGCCAGCCTAGAAACAAGACGCTCGTCCTAAAAATAATTAGACAAAGGTTTTCTGAATCCAGATCACAGCCTTCACGACGGGGCCTTCCGTTTTTCCCGGATCTCCATGCTGAGGTGTCAAGATCATTGGAGAAACCGTACTCATCACGTATTTATAGCCCCACAGTCTCGAATTATTCAAAAGAACATTGTGGGGCTGAATGATAAGGTATATGGGGCGATGCCAGTGGTGGAGCAGATGCTTTCGAGCTATCTCTCCCCATCCTCAGCATCGTCCCTGAAGGCCCCGAAGCTTCCCACCAGGCCCGTTAGGCTTACATCGAAATCTTGTTGGGAAAGCTTATACGGCGGCAGGCCAGGTTGGCGCATGTTTGCAGACCATGGCGGTGTTACAAGCATACCAGGCTGACCTGCTCAGGGGTAGGGCTGCTGAGCGAGCAGCAGCCCAAGTCATAAAGATCCTCATATCGCCAGTCTCAAAAACAGAGCGTTGCAACCCGCACCCTCCACAGAAAGATCGGGGGTCGGGGCGATGCTCTCAGTTGGGGTCTTCTAGACCGAAAACGGATCTGCGGACCGTTATTTGTCTAAGAGGACCTCGGCGAAATGGTCCTACCATTGTCAGGTCCCTGAGGGCAGCCCACCTGGAGAGGAAAGGATAACACCTCAGTATACGGTGCCAATCTCCTCCCCCCCCCCCCCCCCCCCCCCAGTGCAATCACGGAGGCTTATGATTACCCCTGCCACCTCGGTGCTTCAGGTCTCAGTGAGCTCCGACGAGCGAAAAAAAAAAAAAACAAAAAAAAAAATCCAGCTGGCCGACTGGCAACCGTACGGCACGGGAGAGCTCGCCCCCTCAATTGAGGGTGCCACAGCAGTCGGGTCGGTTGTTCCCTCAATGCCCTCACGGAGGTTCATTGATACCCATGCCACCCTCGGTGCTTCAGGACTCAGTGAACTCCGACAAGCGAAAATCCCAGCTGCCACCCGGCAACAGTAAGGCACAGGAGAGCTCGCCCCCTCAAGCGAGGGTGCTACAGCACTCGGGTCGGTAATTCCCTCAGTGCCCTCATGGAGGTTAACTGATACCCCTGCCACCTCGGTGCTCCAGGGCTCAGTGAGCTCCGACGACCGAAATTCCCAGCTGCCGCCCGGCAAAGGTACGGCACGGGAGAGCTCGCCCCCTCAATTGAGGGTGCTACAGCAGTCGGGTCGGTTGTTCCCTTAGTGCCCTCATGAAGGTTCACTGATACCCCTGCCACCTCGGTGCTTCAGGGCACAGTGAGCTCCGACGAGCGAAAATCCCAGCTGCCGCCCGGAAACGGTACGGCACGGGAGAGCTCGCCCCCTCAAGTGAGGGGGCTACAGCAGTCAGGTCGAGCGTTCCCTGCCGGTCATCCGATTCAGGGCACCGAACTGCTACTCTAATGCCAGACGCCAGCCTCGAGAGGCTGGTTCCTTAGTAGATTTTCTGGTAGCGTGGAAACTTCTACCAAATATCTCAAAATGGGTCCTGCAGATTGTAGAGAAAGGTTACAGAATCCAGTTCGGTTCTCGTCCGCCTCGTTTCAACGGGGTCATCCCCACACTAGTGGGCCCCGAGCAGGCTCTGGTAATGGAACAAGAAGTAGATACTCTCTTGAGGAAGGGGGACATAGAACGTGTTCCGCCTCTTGAGAGATTGTCCGGGTTCTACAGCCGTTACTTCATCGATCCGAAGAAGGATGGGGGGGTTGCGTCGGATTTTAGATCTCCGTCTTCTGAACCACGCTATCAAACAGCTTCGGTTCAAGATGCTCACTATCAAGCAGATAGTATCTCAGATCCAGTCCGAGGACTGGTTTGTTACGATAGATCTCAGAGACGCTATTTCCATGTTACATCCTCCCTCAACACTGGAAGTTCCTGAGGTTTCGGGGGCGAAGCATACCAATATAGAGTTCTTCCATTTGGCCTGTCACTCTCACCCTGCACTTTCACAAAGTGTGTGGATGCTGCTCTGGCTCCACTGCGACTCCAGGGCATCCGCATACTCAATTATATCGACGATAGGTTAACACTAGCTCAATCGGAGCAGACGGCGGCTCGGCATCGAGATGTCGTCCATATGAGAGAGCTGGGGTTAAGACTAAAAGCCAAGAAGAGTGTTCTTTCTCCACTACAGAGAACCACTTATTTAGGCGTGGTGTGGGACTCAACCTCGATGCAGGCACGTCTGTCTCCTGCTCGAATCGAGTCAATCCTCACGCACGTCACAGGGGTAAGAGAAGGACAGTCACTCACTGTCAAACAGTTTCTGAGGCTGTTGGGCTGATGGCAGCGGCGTCCAACGTGATACCTTTTGGCCTGCTGTACATGAGACCCTTGCAGTGGTGGCTCAGAACCAAAGGAATTTCCCCGAGGGGGAATCCGCTTTTTTTTGGGGGGGGGGGGGGCCATGAGCAAGGTCACGCGGCGATGCGACGTGCCTAGTGACATGTGGAAGAAAAGGTGGTTCCTGGTTCAAGGCCCGACGGTTAGGGGCTCCTTGTCGCGCGTAAGGTAGCGACGGAGCCTTCTCACGGGATGGGGAGTGGTCTGAGTGGCGCTCTGCCAGGTCTGTGGGGAATGGCATCATCTGTTGGTTGGGCACATCACTGACGGGGGAATGATGGACGTTTCGAGCTCTGACACACTTCCTTAAAGACCTAAGGGGGCATCATGTGTTTGGCCGCACAGACAACACATCGGTGGTCTACTACATAAATCGGCAGGGGTTATGGAAGCTGTGGGCATGGCCCCTGAGGGGGCACAGCTCCTAGCATCTGGTCTCTCAACTGAGGTTGTTGAGACTATACTCCAGTCCAGAGCTCCTGCCACTAGGAAACAGTATGCCTTGAAGTGGAAACTTTTCGCTTCATGGTGCGGACAGCGACTGCAGGACCCAGTCAACTGCCCAATTGGTACAGTTATGGAGTTTCTGCAGGAGCGATTCTCTGCAGGGTTATCTCCCTCCACTCTGAAGGTATACGTGGCGGCCTTAGCTGCTTACCACGCCCTTCTGGGTGGTCAATCATTGGGAAGACACCCACTTGCCACTCGTTTTCCTCCGTGGCACCCTGAGGCTGAGGCCGGTACAGCGCACCAAGGTGCCCTCATGGGACCTGGCTGTGGTTCTGGAGGGCTCATGCAATGCCCCCTTTGAACCCATAGAAGAAGTTCGGTCAAGTGCTCAGGCTCAAGACCATCTTTCTCATCGCTATTTCCTCACTAATAAGGATCGGGGATCTTCAGGCACTCTCTGCTTCATGCCTGGAGTTTGCTCCAGGCATGGTTAGGGCATTCCTTTACCCGAGGGCCGGGTATGTCCCTAAGGTGCCCACTTCTTCACCAGGGCCCATAGTACTTCAGGCATTCTGTCCTCCTCCATTCCAGGAAGTAAGCCAAGAAAGGCTTAATCTGCTCTGTCCAGTTCGAGCACTGGACGCTTACGCACACAGAGTTGCCCCGTCGCGTAAGGCAGATCAGCTTTTTGTTTGTTTTGGTCCGCCAAAGAAGGGATTTCCGGCGACCAAGCAGACTACGGGTAGGTGGGTGGTCGAGGCCATTTCACTAGCCTACGAGTCCTCTGGCCTACCGTCACATATGGGGGTCAGAGCGCACTCGACCAAGAGTATGGCGGCCTCCAAGGCTTTCAGCCTGGTGTGGCCTTGCAGGACATTTGTGCTGTGGCGGGCCGGTCCTCTCCACACACTTTTGTCCGCTTTACAACCTAGACCTGGCTTCTACCCCAGGTTCCCAAGTTCTCTCTTCATGATGTGCTCATAAGATACACACACAGGCAGGGACTTGGTTAGTATGGCGCAGTGGGTATTCTCGTTCCCAAAGCGAATCTCGACGCAGCTCGAGCTCCTGAAGAGGAACGTCTCAGGTTACATATGTAACCATTGTTCCCTGAGGACGAGCGCTGCGTCTCTTGCCATACTCATGATCCCTGCAGGCGCTACTTTCATCGAAGCTGTTGGCGCCGGCGGATGTGTTTTATTGCTTTCGGGTGCATTAAGTCACTGCTCTGGGACGTCTCGCTGCTCCCATGGAAGGATTGACACGTGATTCAGAACCGGTCACGCAAGGGCGTTCCAAAGCGCTCGACGCAGCGTCTCGTGCCCTCGTGGGAACCATGGGTTACATAGTAACTATAGACGGTTATCCAATGCAAACAACACACTGAGCTGCAAAAGGCAAGAATGACATAATATATATAATAGATGAATATGATATATTATATATATCTAATATATATATATATGGGATATTGTGTGTGTGTGGGTGTGTGTGGTGTGGGTGTGTATAAGATATACGTATACAGTATATGTCACATACAGTGCACATACTGTGTCCATTTTCCATCTGACATGCTAATAGGCACAAAGGCATGAGAAGGGGATGAATGGATTAACGCACATGGAGTGAAATGGTGTAGATGTTTGAGGGGCGACACAAGCAGTAGATTAAAGAGCAAAGGATGAGACCTGCACCGCTTATCCTAGAGGAATCACAGCCAGCACACACAGACTATGCATCACCTCCTTCCAGACTAACAAGCCGCTGACACCAAACACACACACACAACACACACACACACACACACACACACACACACATACACACGTTGTTTCTATCACGGTGGTAGGGACTTTCCATTGACTTCTATTGTTTTTATAATAAGCTACTACAGACTAGCCTTAAACCAAACTAAACCTTTACCCCAAAAGAACTAAACTTTATGAATAAAAAAACTGCAATATTCATGAATCACTTTAACCTTTGAAGACAGCCCTGTGTGTCTATGTACAAATGTATGTATCTCTCTAAAAAAAAATGAAAAAATTTAAAAATGATATGAATAAATTGTTTTATTCTAAAAATGCAAAAAGTTTTTTTGTTTTGGCAAGACTATAAGTTTAGGTTAGAAACATTATAAATGTCTTCACTGTCACTCTTTTGATCAATTTACTGCATCATTGCTGAATAAAAGCTAATTTTAACATCAGTGTGTATAAAAACAATAGTAGTCTATGGTTTGTGCCCTTTTGACAGCTTAGTAAATGTATGCTGAGTGTTAGATGATTAGATTAGACATTGTCTCCTTTAAGATTCCAACAGTTGCAACCCAAACTGTGATCACCAGGCTACTGAGTGTTAATGCATTTGTGTGAGTAGTGACGCACAACAAATATAATAGTTGATAAATTCTGCAAACAGACGTGGATTCTCAACTATACCAGTGCAGTAAACCAGAAAACCATGAATGAAGAAAAAAGAGAGAAACCCCGCTGTGCTAATTAATATTGTAGATTTCAGACCACAGAGAAGGAGGGAGAACACATTGAATCACAGCCATACAAAATCTGACACTGGATTCAACATTAAATACACTGTTCTTAAAATGCATAAATAATAAACACTTACAAATCATTTGACACACATTATTAATTTGATTGATCAATGGCACAGTAATATTCACAACATTGGATGTTCTCCTGGGAAGATGAGTACAGTGAGTAGATTTTATACATCTCTGAGTAATAGTCAGTGTTGGGGAAAGTTAATTTTAAAAGTAATGCATCACAATATTACGTTATTCCATAAAAAAGTAACTAATTACGTTACTTAGTTACTTTTTAAGGAAAGTAAAGCGTTACGTTACTTTTGCGTTACTTTTTAAATCTGGACAGGGCTTGCTTGTTTGTTTTTAAAATAAAAAAGTTATATTTTTGGCAAACGTAAAAGCCCTTTAACACCAAAAGTGAAATGAATAAGCCTCAGGCTGAAGGGAAAGTAAATTTACGTCCGTACAGTAGAATGCAGAAGAAGACATTTCAACACACTTGAGCAATAAAAAAAGACACACAAATGTTCGGTAATTTGTGCTTATTAGTACGGTTGAACTGGATCATCGAAGGTCAGAAGCAAAGAATGGGATATAATGGGATTAAATACATAAAGGATATTTGTGTTGTTTAACATTTAATTATTGCAGGTTTGCATCATATTCTGAGTTGCATTATTTTTATTAATACTGAATCTGTTTTTTTTTTGTGAGTGAGATTAATTAATGCATATTCATATTTATTTTAGAACTACAGTAACATCTTCTGATTTCTCTCAACATGGGTACAGGAGGGCTGTCAATCAATAAATTGGGGGAAAAAAGTAACTTGCGTTACTTATTTGAAAAAGTAACTCAAATATGATCTTGTAAATTAAAAAAGTAATGCGTTACTTTACTAGTTACTTGAAATAAGTAATCTGATTACGTAACTTGCATTACTAATGCGTTAACACTGGTAATAGTTGATAAGGATTCTCATCTACTATGGTTCCTTTATGAGGAAATCTCAATCTATTTGTGACTCATGTGAGTCTAGGTGCTCTTTGCATGACCTCAACAACACAATTCTATCTCTCATGATCTTTCTCCTGCTTTCTTCTCCTTTACTCAGCTGACAGACCTCTTTCTGGGTTCTTGACAGATGGTCTGGTATTCATTTCTAAGACCAGTGTGTTACTCATTGTGTGCGTGTGAATAAACGTGTAGCTGTGACCTTATGAATGCACAGAATAGATAGATTCAGTAGGTTAATGACAAATATTAGATCTAATGCGGTCAATGTCAATACCACACAACACTAAATTATTATCTCACACCAGTCTTGAACAAAACAGCTTTACCTCATATATTCTCTTATTCTGTGTTTTTCAAGGTTTTTCCTGAAATTCTTCCTCAAGTGCAACCAGAACTGCCTAAAGAATGCAGGGAACCCAAGAGACATGCGGCGATTTCAGGTAGGACCACACTCAGTCAGCCTCACACCCCCCCCCCCCCCCCCCTTTCTTATAAGTGGGTAAAATTGCTATTTTAACCATATATGTTAGTGGATAAGCTGCACTTGCATTGCTTGCTGCATGGAATGGTAACACTATAAAAAATTTCCATCGATAACATTAAAATCATTATTATATTAATAATGCTCAGCAAATGAGTAGTTAATGAACATTTAAATAGTTTGAAATTACATGAAATTTAATATATTTTAGGGATATCAATCGATTAACCTTTTTAATTGAAATAATTACCGTTAAATACAGTGAATCCCTTTTATCAATATCTGAAATATTTTCAATATTTAGGTGATATTTAGAACATCTCAAATTAAAATAATTGAATATAGTTGTATATATTAGGTATGTGTGTGTGTGTGGGTGTGTGTGTATATATATATATCTATACATATATATAGATATATATATATATAATATGCTGTTTATAAATATATATATGTTTTTTTTGTGTGTGCACAGTGAAACACAGTGATCAAAATTGGAGAATAGTAACCACTGTAGCACAAAATGAATGTAAACGAAATATTACAAACAAAACATTTGGATGGGTTACGCTGTCAGAAAATTAGTTGGAAGTGATGGAGGCCCTTGCCCTTTGATGACCTTCAGACACATCTGCGGACTCGAGCAGGACATAACTAAGTTTCTCCACACTGTGCTAGATGTGATTTTGGTCCCGCTTCTTCCAGATCTTCGATAGCTCGGGACTGTAGTCGGTTTTAGCCATACTTTGTTGCCAATTATTTTCCGAGTTTGTCAGTTGGGTTTTAGACTAGGCACCCGGGGCCGGGCATTCATATGTCAATGTTTTCCGCTTCAAGGATCTGCTTTACCAGTTTCTCAGTGTGACGGGGGCATTGTCTTGCAGGAAAATTACAGGCTGATTTGGAGATGCTTGCAGGGAAGGTACTGCATGTCTCTGAAGGAGGTTCTGATAAACATCTGCATTCACCCTGCCATGTATCTGTATAAGAGGCCCAACTCCTGCTGCACAAAACAAACCTGCCCCCAAACCATGACACTTCCTCCTCCACATTTCACTGACTTCTTTACACACTCGGGCTTCAGTCTTTCCCCAGTTTGACTCGACACCGTTTCCCATCTGACCCAAATAAATTAAACTTGCTTTCATCACTAAAGTGAACTTTGGACCAATTCTCCTCTGTCCACTCAACATGCTCCTAGCCTTTTCATTCTTTCTGATGATGAGAGGCTTGGTCACTGCAGAGTGCACTTTCAGTCCGACTTCTCTTAAATGTGCCGAAACAGACTCCTGTTAGGTTAACTTCAAACAGGACTAAGCAGTGACCTTGAAATTTAGGAAATTGTAGGTTGTTCTCTAATTTTGATCTCCACTACATATCATATATATATAGATATAGAATACATATATATATGGCCCTTATACAATCCAATGTATTTCACTAAAAAGTATGAATGGTTAATACGGATGTAAAGAAGAGGGAGAAAAAGAAAGCTTTGAGCGAATGAAGTGGTTGCCCAGAACAGGGATAATGTAAGCAGTGTTTGCCAAGTCTCATCAAGCCTCTTCCTCTCTTGAGATTGAGAGACCTCTCAAAGCCTGAGAGCCATTTAAATCAAGAGGCTCCTCAGTTGCTGTGGGACACCTCTAGTCTACATCTTCAGCTCGGTGAGAGCTGTTAGCTGCTGTCATTGTTCCAGGCTCTCTGGTGAAATGTGCCTGTTCGTCAATTTATCAGTCAGCAGTTACTTACAAGCATACCGTGTGTATGTGCTGCTCCAACACTTCAGCTGTTTGTTTGAGCTACGTATTAATTTGTTTACAAGAACAGAGTATGTCTTTGCGGGTCAAGTGAAGTACAGTTATCATTTGCCTCTTGCAGGTGGTGGTGTCCACAACGGTCAGTGTGGACGGACACGTCCTGGCTGTGTCTGATAACATGTTTGTACACAATAACTCTAAACATGGACGCAGAGCTCGCAGGCTGGACCCGTCTGAAGGCACTCCGTCATACCTGGAACACGGTGAGTGTATCACACAATATACACAATATACACAAATATATATACACAAACTCTTCATATCAAATTGTTTCGTAGTGACAGAACGAATGAGAAAAATGGGAGAAACCGACAGCCCCCCCCCCACAGGAAATTAAGGCCAAATCCCCCCCCCCACCCCCCCCCCCCCCCTTCCACAAACAAACGTTTTGCACACACTAACTAATAGCAGCAACATCCCAAGCACCATTCAGCTAAACTAAGCCACTTTGTCACACTCAATGTAGTTTCATTGTTTTGCTGCATGAGCACAGATGGTTGCCCATCATGGCTACTGTCACCAAATGGTATTGCAAATATTGTGATTTCAGGTTTCCTCCACCATCTTCGATTGACTTGATAGTCTAGTGTGATCAGGACAAAACAAGGATCTGAGCATCACAGACCCACAATGTTTTGGGAAATCAACCTACTAATGGCTTACTTATAGTTGTCTCAGCATATGAAGGGTATAGGAAAAACATTTAAATATAGAAACAAATAAATAAATACACACACATGCAAATATTTAGTCCTGGTCAACAGAAGCTGCTTGGTTTGAAAGTGACTCCTGTGTGAGCTGTGCTTCATACATCAGTACACTATTGACAATGGATCATTTTGACCACAAAATTTTGTGCCCGAACAGCAAGAAAAAAGTTTTTGTTTTCAGTATAACTCATAAATTTTAACCTGAAAACCTTTCTCAGCCCAGCGCTTTAACCACTACAGTACAGTATCACACTACACTCTAAAAAATGCTGGGTTTTTCAACCCAACCTTGGGTCAAATATGGACTAACCCAAACGTTGGGTTAAATTTTTACATTAAATTTTTAAATAGCTTTTTAATCCAACAGTTGGGTTAGTCCATATCTGACCCAACATTGGGTTGAAACAACCCAGCATTTTTTAGAGTGTACCCTTCCAAACTACTTTCAGCTAGTTTGCACGCTTTATTATTTAATGATCTGGGGTGCAATCGAGCACAGACGAGCACTCTTTATTCTCCACTGGCTGAAAGACAACTGTGACCGTTCAGTCAACACACAATGAGTCAGCACCTCTGTGTGCCCCTGTCATGTTTTAATGCCACTAACAAGTCACGCACCCGATTTGATGCCAGATATTCCAGGTGAAGTCCGGCCGAGCTAACCTAACCAGACTTTCATTTGACTGACAATCAGCATACCAACAGTAAACAGTGCAACAAAACACCAACAATCCAGTGCTAAGAAATGAGCAATGAACGCAGCATTCCCCAAGTGGCCTGTTCTCTTTAGGTTTGAACATGTGTCTTACGAGACCTCTAAGGCTTAAGCACAGAGCATTTCTTTTCTGAATGACATGTGGCTTTATCTGCTGTCCTCCTCTAGTGTTGCAGGTTACAGTGTAACCCTCCTAAATCTGTCTAATATCATGTGGACATGATTTGAGCACTGATTTGATCCTCAGCCGCAATCAAATCCAATCATTTTCTCATTTATGTTTGGGATGATTCTAGAGAAGAACATATTTTTCAGTTGGACTGTTAACCTCTATTTATGATGAGAAACTGAGGATTTGAATGATGATGGTTTGATGATGATACAGATGATGATTAAGTTCTCTCTATTCTCCTGGGGATGTCTTCAGTCTTTAAGCACAGTTTCCACTGCACTGAGAAGATTAAAAAAGTCAGTTTCTAAAGACTGCGATTTTTTTTTTTTTTTTCGACATTACAGTGGGTACGGAAAGTATTCAGACCCCCTTAAATTTTTCACTCTTTGTATATTGCAGCCATTGCTAAATCATTTAAGTTAATTTTTTTTCTCATTAATGTACACACAGCACCCCAGAAAAAACACAATTGTTGACATTTTTGCAGATTTATTAAAAAAAATAAAACTGAAATATAACATGGTCATAAGTATTCAGACCCTTTGCTGTGACCTGAGTTATATATTTAACTCAGGTGCTGTCCATGTCTTCTGATCATCCTTGAGATGGTTCTACACCTTCATTTGAGTCCAGCTGTGTTTGAGTATACTGATTGGACTTGATTAGGAAAAACACACATCTGTCTATATAAGACCTTACAGCTCAAAGAGCATGTCAGAGCAAATGAGAATCATGAAGACAAAGGAACTGCCTGAAGAGCTCAGAGACAGAATTCTGGCAAGGCACAGATCTGGCCAAGGTAACAAAAACATTTCTGCTGCACTTAAGGGTCCTAAGAGCACAGTGGCCTCCATAATCCTTACATGGAAGATGTTTGGGACGACCAGAACCCTTCCTAGAGCTGGCCGCCCGACCAAACTGAGCTATCGGGGGAGAATAGCCTTGATGAGAGAGGTAAAGAAGAACCCAAAGAACACTGTGGCTGAGCTCCAGAGCCCCCTCTCCCCCGAGAAGCAGTCGGGAGATGGGAGAAAGTTGTAGAAAGTCAAACATCACTGCAGCCCTCCACACCAAGAAAAACCCCCCCCCCCCCCCAAAAACCCTCGGGGCTTTATGGCAGAGTGGCCGACGCAAGCCTCTCCTCAGTGCAAGACACATAAAAGCCCGCATGGAAGGACTCCAAGATGGTGAGAAATAAGATTCTCTGGTCTGTTGAGACCAAGATAGAACTTTTTGGCCTAATTCTAAGCGGTATGTGTGGAGAAAAACAGGCACCACCTTTTCTTTTTTCTTTTTGTTCTCATCACCTCTCAATACCGTCCCAACAGTGAAGCGATGAGTTGTGGCCGCATCATGCTTCTTTGTGGGGGTAGTTTTTCGCTCCGGGCAGGCAAGCAATGTTTGCACTCGAGGGGAGGGAATGATGAATGCGGCCAAGTACAGGGATGTCCTGGATGAAAACCTTCTCCAGAGTCCTCAGGACCTCAGACTGGGCCGAAGGTTTACCTTCCCACAAGACAATGACCCTAAACACACAGCTAAAATAACGAAGTAGTGGCTTCACAACAACTCTGTGACTGTCTTGAATGGCCCAGCCAGAGCCCTGAAATTAAACCCAATTGAGCATCTCTGGAGAAACCTAAAAATGGCTGACCACCAACGTTTACCATCCAACCTAACAGAACTGGAGAGGATCTGCAAGGAGGAATGGCACAGGATCCCCAAATCCAGGTGTGAAAAAATTGTTGCATCTTTCCCAAAAAGACTCATGGCTGTATTAGATCAAAAGGGTGCTTCTACTAAATACTGAGCAAAGGGTCTGAATACTTAGGACTATGTGATATTTCAGTTTTTCTTTTTAATAAATCTGCAAAAATTTCAACAATTCTGTGTTTTTCTGTCAATATTGGGGTGCTGTGTGTACATTAATGATTAAAAAAAATTAACTTAAATGATTTTAGCAAATGGCTGCAATATAACAAAGAGTGAAAATTTAAGGGGGTCTGAATACTTCCGTACCCACTGTATATTGGAAACTTGTGAGGATTTTTCTTCTTCCTTCTTTCTTTTTTCCAAAAGAAAGTATAGGATCATTCCTGAGACAGACAGGCTTATATTGTAATTCCTCATTATGTCTAATATAAAACCTTGACGTGCACATATAGATATAGATATTTTTTGGAGGGCAATGCAGGAACAACGTCAGAGCTCCAAAATTCAATACAGAGTTCTTATAAAGTAAATTCCAGTTGAATTAAACGTAGTCGGTAATAAACAAATCCATCAAGATATTTTTAACATTAAACCATTGCTTCTGGCTAAAATAAGAGTCCTCTATCCATAATATTACTTTCTCCAGTGAAAAAATCAATTAGTCTGAATCAGGAGAGAAATATGCACAGATCAAGCACTGTATACAAACAAAAACAGTCCAAATCAAATATACCTGTGAACAAAAGGGAATGAATTTTTTTACTGGTCAAAGCGTTGTTATGGATTATGACCATATGCTATTATGGATCATGGACATATGGGTATTCTGACCAGAAGGTTTAAAGTTAAAACCATAACAATGGATTTGTTTCTTACAAACATGCAGCTTTTCACTTCACAAGACGTTAACTGATGTACTGGAGTCATGTTGATTGCTTGTGGATTATTGTGATGTTTTTATCAGATGTTTGAACTCTCATTATGACGGCACCCATTCACTGCAGAGGATCCATAGGTGAACAAATGATGCAATACTAAATGTCTCCAAATCTGTTCAGAAACAAACTCATCTACATTTTAGATGGCCTGAGGGTAGGTACATTTTCAGCAAATTTAAATTTCTAGGTGAACTATTCCTTTAAGTACTTTTAGCTGATTTGATAATGCTTTTCACTCCTGTAATAGTGTACTTTTAGCTTTATTTAACACATTTTACCATATTTAAATCCATTCCACAAAAATATGGCCTTCTCTTAACCAACAGCATGCTTCCCTTCACTCACCCCTACTTAGCCACTCTTGTCCATTATTGTGTCAGTTTTAAACTATTTCCACTCCCCTCCAGCTAATGAGCCTGTTCTGTCAGATATGGCAGGCATGTGTGTTGATTGCTCTGGGCTGCGGAGACGAGGGTAAAGTGAGGGCACCAATACATGAGGTCATGTCACAAACGCACTGTGGTGGAAAGAGGTGTCTGCAGGGCTCGAGAATGTTAGTTTGTAGAAAAGAAAGCTATTGTGCTTGTATCTGTGATGTGTGTAAAGAGCGACCGTGTGTATGCGTGCACACAGCGTAAGGGAACAGATGGCGGCAGAGGAGGCACCAAAGTTTAATCCTATCAGATGTATTCACATTCCACCATCTGCTTAATCCATGCACAATTTCAGCACCCTGCAAAAGAGTCGTTTTAGGCCAAGATTACAATCACAGATTGCTCCACCGTTCCTCTTCATCTCTCCTGGTTTATCATGCCGCCAAATTGCATTATGCCCAGCAGTCACCCACAACACACAACAAAAAAAAAACGACGAGCTGGGGAAGTCCTCATGACCGCAAAGTGGATTACTTCACTTCTGAAAATTACAACTTGACTGGTACACATAATATATGTGATGGTTTGGTTGGTCTAAGGAGATTTGGTTTGTATATTTGGGGTTATTGAAATGCTTTAAAAATCATGTTTCTTAATCTAAAATATGGTATTCCCTACTTAATATGCTGTATACCTTCAGGAAAACATTCAACAACATAAGGGACACTGTAAATACAATATGAATCCTGGGAGACCAAGGTCTTCCACAGATGCATCACTATACAGTGCTGCAAGTTTTGAATGTTATTACTTAGCATTGCTATATTTAACATGGATATAAAAAGTCTTAAACTCAGCCAAAAAGTGATTACACACTTATGAAACAGACTTTCTGTTGTTGCTGAATAATATAAATATATCAATTTTAATGAGTTTTATGAGTAAAAAAATGCAGAGTGGAAACTAAGGAAAAATTCTGTCTGACTTTAATAAGCCAGCCTTTTTTCCTTGATTTAAGTTTTATTAAATTAATCATAAGTGACAGTAAATACATTGATAATGTTACAAAAAAAGAGAAAAAATCTATATATATATATCTGTTTCCACAAAAATATTAATCAGCAATATTTTCAACAGTTGAAATAAAAAAAAGATTAATATAAATTTTAAATAAAATATATATAATAAAATATATAGATATAAACAATATATATATAATTCTTGAGCTTGCTAATGAGCATATTAGAATGATTTCTGAAAGATCATGTGACTGGAGTAATGGCCGCTGAAAATTCTTTTTTTTATTCTATATTTTTTATCAAATAAATGCACCTTTGGTGAGGATAAGAGACTTTCAAAAAAATTTTTAAAATCTCATCGGCCCCCCCCCCAAATCTTGGAATGGTAATGTAGCTAGCTTCTTCTTCTTCTTCTTCTTCTTCTTCTTCTTCTTCTTCTTCTTCTTCTTCTTCTTTAGTAGCTTGTAGTGTTGCTGCTTTTTCAAAAAGGTTGCATGATTGTACTTTAAATTATATTTAAAATTTCTTGTCGTTTCACAAACTACAGATTACCTCCCCCAACACTGTTCCCTGGACTATTTTCCCCTTCTGGTGAAAATAAGTCTCCCCAAGTCTCAGTCTCCCCTGCTATTATCAATGCTAGCTGTTCCCAGGGCATCGCCGGTGGCTGACAAACACCAGTTTGAGCTGTGCGAGTGAGGCCTACAGCCTCGTCTCATCTCAGTTCAGGTTCTATCAGCAGCAGCGAGCACTTCCTACCTACACACAGGCCATCTGCCTCCACCACACGTCTGCCTCAGTTAGTTGAACCATCATACGAGCGTTGAGTTTAGACCCCCACCTTCGCCCAGGGGTCCTGCCTTCAGTCAGAACCGAGTGTAACGCTTGTTAAAGGATGTGAGTTCAGTCCCCCTACCAGAGTTACAGAAGACAACAGAGCCACCCGTGACAGACTCTCCCATTCCCTGCCTCCGACAGCTGCCTCAGAGGACTCTTACTTCTCTCTCTCTCTCTCTCTCTCTCTCTCTCTCTCTCTCTCTCTCCCTCTCGCTCTTTCTCTCTCTCTCATGTCTTTTCCTTCTATTTAAATCCAGCAGCAAATTGGAACAGCAGTAATTAGTTGGTTAAAGTGCCTTCAGTGAGACACCAAGCTTTAGAATCCGGTGCCAAAGTTCAACACGCTGAAATGAAATTTAACCTCATTAAGGTGTTGAATTTTTATGGCTGGCTGCTGTTTTCTCAGAGTGTCCCAGGGCGCCTGGCCTTTTGATCGACTGCTGTAAGGACTCCGGATTTCTCTGTGCCTGGCGAACTCCGGCGCTCATGACATTTGCACAAGTGTCATAAAACAAGCGCTCGCACCTGGCCCCCTCCCTCCTCGCGCACACATGGGGTCAGTGTAATATTTAATAAAGGTGTGTGTATAATCAAGCAGAATTAGCATTCGTGTTCTCCTTCCACCCCCAGAGGGGAAGGAAGGAGGGTTTGGAGGGAGGAATGCTGCTATAGTACACTCATCACTGACTGATCTTTTCCAGTCTGACCCTCAGATTTCATTAATTATGTCCATGACTAAAACAAAGGCGGAGGGGAATTATGCCTTTCATAAGCAGAGCACCAGGGGGGCTTTCACTCTGTGTCTTTTGTTTGGTCAACCGAGTCTGAGCGTCTGTGGACCAGAATGCATAAGTTGTGTGAGCTGTACAGTTCTGCTTAGAGTGAGGAGTCAGGTTTTGTGTTGATAAAAATTTACATAACATGTCAAAAAGATGCAAAGAGATAAAAAAAATATTGAATTTGTGTAATATTATTGTAGAAACAATGTCAAAATGACAAAACATTAAACAAATAACTGACAGATGATCGAAATTCATCATACTAATGCATCACCCCTACAATATAGAAACTGTGCTGATAACTGATAAATTGATATTAAAATATAATACTGTTTTGGCAAAATAATTTGCAAATTATTTGAATTTATTTATTGCAACTTTATATTGTACATTATTTTGAGACATGCTAAATATTATATTAACAATTTAATTATATTGTAATATAATGTATTAACTTAGTTTAAGTTAAATAATAAAACGTTATTAAGTTATATTACCTAAGTGGGTATCAGATAGCAAAGCAATCAAATGTGTAAATTGGGAAAAATTAGCCGTCGGTTGTGTGTGTGTGTTGTGTTTTTTTCCTTTTTCCTGTGGCCATTTCGGGCTAAGGCGTGTGTGTGTGTGTGGTGGTGGTGTGTGTGTGTGTGTGTATAGTGTATGTGTGTGTGTGTGTGTATATAAATATATATATATAATATATTATTAGGCTGTCAAATGATTACTTGTGATTAATCGCATCCAAAATAAAAGATTTTGTTTACATGTTGTGTTGCTTACCTTACTTATATACATGTATACAGGTGCATTTCAATAAATTAGAATGTAGTGGAAAAATTCATTCATTTCAGTAATTCAACTCAAATTATGAAACTCGTGTTTTAAATAAATTCAATGCACACAGACTGAAAGGAATTTAAAAAGAAAAATCTTTGGTTCTTTTAATTGTGATGATTTTGGCTCACATTTAACACAAACCCACCAATTCACTACCTCAACAAATTAGAATAGGTGACATGCCAATCAGCCTAATACAACTCAAAAACCTGCAAAGGTTCCTGAGCCTTCCAAAGGTTCTCTCAGTTGGTTACTCAGGCTACACAATCCATGGGGAAGACGGCTGATCTGCCAGTTGCCAGAAAGACAATCATCGACACTCTTCACAAGGTAGGGTAAAGCCACCCCGCAAACATCATTGCAAAAGAAGATGGCTGTTCACAGAGTGCTGTATCAAAACATATTAAATGCAAAGTTGACTGGAGTTACCCCCCCATCGGAAAGTGTGGAAGAAAAATATGCACAACCAACCAAGAGAACCGCAGCCTTAAGAGGATTGCCAATCAAAATCGATTCAAGAATTTGAATGAACTTCAAAAGGAATGAACTGAGGCTGGGGTCAAGACATCAAGACACACCACACACAGACGTGTCAAGGAATTTGCCTACAGTTGTCGTATTCCTCTTGTTAAGCCACTCCGAACCACAGACAATGTCAGAGGCGTCTTACCTGGGCTAAGGAGAAGAATAACTGGACTGTTGCCCAGTGGTCCAAAGTCCTCTTTTCAGATGAGAGCAAGTTTTGTATTTCATTTGGAAACCAAGGTCCTAGAGTCTGGAAGAAGTGTGGAGAAGACATAGCCCAAGTTGCTGAAGTCCAGTGTTAAGTTTTCCACAGTCTGTGATTGATTTGGGGTGCAATGTCATCTGCTAATGTTGGTCCATTGTGTTTTTTGAAAAAAAATGTCACTGCACCCGTTTACCAAGAAAATTTGGAACACTTCATGCTTCCTTCTGCTGACAAGCTTTATTGAGATGCTGATTTCATTTTCCAGCAGGATTTGGCACCTGCCCACACTGCCAAAAGCACCAAAAGTTGGTTAAATGACCATGGTGTTGGTGTGCTTGACTGGCCAGCAAACTCACCAGACCTGAACCCCATAGAGTATATATGGGGTATTGTCAAGAGGAAAATAAGAAACAAGACCAAAAAATGCAGATGAGCTGAAGGCCCCTGTCAAAGCAACCTGGGCTTCCATACCACCTCAGCAGTGCCACAAACTAATCACATCCATGTCACGCCGAATTGAGGCAGTAATTAAAAAAAGGAGCCCCTACCAAGTATTGAGCACATGTACAGTAAAGAACATACTTTCCAGAAGGCCAACAATTCACTAAAATAAAAATGTTTTTTTTATTGGTCTTATGAAGTATTCTAATTTGTTGAGATAGTGAATTGGTGGGTTTTTGTTAAATGTGAGCCAAAATCATCACAATTAAAAAAACCAAAGACTTAAACTATTCAGTCTGTGTGCATTGAATTTATTTAATATACGAGTTTCACAATTTGAGTTTAATTAAATAAATTAACTTTTCCACGACATTCTAATTTATTGATATGCACCTGTATACAGTATACAGTGGGGAATGAAAAAAGTATTTAGTCAGCCATCAATTGTACAAGTTCTCCCACTTAAAAAGATGAAAGAGGCCTGTAATTTTCATCATAGGTATACGTCAAATAAAAAAAACTCAACTATGAGAGACAAATCGAAAAAAAAAATCCAGAAAATAACATTGTAGGATTTTAAAGAATTTATTGGTAAATTATGGTGGAAAATAAGTATTTGGTCATTAACAAAATTTCATCTCAATACTTTGGTATATACCCTTTGTTGGCAATGACAGAGGTCAAATATTTTATGTAAGTCTTCACACACTGTTGCTGGCATTTTGGCCCATTCCTCCATGCAGATATCCTCTAGAGCAGTAATGTTTTTGGGCTGTCACTGGGCAACACGGATTTTCAACGCCCTCCAAAGATTTTCTATGGGGTTGAGATATGGAGACTGGCTAGGCCACTCCAGGACCTTGACATGCTTCTTACGAAGCCACTCCTTCACTGCCCGGGCGGTGTGTTTGGGATCATGTCATGCTGAAAGACCCAGCCACGTTTCTTCAATGCCCTTGCTGATGGAAGGCGGTTTTCACTCAAAATCTCACGATACATGGCCCCAATCATTATTTCGTTTACACGGATCAGTCATCCTTGTCCCTTTGCAGAAAAACAGCCCCAAAAACATGATGTTTCCACCCCCATGCTTCAAAGTAGGTATGGTGTTCTTTGGAAGTAACTCAGCATTCTTTCTCCTCCAAACAAAGTTGAGTTTTTACCAAAAAGTTCTAAATTGGTTTCATCTGACCATATGACATTATCCCAATCCTCTTCTGGATCATCCAAAATGCTCTCTAGCAAACTTCAGACAAGCCTGGACATGTACTGGCTTAAGCAGAGGGACACGTCTGGCACTGCAGGATTTGAGTCCCTGGCGGAGCAGTGTGTTACTGATGGTAGCCTTTGTTACTTTTGGTCCCAGCTCTCTGCAAGTCATTCACTAGGTCCCCCCGTGTGGATCTGGGATTTTTGCTCACAGTTCTTGTGATCATTTTTGACCCCACGGGGTGAGATCTTGAGTGGAGCCCCAGATCAAGGGAGATTATCAGTGGTCTTGTATGTCTTCAATTTTCTAATAATTGCTCCCACAGTTAATTTCTTCACACCAAGCTGCTTACCTATAGCAGATTCAGTCTTCCCAGCCTGGTGCAGGTCTACAATTTTGTTTCTGTGTCCTTTGACAGCTCTTTGGTCTTAGCCATAGTGGAGTTTGGAGTGTGACTGTTTGAACAGGTTGTTGTGGACAGGTGTCTTTTATACTTATAACAAGTTCAAACAGATGCCATTAAAACAGGTAACCAGTGGAGGACAGAGGAACCTCTTAAAGAAGAAGTTACAGGTCTATGAGAGCCAGAAATCTTGCTTGTTTGAAGGCGACCAAATACTTATTTTACCGAGGAAATTAACAATTAATTCTTTAAAAATCCTACAATGTGATATTCTGGATTTTTTTTCTCATTTTGTCACTCATAGTTGAGGTATACATATGATGAAAATTACAGGCCTCTCTCGTCTTTTTAAGTGGGAGAACTTGACACAATTGAGTGAGTGACTAAATACTTTTTTGCTCCCAGCTGGATATATATATATATATATATATATATTATATACTGTATATATATATATGTTGTATGTCATTATAATTAGATATAATCTAATTAAACCATGCGTATAGAGCAGGGGTGGCGAACGTCGGTCCTGGAGAGCCGCAGCCCTGCAGAGTTTTGCTTCAACCCTAATCAAACACACCAGGTGAGTTTTTATTAGGGTTGGAGCTGAACTCTGCAGGACTGTGGCTCTCCAGGACCGAACTTGCCTACCCCCTGGTCTAGAGAGAAGCGAGTAAAGAGAGAGTCCCAGTTGACTGTAACAGTGCTTTTCCTAACAGTGCAGGTTTTGTAATAGGAAGTGGATTTGAGGGGGTTTTTTCTCTCACCAGTGAGAGGAGTATAGAGGGGTATAAGAGTCAAGCTGGAGCAGAGTCATTATAAAACACTGATTGGGGGGGGATTGCTGTCACTCCATTCCACTCTCTGATTTTGAGTCGTATTCCTCCATGTGGCGATGGGAACAATGTAAAGTTCCCAACACAGTTAGAAATGATCATGGTGAGGTTGCAGGTGATTTCCGGGCAACCACAGCAGTGAATCATGCTACTATACAGGGTAGATTGAGATAAATGACCAGTGAGCAGGCGTCATCTCTCATGCTCGTGCCGCTGTCAGGAAGCATATGGGGACAGTGCAGAGGAATGGCCACAGTCTAATCATATGTGACAACTCTAATGAGTCAGTCACTTGTCATTAAGCTGTGCCTAAACCTTTCTAATAGAGTGTGGCTCATAAATCTATTTGCCGTAATCAGGAAGAAATCAGTTGCACAGGTTTAGATTTATTTCCTAAGTATTAAGTATGAAATTATGTCACAGGTAATGCACACGAGTGTTGATTTGCTGGCTGCTTCCAGATGTTTATTCTGATGCTTCTTGACATTTAGAATATTTGTAATGTTATTTATGTACCCCCCCTTCCCCATATAACGTATTGCTGCATTGCCCTTTGCATTCTTGTGGTTGTTGCACACAAGGTTACAGGGTGCTCCGGTCTCGTGTATGTGTGGGGTAACGCATTACATGTAACCCGAGTTACGTAATCAGATTATTTTTTTCAAGTAACTAGTAAAGTAACGCATTACTTTTTAAATTTATAAGAAAATATCTGAGTTACTTTTTCAAATAAGTACTGCCAGTTACTTATTTGAATACAGAGTAAGATGTCACTGTATTTCTAGAATAAATGTGAACATGCATTAATTAATGAGATTAATGCATTAATCTCACTCGAAAAAAAATAACAGATTCAGTATTCCTCAAAATGAATAAAAACAGTGAAATGCAACTCAGAATGTGATGCAAACCTGCAATAATTTCTTTGCTGCTGACCTTCAATGATCCAATTCAACCATACTAATAAGCAAAAATTACTCTAGATAAACATTTGTGCTTCTTTTTTTATTGCTGAAGTGTGTTGAACTTTCTTCTTTTGTGTTCTATTGTACAGACGTGAATTTACTGTCTCTTCAGCCTGAGAGCTTTTGGTGTGAAAGGGCTTTTACGTTTACCAAAAATATAACTTATTTTATATTAAAAACAAACAAGCAAGCCCTGCCAGATTGAAAAGTAACGCAAAAGTAACGTAACACATTACTTTCCATAAAAAGTAACTAAGTAACGTAATTAGTTACTTTTTTAGGGAGTAATGCAATATTGTAATGCATTACTTTTAAAAGTAACTTTCCCCAACACTGGTACAGGCAAATAAATAAAGTCATAATTAATGTATATTGCGTATGCTTTTCAAGGTAAACTAGATGTTTGTTTATTGTATACAACGGCCAGTAGCTTACTCATTTTTTCCACTTCCTCTTTCTCTAAAACAGCTACTCCTTGCATTAAGGCCATCAGTCCCAGTGAAGGCTGGACAACAGGGGGTGCCACAGTCATCATCATTGGTGATAACTTCTTTGACGGCCTACAGGTCATTTTTGGCACCATGCTGGTCTGGAGTGAGGTCAGTTACCTTTCTATGCAAACTTCTGCCAAAGAAAAAAAAAAAGAAATCCATGCCATGCTGTAGCCAAAAAACAGAATTGGGAATCACAACTAGGGTTAAACTGAATTTGAATACAAAGAAAAGGGAATTAATGCATCTTTTTAACTAGTTAAGCAACTTAATTAGCAAATATGCCTGAAATGGAAGATGCATTCAAAATCCACTTGGCTCACAAATCTGAGAAGACACGTGCCAGTTTGAATGGGCATAATGCTTCTGTTCTCATTTTTGGTCTGCCAGTCTGTCTGTTTTCCTGTCTGTCCATCTGTTTTGGTCTTTTACTCACTCAGTTTCTGCGTTGCTCATGTTGGGAAGATCTAGATGAAAGAGGTAATTCTATAAAAAGCCTCTCATTGACAATGCCATATTTATCTGAGAGGTGAGAAGAGCAGTGCCTGGCATATGAAAGCCCAGCTAAGTGAGCAATGAAAGGGACAGTTTAAAGCCATGTAAAGCGGCACCAGTGCTGCTGGCTTTGAATATGACAGAGCGTTTGCAGGGAAACTGATCACTCACAGCTGCTTTGTAGTTGCACAGATCCTCTTCAAAAGGGATTGAGCACAGTTTCACAAACACTGTAAGTAGTCAAATCATAATCTAATCAGTGAATAATACAATACTGTTTAATAGCTCAGCTAGCATGGTTGCAGGTAGACAGGGGTAACTTAAACACACGTTTTTAAACTTTGTGAACTAGTTCTACAGTACAAGAGTCAGATGCAAAAAAGGTGGACAGACTTTTGATTATGTAATGACTTGGACTGTTTGCACCTCCAACAAACAAAAGCTTTTCTCTAATTGGCTGGCTAGATTTGTGCCACCATATGGATCTAACAGAAAAGGTAATCTCTGACTCCAGTACTGACCAGTGACTTCTCATAACTCTCCATGCAGCATGGCATTTTATATTTTTCTCATACTAAGATGAGGGGCAAAATGAAAGGAAACACTGAAGCTCCCAACATCTCAAAATATACCGGAAGCTATGTTCAGAATAGAATACATTCTCAGAAAAAAGGTACAAAAGCTATCACTGGGGCAGTGCCCTTTCAAAAGGTACTAATAGTTTGTACATTTTACGTACTAATATGTATAATTTAGGTGTAAATAAGATTTTTTTACCTTCTAGCTTTTGTACCTTATGGTGCAGCCCCAGTGACAGCTTTGTACCTTTTATGTTTACTTACTTAATATGTAATGTATACTGCACAGTATACACTGTATGATACCTACTGTTCTTTAATAATAAAAAAACATGAAACATTTAGAGCAACAATCAAGTAGGCCTATATTGTTGTCACACGACTTAAATATGTTACATGTGTGGAGGTGACCAATTTTAATATTATATTTAAAAGAAAAATTAATTATAAATAATTGAATGAAAATACAGTATATTTAAAAATAATTGAGTAAAAATATGTTATGTTTTGGAAGTAAATTACCAAATAATGAATCATGAAAGAGAACTGATGATCAGTTCAGGTTCCTTTCTATTACTGGAAATGAAAGGTTGAACACATTGCGTTGTGTTTATTTTAATATTTTGTTGCCTTATTTCAACTTACGTAATCTACCTGTTTTATTTTGTCAACGACAACAAAAAAAAGCCAAAAAAAAAAAACACTTTTCATTTTCTCTTTCAGCTCATTACCCCTCACGCCATTCGAGTGCAGACTCCTCCCAGACACATTCCCGGGGTTGTGGAAGTCACTCTGTCCTACAAGTCAAAGCAGTTCTGCAAAGGTACACCAGGCAGATTTATCTACACAGGTAAGAATAACATTAAGCACCTTTAGATTTACTCAGCCAGCTGCGTACAACCATCATGTCTTATTGCTTTTCATCTGTTCTTGATTTCACGTCAGTCTGGGTTGAGTAAGTCACCCAGTGTTTCCTTTAGCGAGAAACCTACGCCATAGAGGAATCCTACCTATTTCCTGAGCACACAGCTTAATATGAACGGCTGTGCCTCGAACTCCAGGAAGATGCAGCCTGCACAGATAAGGGAAATGTAAGACTTATCTTATAGAGGAAAAAGAGGTCACCTGTGATATCTGCTGGCTACAAAATTAGTTTACTGTACACTCTACATATTGGGAGTTCAACCAACGAGAAGTAATTAACTTCAGACTTCCAGAAGTAAGGGAACCGCATGATGGAAGTATACTGTATGATAGAATCTAATGGTAAAACAACGTGAAATCAGTGGAGGAAGATGTGAAGAGTTTGTTTGCTGATCTTGCAGCTTTTTTAGTTTAAATTTAGAGTTTGCAGTCAAAGTAAAAGCACAGCTTTTCTGAAGAGCGTTAAAACGCTGAAGGGAGCAATGTTAAATGTCTGTCTCATCAATAGGTTTAAACAGTGCACAGCTGTGGGTATTGTTGGCTCAGTAGGTGTCTATGTATATGCTTGTGCATTCGTGGGTGTGAATGAGTATGCTCATTGAGTTTATGGTGCTGGACTTGGCTTCTTTTCATGGCCTATTCAGCGAGCACATGGGCAGGAATGGAGGGAGGGATTTAGACGTTCGCACACAACCATACAAACACACATACAGCCACACACCCTCAAAAACAGAGGGCAGATGGTCACCCCGTTTTATGGCTGCACTTCTAGATGTGCCCCTTTTGCAAAAGCTTCAAGCATAATAACCATCAAGAATGCTTTTGATTAAATATGCCGTTTTTCATGCACACAGCACTCAAACTCAGTTTGAAACTCTATGTTGTTAATGACATGAGACCAAATGCAGGGCTCCACACACATTAAAATGGTCAGTGTGGATCTGATGCCCAGCCATAGGTTGACCCCAACCGTGCAATTCTCCTCAGTTTGAAGCATTTTGGGCTGTCTCTCTTCCCCTTGTCTGCCTGTCCCAGCTACTGCAGTGGGACATCAGCCTGTGTGTGTCTTTCTCTCTTGGCTCCAGTTGGCACCTGTGCCTTGCCCAGTTGCCAGTGGGTACTAATCATAGAGTATTGGCAAAGCTATGTGGCAGCTGGCAGTGGAATTACACATGGGGCATCTGGCACCTCTAATCAACTTCTGTCAGGCAGAGGAGATGGAGACCTAATTAAATCAATGGTGCACTGATGCTGCCTCGCTCAAACACCACACAGCCATGCGGAAAGGCTGAGCCGTACCTGGAGAACATCCCTCACAGCCATGGTGGAGAGAAAAAACAATCCTTTCAGGGAAAAAAAAACTCATTTAATTTTGCTTTATTTTTGCTTTTGAATGCATGGTTCTCACAAGTATATATAGGCAAGGCAAGGCAAGGCAAGTTTATTTGTATAGCACATTTCATACACAATGGTAATTCAAAGTGCTTTACATAAAATAAAATAAAAAGAATAATCACAACAATAAAACAAGGAATTTAAAAACTTTGAAAATTATTATAAAAAATTGATTTAAGAGGTTTAAAATGAATTTAAGAAAACGATTATACATATAATATAGTGCAATCAGTTCGGACATCGCACAGTGCTCATTCAATAAATGCACAGCTAAACAGATGAGTTTTGAGTCTGCATTTAAATGTGACTAATGTTTTAGCAAATCTGATCTCTTCTGGAAGCTGATTCCAAACTGCGGGTGGCATAATAACTAAAAACGGACTCCCCTTGTTTTGTGTGAACCCATGGTATTTCTAACTGACTCGATCCTAAATGATCTGAGTGGTCTGTTAGGTTTAAATTCAGTGAACATATCTGCTATGTATATAGGTCCTAGGCCATTGAGTGATTTAAAAACGAGTAAAAGTACTTTAAAATCAATCCTAAATATAACTGGAAGCCAGTGTAAGGACCTGAGGACTGGTGTAATATGCTCAGATTTTCTGGTTCTAGTCAGAATTGGCAGCAGCGTTCTGGATGAGCTGCAAATGTCTAATGGTCTTGTGAAGGCCGGTGAGGAGACCATTACAATAGTCCACCCTGCTGGTGATAAAGGCATGAACAAGTTTCTCCAAGTCTTGACTGGAAACAAAATCTCTAATTCTTGCAATGTTTTTGAGATGATAGTATGCTGATTTAGTTACAGCTTTGACATGACTACTGAAACTAAGGTCTGTCTCCAGAATCACACCAAGATTCCTGACTTGATTTTTAGTTGTTAGACCCCTAGAGTCAAGGTATGCATTCACCTTGAGAACTTCATCTTTGTTTCCAAATGCAATGACTTCAGTTTTTTCTTTGTTTAACTGAAGAAAGTTCTCGCACATCCAACTGTTAATTTCATCAATGCATTGGCAGAGGGAGTCAATGGGGCTGTAGTCATTTGGAGATAAGGCTAGGTAAATCTGGGTATCATCTGCACAGCTGTCCACTTATGCATAGCTGTGATAGGCAATTTGGTTCTTTCTCATTAATTGACTTAGTGGGAGCATATACAGGCTAAACAAGAGCGGTGCAAGAATTGAGCCTTGTGGGACTCCGCATGTCATGGACGTCCACTTAGACTTATGCTCTCCTATATATAGATTAATGCATGATTTTAGAGTATTGTCTTTATGAGTAAATTATGACACTGATTATATTTGACACCGTTCCATCTGTAGTGATAGAGTTGTGTTTTGGCTTTGACTTCACTCTGATTATGAACCAAGCAGCCACCCAGTAAATTGATTCCTTAAAGGCCTCTCATTTCAGAAGTCTCGGATTCTCTAAGATTCTTGGCACACGCTTGTGTGAACTGTGCCTCTGGCTGGCCAACGGTTTGTATTTAAAGGGATAGTTCCCCCAAAAATTATTTCATCATTTACTCACCATTATGTTATTCCATACACGTATGACTTTCTTTCTTCTATGGAAAACGGAAAGAGAAAATTTTAAGAAAAGTGATGAGTGTTGTTTTCCATGCAGCTACAATAAATGGGGACTAAGCTGAAAGAATAATAAGCACTATAAAGTGTGTGTGTGAGTTTTTTGTTTCAAAGTCAGTATCGGAGAGCAATTAACTGAAAGTAACAGCATTTTTCAGTATCGTGTGGTCCAGTAGTTATCATTGCCCATCTCACCGGCATTTTTTTGCATTGTTGGAATGCTATAGTTAAGCTTCAGTGAGGAAGACCCAGTCAAAGGGATCTCAACCACAGTTACTGGGCCTCTGCAATTAAACATCCAGAAGCTCTCTGCAATTATATTTATCATCAGAAACAATTAAACACTCACTCCCAGGGACATTACCCGTCCTGCATGGCACTCCGCAGATAAGAGGGATGAATCATTCCTCCCTACTTTCTCTCTCTCACCCTCCCTTTCAATTCATCTGCAACAAATGCATTTCCATGTTTGGTTGTGTATTACTTCTCACCATATTGCCATGTGTGCATCATTCGTCAAAGGGTTTTCCGTCTGTTTTTGAGGGAAAGAGGTAGAGTTATAATGCTATCTGCCAGTGAGCGTATGTGAAGCCCTGTGCAGCCGATAGATTGGAGGTGTTGATGAATCACTTGAAATGTTCAGCAGGCAATTCATTGCTGCTCAGTATGCAGGCCAGTAGGCTGAACAGCACCCATCAGGCCCGATATTAAAAGACTCTGCTCGATCACATTAGAGGGAGCTCTCTATGCCTGCCCAATGATTAAGTCTATGGGAGGCATTTGTCACTATAGTTGAGGAAAAGCCAGACTTCACATCATACATGCATTCACCCTCTCTTTTAATGCAAATGCATGTATGTTGGGGTCCAAAAGTCTGAGACCACAAGGAAAAATCTTTATATTTGTTACAAAATTATATCAGCTTAACAGTTTGCCCGTCCTTTTGCCTTAATGCACTTAAGCATTAAGGACTTTCACAAGTTTGTGTAAAACCTAATGATCATGTTATCCACAGCATAATTTCATGAATGATCCAAAAAGCAACTCGTGCTTCAACATAAACACAAATCTGATTAATGGCCTAGAAATATTTTTAAAATATTTCATATTTGTGATAAGTCTCCCAAGGAAATACAGTTAAAACAGTAAATTGTGATTTATTATTAAAATGTAAAATAACAGTTTTCTATTTAAACATTTTAAATTGTAATGTATTTCTGTGATGGCAAAGCTGAATGTTGAGCAGGCTTCACTTATACTAATTTGCTGATTTAGTGCTCATTTCTTATGTTAAAATATGTTGTGCTGCTTAATATTTTTGTGGAAACTATATATATATATATTGAATGTTATTATATTGAAAAAACACCCTTTGAATGTGAGTGTATATAATAATTTCTACATGGTCTCAGACTTTTGGACCCCACTGTAAATGTACATCCTTAATGCATTCATAGTCACCAACTTATTTTTTCCTAGCACTAGATTTGATGGAGGCTTTCTTCTTGAGTGGGCTGAGTGATCGTTCGATTTTGATAATGAGTCTCTTTAATTCTATTGACAAATGGGGTCACACTAGGTGATCAATGATAACCGTTCCAATTAAATTGCTAAACCTCTGCATGGTGGAGATTATAGCCATAAAGATATAGAGCAATTGGTTTGCTCAACAGCGGGGCGCCTTCAGTGGGCCATTTCACACAGATGTCTCTGTCTTTTAGGAGCTTCTGCTCACGATCAAGAAAAACAAGTCATCCATTTTACGGCCACAGGTTCCAAGATTTTTTCTCCCCCCTTGTCTTAAAGTGATGCCTTATTTAGCTTGTCGGATTTTCCAAATAAACGCAATCACTGGGTTTATGGAAAAATGGATAAAAATGAGATTGTAAGGTATTGATCCTGGCGTGGGGAGGGCTGAGGAAAAACAGGCCTCATCTATATAGGGAGAGAAATGAAGCAATAATTCAGGCAGGCATCGAACACCATGCCACTGAGCCTATCGATTCCTATCCACAGCATATGAGATCACACCTGAATGAAAGAGAGCTCTGGGGAAAACAGAGAGAGAGAGATAGAGAGAGAGAGAGAGAGAGAGAGAGAGTGGGAGAGAGAGTGTAAAACGGAGTCTGCCATTCCCTAACATATACAGAACATTACCACCCTGACATTAACAGCTCTGTACAAAGCCCACAAGTGCCTGTTAAAAGGTTCTGCTAAAGACCAATTACCCAGCATGCCTTTCTGCTCCATCAGTCAGGGATACTGTTCTAGCCCTGCAGGTCTATGTGTGGTCAGCTGATTCAATTCCTGGTCTCAAAAACAGGAAAGCCACAAATACCGTGTTCTCGCCAGTCTAAAAACTGCCACCCACATTCTGCCCTCGGGCTTCTATGCGAGATATTAAGTGTGGGATTTTTTGGTGGTGTAAGGTATTTTAAAACATACTGTTTTGACTGGCTCCATCTGCTTTTGACAGCACTCAGTATTGTCTTTTAGTAGTGGCTCGTTCCCCTCCTCTCCTCACCCCCGCGGGCCTGTAGTTATTATTGTGAAATATGAAGCGATCCAGCTGTGCCTTCATGAAATTTCAATGAGCATTGATCTGTGTGATTGCGAGGAATCCTTCAAGCAGTGGTTGTTGTTCATTTATTTATTTATTGCTGATATGTTTTACTCGTTTTGATCCCATCTTCTGGAGAAAAGGGAGAGCCGTTGATTGTTAATGTATTTGTAGCTTTCCCTTTTTTTGGAAAATCAGTTCTGTTCCTTGATTTGGTTCTGTTTATTTGTTCACGAGGCAGAACATTCAATTTGCGCCTCCAGGAGCTCCGTTTAGATCCATAACGGCCCTATATTTGCCTATATCGATTATATTCATTAAACGTAACGAGATGGCATAGTATACGGCAGATATTCTGCTCTTTTCAATATTGATTTTGTAGATTTTATTTCAGCTCATGACATCACGTGTAACCTTTTCATTCTCCTTCGCGTATGAAATTGGAGAGCTGCAATGAATCCGTGATGACATGAAACCGACTCTATCATATATGTCGGGTGACTGGCCAGTGTTATTTCTGTCGTGAAACCGTTCAGTGAGCTCAGAAAGAAATGGAAACCACAGCTTGCAAGTTTCTGGAACTGTAAAAGTAAACAAGTGCATGGACAGTTCAAAGGTGTTTCTCTATAAATATACAGGTCTGCTCTGCATGGTTTGGTAAACAACGTTACACACCAATTAGGACATAGAGGCTCCGGAAATGAAAAAGCTCATGGGATTTTACTTCCCTGTTTGGTGTAAGTCTGTCTCTGAAAATACACTGTTTTGTTCGAACTTTCTGACCAAGTTCACTCCATGACCCAGCACAGGAGGTGTTTTTTCTTCTCTGTTTGGTCTCAAGGGTTTGCTTTTGCTGTAACGTATATACTGTCACCAGTTAATGTCAATTTGATTTGTGACATATACCAGAATTGCATGCACTCATGTCCACGAAATGTTTGCAGCATTGTTTTCAGTTGACATTCGGTGGCTATATAAAATTAGTAGCGCTATACTGCTAACTGTTCAGTACACAGTCTCTATCTCAGCAAGTGAGCATTATCGAGTCAGCTGGTGAGAGGATTGTACAGTATGTGAAAATCAATAGCAATGAAGGAGAGTAAACATGTGCAGATGTCTGTAAGTGTGGTGGAGTACAGTTTAGCCTGAGATCTGGCCCATCCATCTCTGTATCAGCAAGTTAACTCAACACCATCCTCAGAGATGCTTTACATCACAGCCTGTGCCTCATTATGCTAGCACATGGGTCCTGTTGAAAGAGACATACTTTAAATGTTCCCTGTCTAGACCCTCACAAAAGTTCTGCTCCAGCAGCCACTTCATTATTCACTGCTAAATGAGTTTAGTGGTGATTTCCTCAAGACCAGCTCTTTTACAGCTTTTATTGTATGTGTTTTCTTAAAGACAAATTAAGTATAATGAGATTGAAGCTCTAATAATAAATGTCTCTGGTCTTGGTCTGTTTTTCAGAATTGCTCACGAATCAGCAATGCTTATTATTATTTGAATTACAAAATGTTTTCATAGTCTCTCATTTACATACAATATCTTCGTCTTCCACTGAAACAACTTTTCTGATGATGTAACTGTTTAGTCAGTGAAACATATTATCAACCAATTATCACTTTTAAAAATCCATTCAAATCCAGTTAGGGTACAATCAAGCTAATCATGCATTATTTCTGGCTGAATATTATTAAGTTCATTATTATATTAGTATTATATTATTCTTAGTATTATTATATTATTATTTTAAGGATTTTACTGTCATTAAAAAGTTTGGGGTCAGTAAGATTAATGCGTGTATTTAGAAGGAATGCAATAAATGATCAAAAGTGAAGTAAATACGTTTATAATGTACTAATGTACTTTTAAACTATACTTGTTTTCTTTATAAAAAAAGATCCTCTAACACTAGCATTCTCTATTCTTTTTCTATTCTGTCTTCTTGTTTTCTTTTTATTTATTATAAAAAGGACCCTCTAACACTAGCACTCCCTATTCTTTTTCTATTGTATCTACTTGTTGTTGTTTTTTAAATTTATAATAAAAAAAAACCTTGCTACGTGTACTGTGTTAGGCAAACCGAAACTTGTCACAGCACTTACGTATTATTGCCCTTTTGTTGGTTTTGATTGCATCTATTGTCCTCAGTTGTAAGTCGCCTTGGATAAAAACATCTGCTAAATGACTAAATGTAAATGTAATAATGTTACAAAAGATTTCTATATATTAAAATAGATTTAAATTTATTTGAAGTTGTAGTAATATTTCATGACATTACTTACTGCATTTTTGAGAAAATTCTTTCCAAAACTTAAAAAATATATATATCTTACCAACCCCAGACCTTTGGATGGTATTGTACCTCTGTTATTATTTTATTTCACCTAGAAATACGTCATGTTACAGTAGTTAAATGTGTTGCGAATATTGCGTCATTTCATCTTCAAGCCACAGAAGCTGGTGGCTCTCCAGACCTTACAGTTACAGCTTTCTTTTTACATAGTTCATTCAACCCACATTCTCTTACTCTTCCATTCATTCTCTCCTCCTGCCTCCATGTCAGACCTGCTGTAATACTGCACAACACAATCTTTCATTCAGCCTCCATCTATTCCTTTGCCATTACAATATCCTGCAATCTGCTTCCCCCAACCCCCATTCATGCTCTACTCAGGCCACCTCTGTGCTCTGCACCAGTCCACACTTCCATATCCCTGTCTCCAAACCACCAACAGACCTGATTACAGGAAGCCTATTTAGATATGATGTATTGTCAGCCGCGGGGCGGCTTTGAATCATTCTGTCACATTCGACTGTTTTTGTTGTTCTTTCCTTCGCCGATAGCTGCGGTCTGTTCTCCATCATGCTCCAGGATTGTTTAAACTTTTTTTTCTCATCTTGCTCTTTAAGTAAACAGCCAGTCAATCACAGTGCAGCGTGAGCGACTGTGCATCCAGGCGGTCATAGCTGCTGAGAGAATCAAGGCTAATGCTGCCTCTCAATCAGAGAGTCGTTGAGCCCTGCTGTGTCTCCCCGCATGAAGTCTGCTGTTATTAGCCAATGTCAACAGCTTTTTAATGAAGTTACTGCTTATTGTAACAGTAAACATGACAATTTACAGAGTTGGTTGGGATGCAGCCTGGCTTTTTACAAATAACTTCTTTCTTTACAATGCATGTTTCAGGCTTCATGTCAAAACCAGATACTGGGCCAGCATTTGCTTGTTCTCATAAAGCTGTAGATCCCACCTGCCATTGGATGTTGTATCGAGAGGCATTGATGTACAGTCAGAGCTGCCCCTGTTTCCCGGTAGAGGAGGGCCAGGCTGGGCACAGCTTGTGTTCTGGGCTCCAGGGGTCTGGTTCTGTCTGGACCCTTGGCCATCTGAATCCACTCCACTGCACTCAGAGGCTGGCCACAGTCTGTCCTCTCAGCTGTGGAGCTGATGGGAGCCGGGTGAACTCCCTCAGGAAACGTCCAGGCTGCAAACAGGGCAAACAGAAGGGAGGCCGGAAGAGAGAGAGACACTTTTTTTTAACCCCTGTCTTCAGCAGGACAATTAACTGAGGGCAAGAGGACTCCAGTCCTAAATTGCTATTTTTTTATGCTCCTTCTCGGTTCTGTTCGAGATTTGATGCTTCAGGCAAAAGAAAGGTAGTCAGTCTATCGAGAGAGAATAAGAGAGGGGGAAAGTGCGTGTGAAGAGTGAATAACTGTTAGAGGGACTATAGGGTATCTTATGTCACATACCCAAATCATTTTATTACAGTATTTGAGTATTAAAGTCAGATCTTGGCCTCTTCATCGACTTCCTTTGCTTTGCTTTGTCTTTGCTCATTTTAAGTGCTGATAGTTGTTTAAGTGTGCTAAAGTTAAAGGGTAGACAACATGGATCACCATTTTGCTTATTTGAATCAAGCAATTATCACATAAGTGAGAGAAAATATGAGAAATTTTGACATATTCGACACTTTTTTTGTATCATAATCTCTAAATTATCAGATAAATGTTTAGCTTATTTAAAAAAATATTAATAATAATAATTTTTTTTTTCTTTTCTGTGCATAGAAAAGAATCACCCCCAAGATATTACCACCTCCAAGCTTTAATGTAGGAATGCTGTTATTTGGATGGTAAGCTATATTGGATTTCTGCCAGACATATCGTTAGGCCAAATAATTAAATTTTAGTCTAATGTGGCCTCAGAATCTTCTTAAACAAAAGGTTTTTTTTGCGTTTTGGCAAAGCTCAGTCGTGACTGCATGTGGCTTTTCTTGAGGAGTGGCTTTTTTTTAAACTCTCCCATACAAGCCCCATTTGTGGAGAATGTGTGATATTGTTGTCACATGCACACAAAGACCACTCTTTGTCATAAATTCCTGCAACTGCTTCAGAGTTGCTGTAGGCCTCTTGGTCCCTCTCTTACCAGTTTCCTCTGGCTCTTTCATCCAGTTTGGAGGATGTCTGATGTCCCCAGGTCAACGGGTCTGATCATGAGGGTCTGTGTGGAGGGTCTGTGTGGCTAACAAATACCTTCTCTTCTTAAGAAAGGCTCATTGTGCTTCTAGGCATTGATAAAGCCTTTGAATTTTTTTTGTATCCATCTTCTGACTTGTGCCTGTTCACAACTTTATCCTTGAGATCTTTTGACAGTGCCTTGCCACTCATAGTTGATTGTTTGCTTCAGTTGCACTACTGTTACGTCCCTTACGTTTTTTAACTTGGCTGCACTAGGGGAGAATGGGAAAATAACATTTGGAAAGATGTGTGTGTACATATACAAGAACGCCGGCAGGACTTCCAACTACCAAGGACTGACTGAAATGCTCCAGGAAAGCTACTTTTCATGACTGAGCTAATCAAATGACCAGATGATTGAGTTTACAAGTCATTTTTAGGATGGGGGGGGGGGGGCGGGGGGGGGGGGGGGGTGGGGGGGGGGGGGGGGTGAGGGGGGGGGGGTGGGTGATCCTTTTCCAACTCACTTTTTTATTTTTTATGTTGGTGGGGTTATATATTTTACTTGGATGTTATAAGTTGCACTGAGTAAATATAGCTGGATAAAACAAAAACTGTGTCTGTCTTCATTTCAGACTGCTAAGCAACAAAATTTGATTATTTTAAAATGGGGTGATTCTTTTCTAAACCCACTGTAGCATGCATCCAGCTTAAAACCAGTGGCTCCAAAAATGGTTTGGACACTTTAAAATGTATGAATTTTAAAACAAGCCATTTAATTTAAAATAGGATAGCACACTTTTCAAAGACAACCCTTTTGCATAAGGATGTTTGTTAGGTTTTAAATGATAAAAACAATGGATATACCGTTTAGAAGCAATATAAAATATTTTGACACTTGTCAAACGTTAGTTGACCATAGTTAATGTGATGAACTACTCTTATGGTTATTCTGATAGGACACCTGTGTGAACCTCTATCAGTGCATTCACTAAAAATCAACTTGAAAAATTATGTAAGAGGACGAACACTTGTGAAAAAAAGATTTAAATTTCTTTGATGCTACTTGGTTTGATGTCTGTTATCTAACGCATTGAAATTCATACATAGCTTAAATGTCTAAATACTTTTGGGACCACTGTATGCTGCATATCAAATATCGAATATCTCTGCTGACATGTATATCTGTTACTCTCTCTCAGTGAAGCACAAAAGGGCTCTGTGTGAATGTGCCCCTGAGGGCTGGAGTTTAGCACCACAACAGATAAACACACAAACAAGCTCTTTGGGCCAGTGCTGGAGAAAGACCCATTGTCTCAGTGTGAAAGTCCCGCTCAATCCAGGGAGGTTAGAAAAACATTGGACCAAGCACCATGTGGTCCACCCGTGCAGGATGTTTGGCCCTATCATGCAGATCGGGTTCCTTTTTCAATATTATCTTATTGCTCTGTCCTTAGCAAGCATTCGTGAAGCTGTCTGTGGACCTCTGAGGAGTGGGAGGTGCCGCACTACTGCAATGAAAACTTTAATTGAATTATTTGCTCATAACGGAGGTCTATAGATTTGTTTTGCAGATTACTGGTGCTTATGTATACAAAACAGAAGAGGGAGTTGAATTCAGAATTATTTGTTATTGGAGTTTGTTTTAAGGACACAGCAAATTTAAAAAGGCACCTTTTAGTTCTGTGCTGATCTTAAACATGCTTATAGATTAAATGATCTCAATAATCTCCGGCTGCGTTAGGGTCCATCCAGATTAGATCTGTGCCAACGGGGGGTGTAGTCTTTGTGATAAGATACTGTATATATCTAGATATATTATACTATATATATTATTCTATATATTATATATATATCTATATATAGTTTACATTATTTACAGCTTGAGCTGTATATAACATTTACAGCATTTACTTCCATTGCAAGTACCTTACTGTTTCCCATGTGTTTGCTTTTTTTTAAAGAAAAGGAAGGACAAGTGGAAATAACTTTTTCTGGTAATCAACATTATGCTGCGCATACTGTCTGTTGAGCTGAACTTGTACTGAACCCAGAATATTTTGCCTGACACACAAGCAAAAACAGTCACATTGCTGTTAAACTGTAGCATTTCCAATTCAGTTGAACCTGTCAGAAGTCTCATTGTTCACGATCAGTTTTTGAAGCTTTCCATGAAGGTTGTGCCTTTACACCGACTGCAAAATAGACAGGATCCATTCACACAAACTGCTCAAGTGTTATTTTATTCATAAAGTGGTGCCTTGTGGTTGCAAACTGCTAAAGCATAGTGGGAATTGATACAGATATTTTGGCAGCTAGTTAGGAAACATAATATTTGATACTTTAGTTATCATTTTATTGCTATTTGCTTTTGTGTTTTTTGGAACCATATTGAGGTCTGAAGGAAATTACACTTATGTTTTATATACATTTCTTTGCAGTAATTGCAGATGGGTGTTGAATTTCCCTGCGGTAACATGGTTGAATTTTCTCTTTCCTGTAGCACTGAATGAACCCACAATTGACTATGGTTTCCAGCGGCTACAGAAGGTGATCCCTAGACACCCAGGCGACCCTGAGCGCTTACCAAAGGTCAGTTCTTTAGCAATGACGTAACTATTGTCCTTTCTTTTCTTTAAAGTCAACATGAAGTCAAAATTGACCCCATTTACTTTCTTTATACACGTTTCTGGTCTTATTGTGAACAATTTGTTGGTGCATTATTCCAAAGATTATCCTTTCAAACAACTTTTGTTTTCCGCTGACATCAATTAGGGCCAAACAGGCTACTAGGTTAACCAGTTACCAAATAACTGTTTAGACTTTTTTTTTTTAGCAAAATCACATTAAGTTTGGCTCCAATCTGGTATGTAAAAAGAATAAGAATTCCTAAATAATAAGTCCCGTCCAGATATTTTCTCATTCACATTATAAGTAAAATGGGTTTCAGTGTTGACATTAACCGTTTACTTTATTTTCTGTAGTTCACTTTTATTTTCAAAGAGCAATTGCTAGCATAAACACACTGGTCCCGATTTCCGATAGCCATGGTCTAGTTATTTGAACCATTCATTACAGACTCCTTCAGTTCAGAGATTATGTACTGTATATTCATTCTCACGCAGTTGTGTTCGGTATTCTTGTGAAAGGTGCCCAGTTATGGACCCAGTTGGGTGTTTATGTCTCTCTCCGTGCACGCTTCTTAGGGAGAGGCAGGCCATGTACATGGATCCTTTGGGAGGGATAAATAAACATTACTTTATCATGTTGTGCGTGTCCTATACCCCAGAGCCCCGCTCCAGCAGCCCCACTTAATAGTGTACAAAAAAAGGAAGTAATTATGACTGGCTGGGCCTGCTCACGCTCAGGACTGACCTTGTGCTGTTAGCAGCCTTCTGTATCAAAGCTGGGCCATCAGTATTCATGGCCCATGAGCCACCTCCCAATCCATTGCACCTTAAACACATCAAATTAGACCCAGGGGGTCAACGAATGTGGTGTCAAACCAAAGCCAGTCTAGAGGAATCAGGCAAATGTAGTTGGTGGCCAAGTAGTTACAGTGGGCTGCTAATCTCATGTGACCTGCACCACACATCACTTTTATTTTAGTATAATTGAGATAGTATTATAGTTTTATATGTATGTATATATTTTAAGTAGTTATTTTAGTGCATCAACTTAAACTAAAAATATTGTCTTGGCAACTAGCTGATTTATGGTTTTAGTTTTAGATGACTATAATAACCCTGGCACACAGTCTGTTTTCTTTCTTCTTTTCATTGAGGCACACTGTTTAGTGATTTAGTAGAGTGCTTGACAGGAAGTGATATCACAGCTGTGCCTTTGTGATGTCAGAGTTAACATTTTGCCGGCCTCGGGCATAACTGGTATGGGCTCAGCACAGATTCATCGGGTATTTTTCAATAGTACGGCAAGGTTTTAAAAGGATACATACCAGTCAAATCGTGGGGAGACACTATAATTCTTTATTATTATTATTATTGATATTTTTATCCGCATTTTATTCACATAATAATTAAGTCATCAAAACTATGAAAACTTTTCATTCGCTATCCACTTGGGAAAAGTCGAACTTCTTTTTTATTTATTTTTATTTATTTATTATTATTTTATTTTTATTTTTGACAATCATTCTTAGGCACAATTCGTATTTGACTACAACAAAACAAATCAAAAATAAAATAATTATTATTTAAAAATAATTGTTCTTTAAAATTAAATAATTACTTTTTATTTTAACTACAAACTACTTTTTGAGTTTTTAGATCATGAAAAACATTGTTAAGTATGTCCAAACTTTTGACTGGTAGTGTGTAGTGATATTATTTGCTAAATGTTATCTGTAGCTTAATAAATATGTCATTAACAATTTTGTGAAGTTTTTCATTTAATTTTTATCTTGATGTAGGTTTTATCCTTCCTCTATCTCTCTATTTCTTCTTCCCTTCCCTCACTCACTCACTCCCTCACTTCCCTTCCCTCATGTTAGTTTCCATTCCCCAGCTGGTGGGGAGAGGACAGATCTTCTGTCTACTGTCAGTGGGGCTAAAGAGGGCAACAGTGTTTGATCTCAGTCCCTAATGAACCACATGGACATTGTCTGAATACCTTCCTCTGCAGTCCCACAGTCTGAACCCACACACACACACACACACACACACACACACACACACACTTGCAAACACACACTCGCCCTCCATTGTGTACTAAAACACTGAGCTGAACCCGCTTTTAAGGGAAGCAGCTTGGGTGCTTACGTCCCACCTTATGCTGATGGGGACTATTACATTACTAGCTCATTGATGTCACTGATGAAGATATAAATATCCCCTTACAATGACAGAAAATATAAATTGCTAGACATTTAAAGAGCATATTGAAGGTTCCCACAGTCATCTGGAAATATCAGGATCATTTTTTTTACATTTTACAATTGTGTTGTCCTTTTCCAAATTCATAAAATTGTAATCCTGGAAAATCCTTTTATTAATTTTTTATTGCTCAACTTATTTCATTGCTTAGAAATTGCTTTTTTAGTGTAAGATCTAGGAAATGATTGTTAAAAATCAACATGCCATGGGAATCAATTGGTCACAAGATTTGGGAACCCTGTTTTTATCATTTGCTTATCAGTCAGAGAATTAGCTTCTCTGCAGAAAGAGGAAAAGTTAAATGCGCCTCATGACGATTATTTCTCTCTGTCTGCCATGTTGGAACAGTCTGGTAATTTTCATTGAAACTGGGGCAGCATGTTGCTCACATATGCTCTCTGTGATCTTAACCTTGGCTTGATTTGGACTCATTTTCCTGGGCTGATGATAAAGCTGAATGCATTAGGTGGGTCATGGCTGGGGTCACTTGTCATATCTTTCCCACCGTTTTCAAGATTAAAGGAGGTAGATCTGAATACACTCGTGGCTGCACTCCCCAGAGAGCCTGCTTAACAGCCGGCCAACAGCCGGCCATAGTTTTAACTGATTCCTTACCTTTTAATGAATAGGGTGGGATGGCCCACAAGTGAGCAGCCTCACTCTATTAGAGGTGCTGAATAAAACAGGTAGGCAAAAATACTCAGTGAGATAGCTTCGGGGTCAGGTATAGGGGAAGTCCCGGAGGAAGCAGTTAGATGCTTGTTTGGTTATATTAGGATACTGAAGTACATGCCCACTTTTTCAGCAAGCCCACTTGAAAAAAAAAAGACATATTAAGTCTTGTTTTCAGATAAATCTAACAAAATTAATTAAGGTTTATGCTTAAAACAAGAAAAATATTTTCCAATTGGTAAGAAAAATAGTCATCTTTTAAAGAAAAAAAAAACTAAGTAATGTAATTTTTTTCATTACCCTATTTGGATTTTTTATTTTTTCGCTTTAAACCTCACTAAATTTTGTTCTATTTGTCTGAATACAAACCTTAATATCTTTAAGGTTTTGCTTCTCAAGTAAATGTCTTATTTCAAGAATGTTAAACTTTACTGAAAGACAAAAATAGTGTGTGTGTGTGTGTGTGTGTGTGTGTGTGTGTGTGTGTGTGTGTCTGTGTCTGTGTCTGTGTCTGTGTGTGTGTGTGGGTGGGGTTGGGTGGTTGTTGTTTTGGTGTGTCTGTAGTTGTGTGTGTGTGTTGGGCGTGTGTGAGTATGCATTCATTTCTTCTTAATGGGGGTTTTAAAAAATCCTTAATAATGAGTAAATTGTGATAAATAAACCATGCAACTGGTTTATTTGCAACTCATGATTCATGAGTTGCAAATAAACCATGCAACTCATGAATCACACCATTTCAAACTTTGAAGCAAAAAAAGTATTTGAAAATTAGAGAAAGAGCCGAAGGTGCGAGATTAACTTTATATATTTGATGAATTTGAAGTTATTCACAGTGCTTCATGAGAGTGGGATGTCGCTGTTGCGCTTTTTCAGTGTGGTTTTCATTTCTGTTTTTTTATGGTTCCAAGTAGAAGCTGTAGTCTTGATATCTTGGAGGATTATATGTAGTGCAGTTGAAATCACACTGACTTTTGGCTTCTATAGAAGCATATTCTATCACTTAGCAACCTCCGAGTTCATGGTATGTCTTTGCTGACAGATTTTTCATTTTTCTCTATGGAACAAAATTAATGTCAAATAAGTTAATGTTTATCTTCAGAGAATGCAGATCACATGGAAAACAATATCCCAATACGTTCAACAACGCACTAACATGTACACCTTTAGTCCTTTGCCTTGACAGGTTGGCAGAGAGAGAGAGAGAGAAAGAGAACAAAAGGAACAGAGGTAGGAAGGTGGCGAGAGAGAGAGAGAGAGAGCAGGGTGATCCATCATGGTGAAGTCAGCTGTCCGGTGCTGCCTTCTCACAGGTCAGCCGATCGAAGGCACCACAGCCCTCACTTTATTACTGCTCGCCCAACAATAATTGAGTCACCACAAGGGGGAAGAGGCAGCCAAGGCTGCATGAGGAAAGAGGGTGTAGAGGTAGTGAACATGGAAAGGGTAAATTAGAAATAATTTCTTGGTGTACCTATATATGTCCGGCCAGTTGTCAAGTCAAGGCTGGTGTTAGCAGATGGATATTACCCTGATTTCCTCAAGTACTTGAGGCTGTACGCATCTCTCTCTCTCTGTCTTCCCCTCCTTATTTCTGTCCCTCCTCCTCTCGTTCGAACACTCTCAGCGAGATATTAACAGCGTCGGCTACTGCGCCCAGCCACTCATTTCAGCACTATTGATTTTGCCCTTTATTGAGGCAATAACAGTTTGTTGACGGCACTTCTCTAAACTGCTGGACTCAATCACAGGTGAGGGCCAAGTGTGGAACACGGCAGGTTAACTTGTTTCTCTCAGTCCTCGAACAAGCGTGCTACTATGTTATCCAGCCCTGCAAATTTATTACACAGCAATAGTTCCACAAGATGTTTTTTTTTTCTGTGATATTTTGAAAAAATGAATTATCGCATCTGAAATATCTTATAATAACAGGATTTACGCATATGTGGTACTAGTGATAGTGAGGATATGTGAAATTAGGACTTTCAGGGCCCCAATGACCCCTCGAATGGAGCAAGAGCCCCCTAAAGTATTGTTTAAAATCGAGTGTTGTATTGCATGTATATAATGTATGTAAGTGTGCATATATGTTATATTTTTATACTATTTAATATTTTAAATGGGTGTCTGATTAATATAATACATTAAAAATATTTATTTTCTTTTTTATAGTAGAATTTATATATTTACATATTGTGTAGGGAATAATTTCGAGGAGAAACTACTAATTGAATAGTGGAAACTGCATCCCACAATGCACCTGGCCCATATTCAGCACATCTAGGCTGCAGCCTTGTTTGGTCTCTCTCCATCTCTTCTGTTAGCATTGTTTCCTACATTTTCCCTGTCACTTCACATCCACCTGATCCCCACTGGCTGCCTCCACAGGGTCCAGAATTCAATCTGTGCTTCCAGGAAAAATCTCCTGCTTCTGAGTAACACTGCAGTGTGCTCTTTATATATTGCTGGGAAATCCATAAGACTACTATAAAATATCTGAATATGGATCTAGTTAAACTTAACCTGCACACATTTATCTAGACCAGCATTGCAAAACTCAAAGCAAGCAAAGTTAAGAATCACCAATCTAGACAACTGTGGCGAAACTTTTAATAGTGTTTGTTATAGAAGTCATTGAGTCTTTGCAAATATTTGGTGGCTGCACTCCGATGTTGTACACTGCAAATGTGGACAGACAGGTTATTTTTGACTTTCAGAGAGTAACCTTTGAGACCCGGAGAGAATATGAATTATGCAATGAAGCCACATTAGTTAAAGAGCACAGTGACTGATGTTTATGATGGGCAGATATTGATAGAAGGAAGACATGGAGGAGGAGGTGGAGATTGGAGGGAGACTAAGGATATTTGATTTTGCGTTTGACAAACTCGGTGGATAAGTCACCATGTTAAGCAGTACATTCAACCGAGCGAGCAAACTCAAATCTGCGAAATCAAAGAAGTGCGCATCAGCTGTGTTCAAACACATGTAATGGACATTCTGCTCTAATTCACATGTGATTCACCACGTCTACGCAATACGATGGACACGTTCACTCAGTGCACTCTTGCATGAATCACAGTTTACCTCATGCAAAGGTAATTAACACATATATACCCTTAAAAACATGCTTAAATTCAGGAAAATGCATGTAAACATATTAACTGTCATACATTATAACACCACAAACCATAATTTTGATGAACTACTGTACTCTTATACTGACAGTAACTAACTCTGTTATAGGGCTGCTGATTATTACGGTAAAAACACTTTTCTATCAGATTAAAACCTGACATATTGCTCTGGGAACCATCACAGTTGAATTGACTCACCGTTTGAGTATCTTATCTCTTACATCAGCGACAAATGGTGTGTTTGAAACTGAAGATTAGATTATTGTCAGGATAGGGAAAGGCTCACTATATGATAGCCCTCGTTCATCAAAATGGATAGCAGCCTTGGTGGGTATAAACAGCATGACATTACACACCAGTGTGGTCACTGTTTGAGTCAAGCATTTGCAGTTATTGAAAACAGATAGAGGCATATGAGTTTGTGTGGTTGGCTTGCACAGATTATATGTACATCCCACTTGGATTGGGTTTGCTTTTGGTGCACCCTATATATAGTATGTGCTGTTCTTATACTCTAGTATTTAGTTTTTGAATGCTTGCAGTAAGGTCTGTTTCATTTTCCGTGCATGATTAATAATATTAATAAAAATTATGAATAATATTTATAATCAGTATTAATATTTGTTATATTTATAAATATCTACTTACCAAAATGAAAAAAGGTGGTTAGTTTTCCTACCATTAGCATAATTAAAATAATTTTTTGAAACACCTTTTTCAAAATGTAACTATTTTTTGTATCTTGACAGTGTATTTTTTAATTATATAATATGGATAATATGGAAATAAAATAAAAGTACATTGACTCCTGAAGCCACTTTTTTGATTATCCAGTGCTTTACTAATCTACTACAATGCAATGTCTTTAAATCATTTTCTGTAGGGGCGTTTCCCCCAAATTTTCATATCATGTAATTAATTTAATTAAGATTTTTAATCATTTGACAGCCTTTGTTTCCATGAGATTCTGTGGACTGAAGGACTTAAATATAATTAAAATATATGTATTTTGTTATTACTGCACAGCACCCCAGTGAGAGGGATCTCAGTTAAGCTAATAAAACCAGAACCTCCACGAGACCAGCAGTCCATGAAGTCAGGGAAGCAGAGCAGGAAGTATGACATCATCACTCCGATCCGTTCCGCATGAGCGACGACGGTGACCCCGCTGGTATTACTGCTCTAATAGAACATTAGGAGATGATAAAATTGCAAATGAACAAGCACAGGAATAAATTTGTCATGTTTTTACAGGCCTGGCTTCCTTGTAAATGTGCAGACGCCATTGCCTTATCATTCCAGATGTGACCCGGGCCTTATTTCATTTTTTCAGCAATCCCCTTCCTAATGAATGTATATCATATTACCAGCCACCATAATTTACACACAGGAACAGATTCAATGTCCGGCGCACATTAATGTGGAGGCTGGCCCTAACTGTGCTGCGCTGTGGGCTATTTGATATTATATTCTTCGAAACACTATGCCTGGGGTTGTTTGGTTGCACACATTCGCATTTATATGTGCTTATGCATTGCTATGAATGTATATATACATCACAGCTTTCACGTTGATGGAAAACAAAGCTGGAAAACACCTGTCAGGGTGCTAAAGACACTCCGAATGAGTCAAAACGGAGATTGAGTCCTCTTAGCTCATGGCCGCACTGAAGGAGCGGAGAAGGGGGGAGGATTGAGCATGGGTTATGATGACTCTGACTGATAGACAGCTATACAGACGCACAGATCCAAGATCAGGTTTCTTTCCTGTTTACCGCTCCTGGCTCCCTGCTCGGCCCTTACTGGAAGCCCTACTACTCGCCCAGGAAATGGGCTCTGCTTCCAGACACAGGGCCACCACACACGGCCCGTGCTAATAGCATTTATTTGTTTGTCTGGACAAACTTTTGGCCCCTTCCTTATTGCATTTGCCCTCTCAACAGATCTCGCCCCCACCCCCCAATATCGTAATGACGGGAGATCGATAGGTAAGGACGAGACCTTCTAACAAAGGAGAGTGGAAGCGAAAGGGAGAGAAGTAGATGAGAGTGTGAGAGGTGTACTGGATAAATGACACAGTGCCGGTGCAGCAGGGGACCAAGCCATGGACTAATGCTTCCCATCCCTTATGTTCTTCCACCATCCCTCGGAGAAGAGGGTAAAGGAGAAGAGAGCCCGTTGGAGTCACACATCCATACTAAAGCACCACTTTAGGCCTCCCCAGGCTCCCGCACTTCTCTCAATCACCCAGCCCAAGCCCGGGCGAACAGAGACTGGTGCCTCCCCCGCGAAGCACCCCTAACGAGGGGTTAACGCAGTGCCAGAGCTCCCATTATTGAGTGAATTTAGCACCTTGGACAGCGCACTAAAATCTTTATTGCTTTGCTGACCCCCTTGTCATGTTCGTGTCTGTGTGTTGCATTTGGGGCCGTCGGGGGGAGGCAGAGGGGGCTGATTGAAAGGCAATATGTCGGCTGGCAGGCAGGCACACATGCTCGGGGGCTTGTTCGCAGCGAGGGTTACACGCCGAGGGTGAGAACAATTTTCTGGTTGTCGCACTGCGAGCTTATTTCCTCAGCACCAGCACATTAACTTTTAAAAAGGGTTCCACTGGAGCTTCAGGGTTTAAAAAAAACGAAGAGAAGAGGGCTTGGAAAAAAGGAAATGAATACACAGTGTAAAGAACACTGTAAATAGATGTTTAATGTGTGAAAAGAATGGTAATAAATAGGTTTCCAGTTATGAAAGTCGATTACCTGGAAGGAAAATAGCGTTACTGTTGCCCTTGCCTCCTGCGGAACAGTCGTTTGCATGTACTAACATGCATGTATTTGCTTTAAATGTGTTTGTATTCATGTATTATACATGGAATCATGGCAGTACTGTTGGTAGGAAGAGCTAGGTAAAGCACGGTGCTGTTAATGTGTTTTCTAAGATGTATACCCTCTGCAAATTGTAGGGGAGTTGTGGTCAAGGATATTGGCTAGCAATTCAAAGGTTGCATGTTCAAACCCTGTCAGGGGTGATCTAGGAACTGAAGAGCCCTGTTAGCATTTTGCCCTTTAGCAAAGCACTTAACCTGATATTGTTCTAAAGGGACTGATCCTGTAGTAATTGTACTGTAAGTTGTTTGTGCTTGTTGACAAATAAACAAATAGACTAGAAAAAGTTGTTGGCTAAATAAATAAAAAATTAACGTTGCTTTCTAAACATTCTTAAAATTCCTAATTTCATAAAATAATGGCATATGATATTAGGAACTGCTTTTAGAAAATATGTCTTGAAATACTTTTTTTTCTTGTTTTAAGATATATTATCTGAAAATTTTACCATTTTATCAATTATATTATCAGTTGTCAAGTAAATTAATCTAGTGATCAAGATCATGTTTTGTGCATTTGACATCAAAATTAACATGGAAAGCTAAAGTGCCACCTTTTATCTTTTTTGTTATATAGGAGGTGATTCTTAAGAGGGCAGCAGATCTGGTGGAAGCTCTGTATGGGATGCCACACAATAATCAGGTGAGATTCAGGTGAACACAATGAAACATCAAACCATAAACAGGGCCTCATTCAATATCCATGCATACACGTGTATTTGTGCATAAAACCTGTTTAGGTGAATTTTCACACAGAAATCATGATTAAAAAATAAATTTGGTCTAAAATGTATTTTAAATTTACTATACCTTTTTTTAAATAATTTTTAGAAATCAGTCATTTGTTATGATAATTTAAAAAAATATTTAATATTATTAGAAATTTCATTGAACTCGACAAAAAAATAAGATCTCGTTTCACACCCTCTCAGACTTGAATGCATGTGCACAAGAGAGAGTCAAACTGGTTATTAGTAAAAAAAAAAAAGCCATTGTGTTGTATCATCAGTGCAAATAATACCATTTTCCACATTTAAATGGTTTAATTAAACAGCACAGTTAAGCATTTGTTCCCAGTTAAGGCCATTTTAGAGCTTTAAGACCGTAGAATTGTTCTCTAATATTCCCTAACATATTCTCTCAACATAAATCCCCCAATGTAATTCCTTCAGAGCTCTCTCTCATTGGTTTGAAGGACCACAAGGGCATCTTCAATGTTAGATCAGTTATGAACTGCGAGTGAGGGTATATGCTCATCGATTGCAGAGCTGAGCATGAGTGCAGTGATGCTGAATTATTTAGGCTGGGCAGTGGATGGAGCATGACTCCAGTCATCAACCCACTCAAAGAGCTCTCTCTCAGGACCCCCTGTCCCCCCAACCTCCACTCGGTCCTGTTGTCTTTATGAGGGTGAATTTGAGACATGAATTTTCCATCAAAATGTGCAGCCCCCCTTCCCCAGCCCCCAAAACTAGAGTTTTCTGCTCTAGCTGATTAGCAGATAAACACATATTTAATGATTATACTTCTAGATTGTGTTCTTTTAGTATTTTAAGAATATATTGATTCATATGATCATATTTGACCAGGTGTGTTTATCTGGCAACTCATACTGTAGATTGCCCATACTTAGATATAATTATTTTAAGACAATTTTCTAAATACTAAACAATAAGATGCAGTGGGTATTTTGGGTTTTTTAATTGTTGTTTAATATTAACTGTTATTTGTGATTATTTATTGACTGATTGACTGTATTTTATTGGGTTATGATTACTTATTTAGTCAAACTGTTATTATTTATACTGTATGATTATTTGAAAGAGAGTGTTTTTTTTCAGGCAGTTGGCTTACTAGTATCCTTCTAATCATTAGATCGGTCAATTTCTGTGTTGATCCTGATAGGAGATCATTCTGAAAAGAGCAGCAGATATCGCAGAGGCACTCTACAATGTCCCACGTGGACACAACCAGCTGCCAGGTCTGGCTAACAGCTCAGTTCATGCAGGCATGATGGGAGTCAACTCCTTCCACAGCCAGCTCGCTGTCAATGTCTCTGAGTCCACACAAGGAGCCAATCAGGGTGAGCAGAGATGCAAGACGCCATCAATCTTAAACCACAAGATATTTTGGCCATTCACAAAAAAAGTGATTTACTATGAGAGTTTGTGTGTGTGTGTGTTTGTGTGTGTGTGTGTGTGTGTTGTGCAAAGAGAGGATAAGGATTAATAATTCACTTTTGCATATGGTATTTTAGTGCAAACACTAAAACTACTAACCAGTTGTTTCTCTAACCACTATCAGTTGAGTTTAACCAGGTGCTAAATGCACTGAAATATTGCTGCAATGTATTTAATAAATCATTGTCAATCTTTCCATTTGACTTCTTTTTGTGTTAGAGTGATTCTGGATAGTCCCATTAAAATGTGCAAATTCACGGTATTCAGTAGTCTGCTACGTCCTTCAAACCTTAGGCAAGTGGGTGAAAAGTAGCGAGATAGACAGCATGCAGACAGATACAAGCGTTCAGCAATGCTCCCTGAACCTCCAGGCTCCTTTACCTCAGCATTCCTTGGCCTCTGTGACAATGAATGATTTGTGTTAAGTCAGCAGTAATGTATCAGTCGTCTGATGAAAGGGAGAATGAATAGTAAGCAGAGCAGAGATGAGCGCTGCCTTTGTACCAGTCAGCGGGGACTCCTGGAGCGAGAACTTCCTGCTGCTTTCACCCATGTCAGCGTTTAATGTCCTGATGTATATTTATAGTCCACATCCTCCTCCTGTCCTATCTGCCTCTGTATACCACTGACACACAGATCTTTCTTTTAAGGAACAGTTTACCCAAAAATGAGATTTCTATCATCATTCATTCACTGTCATGTCATTCTGGATGTGTATGACTTTATTTCTACTGTGTAACAAAACAGGAGATGTTTGGTAGAATGCTTACGGTGCTCTTTTCCATACAATGAAAGTCAATGGTGACCAGGAGCTGATTCTGTTTGTTTCTAAATGTATTCTTTCTTTCCTATTTCTTTTCCTTATTACTATGAGTGTGTGTTTCAGGTTTCAGTCGAAACACAAGCAGTGTGTCCCCTCACGGTTATGTACCCAGCACGACACCCCAGCAGAGTAGCTACAGTAGCATCTCTACCAATATGAATGGATACGGCAACACAGGCATGACCACGCTGGGAGGGTCGCCCAACTTCCTCAATGGCTCTGCTGCCAACTCTCCTTATGCCAGTGAGTACTGATCCTCTCTATGTCTGTTTATCTCTCTCTCTTTTACATTTTTGTATCAGGTGCACATAGATACGAGTATTCACACAGTGAATGCAAAAACAAAAAAAAAATATTATAATTTTGTTCAGTATATATAGATATATATATATATATATATATATATATATATATATATATATAGATATATGCTATAATACTACTATATAATAAAAAATCAATTTTTTTTTTTACCAAAAGACATTGCTGCTTTTATGCAGTCAACACATTCAGGACCTTAACTAATCAGAGAAGTACAGTACAGACTTTAGATTGTGTCAATTTTTTTTTCAAATAAATGCTGTTCTTTTGATCTTCCTATTCATCAAATAATCCTAAAAAAACTGTAATTTCAACATTATAAAAAAGAATGTTTCTTGAGCAGCAAATCATCATATTACAATGATTTCTGAAGGATAATATGACACTGAAGACTGGAGTAAGGATGCTGAAAATTCAGCTTGGTCATCACAGGAATAAGTTACATTTTTAAATATATCAAAATAGAAAACTGTTATTTTAATTTGTGACAATATTTCCCAACATTACTGTTATTACTGAGTTTTTGATCAGATAAATGCAGCGTTGGTGAGCATAAGAGGCTTCTTACCGACCCCAAACATTTGAACTGCAGTGCATGAATGTCTAAAGGGGTAATTGCATTCTAAACATAAACTGTAGTAACATTAATGTATCTTACACGTATATCATATTTCGCCTAGACCACCAAGTAAGCCAGTACTGCCACTGTGTGTGTGTGTGTGTTTAATCCCAGCCACTCTTTTTCTTCAGTCATGATCAGACACTGTCTATAATGCTTAGCCATTCGTATAACACCAATCTTCTCGCGCGGCTTCTAAATTCAAGCGTCTTAATTAAATCAATAAACTAATTGCAGGAGAAGCAATTCAACTTCGGTACTTTGATTCCATGATGTTAACAAGTATTTTAACAGGCTCACTGACTCCACGCTGACACTTTCAATCAATGCGAGAGAGCTGATTTTGTGGGCTCCAATTTTCATTAATTGATTAGTTAGGCCTTCATAAATGGATTATGACACTATCAGGAGAATTTACTTGGGAAAGTGCCATAAAATTTAAGCGCAGAATAATAACAACAATAAAGGTAGAGCAGGATATAAGAGAGCAGCTGAAATACGACAGGAGTAATTGTAAAATCGTTGAGGGGGAAAATGCTCTTAGGGTATTAATAGACAAAAGGAGAGGCGGTAGAGATGGGGCAGAGGAGGGACCAGCGCTAATGTTGTTCTGAGAGGAGCAGACAGTGCATCTGTGGAGCTTGAGGACTGTGAACCTCCAGTCAAGGAATACTATAAAAATAAATGATCTAACATTGATTATACATATTATTACCACCTATCATTTTATAAAAAAAAAAAATAAAATAAAATCATGTGCTTCAGGTATGCTCTGATCTACCCTAAACCGGTTTCCCTCTCTCGTTCATTCCCGTCCCTCAGTTGTTCCTTCCAGTCCCACCATGGCCTCCTCCACCAGTCTTCCCTCCAACTGCAGCAGTTCCTCAGGCATCTTCTCTTTCTCTCCGGCCAACATGGTGTCTGCAGTCAAACAGAAGAGCGCTTTTGCTCCCGTTGTGCGGCCCCAGGCCTCGCCACCTCCCACCTGCACCAGTGCCAATGGAAACGGCCTCCAAGGTGAGTGGAACAGCAGAATGAAAAGCTTGACCTCTCCAAGATAGGGCAAGCACAAATATGAACATTCGGTTTAAATATGTTAATTTAAGTTTTTGCCCCAGACACACACCTTCAAAATTTTCGGATCGATAACCAGTTTTTATTATTTTTTGAAAGAAGTCTCACCAAGGCTGCATTTATTTGATCAAAAATACAGTAAAACTATAATATTGTGAAATACTTTTTTATTGTAATGTATTTTTAAAATTTAATTTAATCTTGTGATAGCAAAGTTGAATTTTTAGCAGCCATTACTCCAGTCTTTAGTGTCACATGATCATTCAGAAATCATTCTAATATAACAATTCTCGTGCTACTTAATATTTTGGTGGAAACCGTGATACTTTTTTCAGGATTCTTTGATGAATAGTGAGATCAAAACAACAGCATTTATTTCAAATAGAAATCTTTTGCAACAATGTAAAAGTCTGTACTGTCACTTTTGATCAATTTAATGTGTCCTTGCTGAAGTATTAACTTTTTAAAATAAAATCCTACTGACTCCAAGCTTTTAAACGATAGTGTATGTATGTGTGTGTCTGTGTATAGTGATTTTGCTGTGCAGTGTTGTTTCTAAGTGCTCAGTTATAAAACCAATTGAGCTGACTCCAAAATGACAATAAACTAATTATGTTGCCTTCAATGACACATAGTTTTCACCAATTTCTTCAATCAAAAGTCTTCCATGCAGAGCACTGTTTATGTGACGCAAGGAATCTGTGGCTATGTAAAGTTTTCCAAGTAGTCCATTCCGGTTGAAAGGCAGCTGTCTATGTAGGCAGTTGGCAGTGATGCAACTCACTTGTTTTGAAACAGCTGGAGTGTCTGATCTACAGCCTTCTAACACTTAGACAGCTGTCAGTTTGTCCTAACTTGCGGTAATCTGTTTTTACCTGTTTCTGACCCAATTCCTCTTTTTGCACTAAAAAAATAAATCTCTTTTTGTTTCCTTCATCTTCCTTCCCCTGCTTTCTCCCTCTGCTTCCAGTAGATCAATCTTTTATGGACTCTAGCAAGTACTCCACCGCCAGCTCCCTGCAGGGACTGGCCTTCTCCTGAAGTATGTTACACCTGTCTCACACTCTTTCTTCATCATCCTCTCTTTCTATCCATTAAGCCATCCATCAGCATGACTGTCAGATCATCCTCTCCCTTCATCCTCCCTCGTTCTCCTCACTTCTGCTCAGTCAGTGGGGGCCTGCTGTGCGTCTCCAAGAGCATGCCATATGTGTTTCATTTCCTGCCTGACTTCCTGTTCCCTGTGTCAAGTCCTCCTCAGAGTTCAATTGTGGCTGTGGAGTGTAGAATACAAGGATTTTGTCAGTTAACTAACTATAAGCAAGTTAACATCCACGAATTAAAAAATCAATCAAAAAACAATTACAAATTGTTCACAAAATATGCTCATAAAAATGACACAATGTAAACAAAATTGTAATGGTCCTAAGAATAGGTTTTATTTTTTATCCAGTTTTTATTATTATATTATTACTTTATTTTATTTATTTTTAAATATTCCGCCAAATTGTAGCAGGCTACATAAAACCACTTTTGTGACATCTATAAAAACATACTGTATGTTCACTGTTATCTGAAACAAAGCCATAATCAGCATTCTCTGATTTATGACAATTACTCTGCGCAGCATTTGGCCCTGGGTGTTGATCTGAAATATCTAGACATCCACAGTGAGACAATATTCAAGTAATTGAGCATTTGAGGCAGACATCTCTTATCTGTGAGCGTGGAGTGCTTCCTCTCGTATGGTGATATGCACTCATCACGCTGACCCAATACTGATTGGTCGTCACCAACTCCCCCCCCCCCCCCCCCCATTCCACATGAGGCGAGAGACACTCAGGAAATAACCCAGGAATTAGAGATGAGGGACCAGCGAGAGGAAATCAATAGGAAGCCAATATGCTGCATGAAAAATCTGGTGCGGTGATGTGGCCTGCTGAAAGTGGGGAGCGATGGAGAGAGAAACCAAGCTCAGTGCTCATGGGACTTGCTTCCTCTTGGCTAATAATGAATAGAAGTGATAGTAATGTTTGACTGAACGTTGTTTAATGTTTGAGAACAAAAATTATTTATCTAAGCTCAAGCTATTTTTGTTTAAGTGTTGGCAAGCAAGTTCATTTGGGTCAGACTATGTATACACTGCATGCACTTTTTATTAGCATAGCTGTTTGTTTATAATTTGTCTCGTAAAAATGATGTCCACATAAATGTGCGTCGGTCCCCATAGGCACATGAAGTAAACACTCATCGAAACACAAGCGAAAAGCTACACAGTCAAATAAAAAACTGCTTTAAATGACCTGTTTTTATTCAAGTCAAATATATTATTTAATATGACTGGATTACACCAATGGAAGTCATTTTTAAGAGTAAAAATAGCTCCAACTACATGCATACACTGAGTTTGTCCTCTACGCTCTTCATGTAAATGCAAAATCCCTCAGACTGTAAGAATATCCTGAACGTCTCCCCCGAACCCGTGGAGCTTTGTCCTCATGGGAGAGAAGCATTAGCTAATGTGTTGCGAAGCCGTCCTATAGTGTTATCACTAATTGGATTGATGAATTGTTCATATAATGGCTCCCTGATGGGGAGACTGATATACAGCCTGTAAAGCAAGTCACTATTTATCCTGACAATGACTCCAATTAAACACGGATGACCTGCAACCTTAGGTGGATCATACGGAATAAAGATTATCCTCACCCAATCGCAGGGAATTGTACATCCTTCTGATTAATGTACAGCTTCAGTGTGATCGAAAGTACAGAGAATTATGGGATATATTACTGGGTTCGTTTAATCTCTCCATCCCTCCGTCAGTTGATTGAAGCCATATTTCTACCCTGTTGTTTAGATGTGATCCATGACCATTGTCTTTAGTTAACCCTTTCATTTCTATGCATCGATTTACTTCAAAACTGTTGCACAACATCTTAGTAACTATATCAGGGCTAAAAAAATTAGCATTTTTTGCAACTAACAGAAATAAGTTTGATAATTTGAAGTGCTGAACTAACAAGAAAACTGAAATAAAAGCTTGCAAACTTGCAAAACAAAAGTTGCATCTTACAAAAGCACATAAAATAACTAAAAGTGAAACTAAAATTAAAGCTGAAAATATAAAAATAAAAGCTAATTAAAATCTTAATAAAACCTATAATAGTATATAAATAATTCTAAAATAACACTGAACTGAATTGTGATTTTCATATGTATAATGGCAAGTCATCACAAAGCAATACAATATTTCTTTCTCTCTTTGTGCAAGGTTGACTGTGACAAATATCATTTGAGTAGGACATGCTTTCCAGATGCTTTTCTTTTAGTTTTGTTGCATGACAGATGAAACCAAACAATCCCATGTCTCACTTTCCTTCTCTCTCTTTTCTCATGACTATAGTGATCCCAGGGATGATTGTTCCTCCCATGTAGGGGCTCCTGGGCTGAAGAGACACATTTGATTTCAGCTCTCATTAGAGATCCTACGCTCTGAGCTGAAGGCAATTTCTGGTGCAGGAGAAATGAAAACTGAACTTTTAAAACTCAGGCCTTTTGACAAAGGAATCTCATTTTATGGGAAGAAAGTATATGTTTGATTTTGTTTTTAAGCTAATTTCTGGACTGCTCTACTGAAGGACTCCCCTCCCCATGTTTTGCCCATGCAGAAAGGAGAGATGGATCTCCTTTTCATTTTATTCATGGGCTTTTTTGATGAATTTAATGATCACATGCCTTTTTTAACAGACTGTATCACACAAACATGACACTTTAGGAGCAGGTGCATCCCTAATGTTGCAGTTACGGGGCAACAGCACAGATCTCTGTTAATACTGACCAGTTTTTATATGAAGACACATTCGTTGAAAATCCAAATGAGAATATTTAGGCCAATTGTTTGAATACAGAGAAGAAGAAGGGAGGGTTTTTTGTCCCAGAGAGAAGCCAACAAATAGTTTGCCATAATGTTGTTTGTTTTCGTACAAAGTGAAATTGTAGCGCCATACTCACTTCCCTATAATTTCTTTTTGTTTTTGTTTTTTTATGAAGCATCTGGGTACCAGCTGGTTTGAATGGCTATGATGTAAGAAAGTTATTTAAGAGTTATTAAACGCTGTCATGCTGTAATTTTTCAATGTCCAGATTCATCCTCAAAGAGAAGAAAAGGCACCCCAGTTTCCACAACAAATCAGTATTTATGTTCATGCAAATATTTGCTGCTAAATAGAGCAGAGATATGCAGTAAACAGATGGACTGAAGGAAAGAGCCCTCAGTTGCAATGCCATTTAATAAAAAAAAATTAAAACTTTTGAATTTTATGTGTGCTCAAGGAATGTGAGGATTTGTTTTTGCTTTTAATTAAAATGTTTGCTTTGTCTATGAAAAATGAAACTGTGATATATATATTTTAATGTGTTTGGTTTGCTGTGTTCGATAGGTTAAATGAAGTATGCTATTTCAGAGCCGACTGTTAAAACAACCCATTTTTCCTTTTTGTGTGTTTCTTTGGCTTGTTTTGGGGGACATGACTTGAATTAGCTAAGTATTTTCATGTTTAGACAGCACTGTATGAAGAATGCTTTCCAAATGTGTCAAACACCTAACATACAGCAGTTTGATTGGCTCACTTTGGTAGTCGTCTATTTTTGTACATATACTTTCTGTTGCCAAAGTCTTTGTTTTATTTGTATTTATCTCAGAATGGCTTAAGGCAGCTCAATAACAATGATGTTCAGTTCATTGCATAAATTACATAAAATCTCACAAACTTCAGCAAACACAAATCATGGATTCTGGACAAAAAGAGGGGACTCTCTGTAAAATATCCATATAAATAATGTATGTATATCCAGATTTTGTATATTGCTTTTCTCCCCAAATTTACTTTGATTGCGTAAGGTTTGTCGTGATTGTTTGTCCATCTGTTCGCTTTCATCACCGGCATTGTCTTTATTGTTAATGCATTTGTTTGAATTTAGATTCATGTTTTATATCATGTCAAGCTTCCAATTATTTTTTTTAAGTAAGTTCTATTCATAAAAAGCCATTGTCTATTTTTGTATAATTTGTAAGTTAAGTTTTCCTTTTGAATTTTTTTAATGTATGTCATAAAAGTAGCATCTCACAGCTTTTTTATATATATAAATATATGATGAATATATAAATCTATATCTTTTCTTTGAGGCTTACAGAACCTGTACTATTGTAATAATATGCATGGGCTCTTCTTGATGGTTTTATTTCGCGCGTCGAACCTAGAAGGATGTTTTCGATGAAGTTTGAATCTGTTCTTTTTAATCTTTTCTTTCATCTTTTTTTTATCTGATTATTTATGCCTGCTTATAGATCTGTCTATTCCATTATCTCTCACACGTATATCAGTACCAGCAGTATAGATGCCTTAACAATGCAAACCCATAAGCGTACAATCACTTGTACAGACTTCACAACCACCACTACCAATAACTGTTGCCACAGAGTTACTTAAGGGATTTCTTTCCAGATAAAAAGCACAATTTGGTCTGGTTTACTTAAAGCAAGGAGGGTTAAATGAATTATTTGTCCTTTTTCTGTTGTTTGTATTATGAAGGAAAATGAGAGGGAACATGAAGGATTATAAAGAGAGACTATATGATTTATTTTTTATGTGTTGCTAGTGCGATGGGTTGCACTTTCTCATTAATTTAAAGCAAAAGGCTGCCTTTTTTCATTCGTTTATGTCTGCTGCGTTCATAAAAGGGGGAGAAGCTCAAAGCCATATTCTACAGTGTCTCCGTTCGCTCTGAAGTGGATGCTCACTTTAGCTGGAGGTGCATGCAAACCTGCATGTTTTGGGTCGTGCCACAGCACTTTGTAAGGTACCAGTGATGAATTTCTCACCCTGAGCAAAGTGACTCGATGTCAGAGCACAATGCCTTGACCCCAGAGCTGAAGTTTTGACTCCCAGTCTGTAACGCTGTGACTTGAGTCAAAATTTACTGTCAATGATCGGTCTTCAGGGCTCTTTCATGAATGGTTTAAGTGCTGTCTCCTGTAATGTGAGTCTGCAAACTGCCATCTAACAGAAAAATGGCTTTTAATATGCTGATGTGTGAGGACTATTTATCAGAAATGACTGACCATTCATGATGTTTTTCTTTTCCATATTTGGCTGTTATGCGATGGTTACTTTGTTAGCGGCTCCATCGCAATGAATAAGTTGGACTCCTTATAAAATGACAAGCATTTGATAGAACACAAGACTCGAACCAAAAAGCTGGTCTCCTTCTTTTCTGCCTCCTATTCTTGGGTTTGTTTCAATTTTGTTTTTTGTAGTTTTTTTTTTTGACTGGATACACACTGAACCGTTCTATTGATAGGAAAACTCAAGACAAAAACTACTGTATAGATTGTTATCATTTTTGATGAAAGCTGTAAAATAACTTTTCAAAGTGCACAATATTAAATTAAAGTTACTTCTTGTCTCTGATATTTTTTTTTTTCGGAGTGTCTTTTGTCTTCCTTGAGCCTTTCTTCCAGAAGCAGGTGTTTGGGGGCATGTTAGGAAAATAGATGTTACAAAAGTAACCCAGCATGTTATTTTTGTGCCGTCTTATTGCCAACAGATGTCTGATTGTACGTTATCTCCGGAGAATGATCTCTCCTTGGGCCCAGCCCACTTTCCTTCTACCCCAACCCACCAATTCCCCTTAAAGTAGCACATTTTAATTAGACCCATTCATTAAATTATTATATACCTGATAGCATAATGAATGTGGGCTCCGACTTTCGCAAACATTATAATAATGGGCTCCTCAACTTATTAATTGAACTGCGCCTTGCATTTAATTGACTCATCATTTGCATTTACGGTCATCAGCAAAAATTAATCTCTCTCTTTTTTTAGTTTGCATGTTTAATTTAAGATGCTCTTGATCTGATTAGCTTGTAAAAGTCACTGGCAAGATTCTGCTGACCCGACTGCATGAGGGCAAACTCCACCTCAGCTTAAAAGAGAGCTTCACCTGACCCTGAAACATTAGTGAAATGCGAGTTTGAATCGTTAATATCGTGAGCCATTAAATCAAAATCTGGCACATGGTTTCAGTGGAAATTGCTGTTGTTTTAAAGCCAGAATTGGTAGTTGTCTGTTTGCTAAAATAAAGAGAAGGCCATTTTTTTTTAAATGTTAGATATAGGTATAAATAGCCTTTTGTTTAAAGATAGGAAATTATTTGCTTATTATGTCTACACCTGTAGGTCCAAAGTTAAAGATGTTTTAATGTTTTTGAAAAAAGCCTCTTGTGCTTACCAAGGCTGTATTTATTTGATCAAAAATACAGTAAAAACAGTAATATTGTCAAATATTACAATTTAAAATAAATGTTCTCTATTTGAATATATATTATTATATTCTCTCTCTTTTTCCCTGTTCGGTCAGACATGCCACCGGGTTGATTCTAAATCAAGTCTGATCTTTGAATTATTTATATTGCCACCTAGTTCTAATGTACAAGTGTTTTGGATTCGCTAATTGTCAGTTCAATAATGTCATTATTTTTGTACAGCCGGCTGCCGTATGGAGGTAAGATGGCAGAGCTTTGGACAGCCATTAGCTAATGGATTATTGAGGGACACGGCCGCCCCCCTCACCCCCTCAACCCCCAATCCTTCAGTCTACACCCTGCAGTGAGGCACTTAACAAACAAAGCCTGCTTTGAACATTAAACATCACAAGTGAAGGATTACTTCTCTCTCCTTCTCTCTCTCTTACTGTGTCTTTTTCTCTCTTTCTGTCACTCTTCCGACTCTCTCTTCGTCACGGATCCCAGGGGAGGACTGTCTGGAAGCTATAATGTAGAGGAATGAGTGATAGATGACAATTTGAACAGAGGTGTGTGTGCATCTCTCTCTACTTGTCATTGTTGACATTCACTGACAGAAACTCTATAAAGCAAATCAGCCTCTTCCTGCGTTAATGAGTGAGCTGATTGTTTTTATATGGCACTTATAAAGCTGACACATCAGAGCATGAGTGCTAAGCATACAGAGGAAAATGTATATTTCTCAGAGGTTGCTCCTTTAGTTCTCAGTAATGTCATTTAAGTAGCATGTTGTTTCAAAATTCATCGGAAGAAATAAAAACTGTCACAAATGAGAAAATTGTGGGTGTAGAGTATAAGCAATAAAATTAATGTGGATACCAAAGCTCGGAAAATTTGGTTGAAAGAAGATCAATTTAAAACACATTGATGTCTAGGAGAAACAATTGAGATAAAAGTCCTCATAAGATTATATTGAAAAAAAAGCACTGCCAGGCAAGGGCATTATGCTCAGTTGACTTGACTTGACTTGACTACGTTATAATAATATCATATAAAATTAATTTAAATAATATGTTACATTGGCAATACTGTAAACATCCATGCTTTCCAGATATTCCAGCCAGCAGGTCCTGATGTTTACTGCACAGACACCTGCTCAAAAACCTTTCAGATTGTACCTTAAGATAAAGACTAATACATGCAGGAACTACCTCAGCCCAAACCAAATAAATAAATTAATAAATAAAGCAGATCGTCTCTAGCTCTTCCCATGAGCAGGGATAGAGGGGGAGAGGAGAGCTGAAAGGCATCTTTGAGAGGGAAAACAGGGGTCCCACTGGGGAGCTTGGGGAGAACAGAGAAAAGGAGAAAACAAGGAAAGAGCAAGACAAAGTTGACAAATTGAAAAGAGGAAAAAATTTGAATGAATAAAAAGCCACAAGAGAGAAGAAGAGGACACGATACAGAAAGATATGGAGAGAGAGCGAGAGGGTCCTCAGTCCACAGAGAGACGAGAGAGATACCGGAGATCAGAGAGGGATGTTCGATGCGGGAAGGCGCCAAAAGACAGAAGGAAATGCTGCCTGGTACCTGAGCGTGGGGGTACAGGATGGGGGGTGGCCCTCCCGGGAGACGCAGGCCTGTCATCGCACAACACAAAAACACTGTAGGCCGAGCCATGGGGATCGTGGGATGTGGGGAATAAGGGGTAGAGGGGGGTTGGGACTGTGTTTCAGCCCAAGGGCCTCTTCAGGCACACAGACACTTCACACACAAAACGGCCACAATAATACAGCGAATACAAACCCAAATGTCCTTTACATGACTCCACTGTTCGTTGTCCACTGTATCTTTAGTATGTGACTACCTTGAAACCAATAACGGTGTCTCTTTTGATAATTGATGATAATAGCGCTCTGCTCTCGGGTTAAGGCTAGAAGGGATACAGTAAAAACTACTGGGCATGCGCACATCAATATAGCGTAATTTTTCTCACACTGAACAACAATAATTACTATTTTTGCATTATTATAAGGGGTAGATTTAGAGTTGGGGTAGGTGTAGACGTTAATAAAACACAATCTAATAGGTAGAAATTTTAATTTGTTGTTAGCTTCCGGTTTTTGCTATATCCCTTCTAGCCAAGTTCTCCATGGATAGCGCTCGGTGCGCAACTAGTAATCAGTATAGCTAGCAGCGCCCTCTGCTGGTGAATGTAATCGTTGTTTTGAACGTGCTGTAAAACTGGGACAGGACACGAAAAACCGGGACTGCTCCCGGAAAAAGGGGACGTCTGGTCACTCTAAATTATTTAATGGCAGGTGTGACTCTCAAACTTTCCCATTCACACAGCTTACAGTATAACCGAAGTCAATTCTCTTTCCCACCATAGCAGTGACCATAGTGACAATTAAGTAAATCAAAGATGGCGACGTTCTGAATTAATCAACAGCGTTTTTAGAGAGAGACCACAAAACTGGCGGGAGCAGCACCGGTGGAGGACACTGACTTTAAAACCATCAATGACCTAAAGACTATATCACGGTAAGTTACCGAAACCACTTAAAACCTTCAAAATGGATATTTGAAATTTGCGCGTGCGTCTCGCAAGTCGGCATTCTAGAAACGCGGTGCTCAAGTTAAAAGGAGTTGCGATTTTTACATTCCACTGTTCTGTGTCTCACCCTTTTAAACGCAAAAAGCGTTCTGGCCTTTTAAATACTTCGTCTCCTCTGGCTACATGATTTCAGCATCTCGCCCGTCAAGTTCAAACGATTTTTAAAAACTCCCCCGCGAGTGAGTGCCTCCGTTCTGTTCCATTCCGTTTTTAAATGCAAACACGCACGCAAATTATGAAAACAACAACACACGGTAAACACGCGTTTGTGCAGCAAAGCGGCTCTCTCGCACTGTACGACGTGACAGACAACTAGCCTAGTTATCCAGTCCTGTTCCATTCACAATAGGCCTATCTATTTAGTCATTTTTTTCTGACCATCAAGTGTCAGTCACTCTCAATGCCAACTGGCAGGAAAACATGGTAAATTCTAACCATTTTTACAATAGATAAAGTACCGACAATTCATACAACAATTTCCACACAGTGGCATAGCAGACCGGCACGCACTGCGGGCCCCCGCGATAACATCCCCGTGCTGAGATGCTTCATTAATCATTACTACGATAGCCAGAGATATTTCAAAAACATTGAGAAGTTGGCAATATTAAAGGGGTCATATGAATGCGATTTCATTTTTTCCTTTCTCTATGGAGTGTTACAAGCTCTTGGTGCATAAAAAAAGATCTGTAAAGTTGCAAACACTAGTCTCAAATCCAAAGAGATATTCTTATAAAAGTTAAGACTTGTCCACGCACTCCTAAAACGCCTCGTTCTAACACGCCCACACATATCTACTCATTATGTGGTAAGATTTTGCATAACGCCGCCCAAATGTTCACGCAAAGAAAGACGGCATAACTTTTTATTCTCGCTGTAGTATTGTTGACGCTGCCGCCATGTACTGAAGACGCTGTGTGTTTCGTTGTGATAGCGAAACTACTTTGTTTGGTCTTCCAAAAGAGGACATGACTACAAATCAGTGGTTAAGTTGTATTTACAACACTGTTCCAGAACAGTTTAACCCAAATATCCAGATGTGCAGCACATTTTATGGAGGACTGTTTACTGATCCTGGGAAAGTAACGTTAGACTAAAATGCTGGCTGTTCTGACTCACATAAGTACGTTTTCATTTAAAGGATTTGCCACTGATGATTCAAACGCGAGTTTTGAGCAGTGTAGAGTAGCACCTGTTGTTTGTCATTTCTCCGATCACAAATGCAGACATGGTTTTATGTTGCAACGCAACGTGTAAAAAGACAGTATAAGTCATTATAATCAGTAATTATGTCCCCACTGGATGCAACAAATGCCTCGTTTATAATGGGTTTTAATGTTTTTGTCTCGTCGCTCCGGCCGGACAGGGCATCACAGTATGTTAAGGGGCGTAACATTTCCGTCACATGCTTGAGGCATTCGGCCAATCACAACGCACTGGATAGCTGGCCAATCACAGCACACCTCGCTTTTTCAGACCGATGAGCTTCGTAAAAATCGACGCGTTTCAAAAAGGCAGGGCATAGCGGAGAAACAATAAGGTACAATATGTGGAAAATAATGTGTTTTTTTTTACTTTAAAACGCATAAAAACATTTCATTACACCAAATACACAAAATAATGTTCTTTTTAGCAACATCATATGACCCTTTAAGTATTTAGCATTTCCAATTAATGTAGGCCTGTTACATTATTCTTGTTATTAGACCTTATTATTAGGTTACTTTTGTTTTCTATTAAATTAGCAATTATTGCCCTGCTATGCATCACGGCATGAAGGCTGATCTATACTCGAGGCGTCCGCAATAAGTTCGCTTGGGTGAGCGTGGCAAATATGACGTCATCGCCAGTGTTGCCAAGTCCCTGGTTTGCCCACGGAATTGGGCTACTTTAACACTTTTGCCGCAGGATGTTTTTCATGTCCGCGGGTTGAAGCGACCCCAATACATATTATTTATCCCCTGGAATGTGAATTTTAGCAGGGGAACCCCGCCAATGCAACGCCTAAATTAAATTAGAAAATTTACGGGTGAGTTTGTTTATCGAGTTCTGTTGTCACTCTGGTAAATAACTAAGCTGTGTGTGAACAGCACTAGACCTGCTGGTCTGTGACTGTTAACAGTATTCTGCTGCTGTGTGAATGGCCATAATTTTGTTGGCATTCACATTTAAAGGGGTCCTATTATGCTTTTTCACTTTTTCAGCTCAGTTATTCTGTAATGTTGCTGTTGATCATAAAAAAGATCTTCAAAATTACAAAGTTCAAAGTCCACTTCAAAAGGAGATTTTTTATTTAACAGAAATCACTTTTCAAAACTACAACGAACGACTCGTTTGGACTCCAGAGGAAACTGGGCCCCCACGCTGCGCCTTTTTTCTCCCAAGGTTTTTCTCCATTCTGTCACCGATGGAGTTTTGGTTCCTTGCCGCTGTCGCCTCTGGCTTGCTTAGTTGGGGACACTTCATTTCCAGCGATATCGATGACATGATTGCAAAGATATTATTTAAACTGAGCTGGATGTTGACATCACTGAATTCAATGATGAACTGTCTTTAACTGAAAAATTAGTGTTTACTATTGTCACTGTGCATTATTGACACTATTTTCCTAATTAAAGCTGTTCAGTTGCTTTGACACAATCTGTATTGTTAAAAGCGCTATATAAATAAAGGTGACTTGACTTGACTACAACGCATATTTTGCGGGATTTGTGATATCACAAATATCGACGAATAGGACGAGACCTGGTTGAGCTGCACTAGAGAGACATGCTAGCTTTCCCAAGGCAGACGAACTTAAAGTGGTTTAAATCGCGCTCAAATTGATTTGTTTTTGATGCAATATTTACACTGAAGCTCACAGCAGGCGGCTATGGTAAGGGGCAGGACATTTCCCGACCAGGCGCCGAGTGCTGCCAATCACAACACACACTGGCCCAGCTAACCAATCACAACACACACTGGCCCAGCTAACCAATCACAACACGTTTCGTATTTGCTAGAGGTCGGGCCTTCATCGAACCCGGAACTAATTGAGCCGTTTGTGCCAGGTTGGGGAGAAAGGTATTTTAATAATGTAGATTATGTGAAAAATAATGTGTTTTTTCAAACAACCTAGTATGAGAGCCGGTCTAGTACCCCCCAAAACAAAATCAAGACTTTGTAAAAGAGCATAATAGGACCCCTTTAAGGCTATCTTCCTTTATTGGGTACTACTATAACAATGACTGCTGAGAGGTTGTAAAATGTTTGTTTTCCTCTAGGTTAATCTTCTAAACAGTCGTATTTGTATCATTGTTTCGTGTTTGTCTATAATAGCCAATTCTGAAACAGGCTTGATTTGCAAAAGCTTCCCAGATTTTTGCACTGTAGACAGTTCCTTCTAGACATGACTGCAAATTTACTGCTATTAATGTGCACTCGTCTCGGAGAAAAGGGCAAAAGCATAAATCAAGATTTACTTCATTCTGCACATCAGGGTCCATCTTCAGCAGTTTGAAGTCTCACTCTAAAAAATACTGGGTTGTTTCAAACCAACTTTGGGTCAAAAATGGATTAACCCAACCGTTGGGTTAAAAATGTAATTTAAAAAATCTAACCCAACAGCTGAGTTAGTCTTTTGATTTGAAGTTGGGCAGAAACAACCCCGCATTATGGCTACGTCCACACGAAGCCAGAGCTTTCCCTATCCGATCTTTTTTTTCCCTCGTCTCAAGAAATTCTGCTCCACACGAACCGACGAGAAGGGTATAACTGCAGCCTGGAGATCTCCAAATGGGGGCGGGAACTCCAAAATAGGGCGGGGTCTCTTCGCGCAAAGACTTTCACCATTGGCTCTGGCTTCGGCCAATTGTTATTGACTTACATTTCAAAATAAAACTTTATAAATGTAAAATTGTTTCTAGTTCATCTAAAATAAAATATGCTATATTAATAAATATTCTCCGTGAGAGCAGAGCCCAAAGCTTGTAGCCAGTGGTGTTCGGACTGGAGTTTGAAAATCTGCTTAATGATATAAACGGGAATCACCGGAAGGTATACTGCCAGCTGGAGATCTCCAAATGGGGGCGGGAACTCCAAAATGGGGTGGGAGCTCCAAAATAGGGCTTGGCTTCCTCCTATTGACAGACAGGCACATGACACACATGTGCAATTTTTCCCCCCAATCCACTTCAGTGCAAACTCCGCCCCACAGCTGATTCTAAAGATTTTATTGGTTGTGTCAATTAAAGTGTTGATTTCCTACACTATGCTACAAAAAATGCTAACCCCTAAACTTACCCCACACCTGACCCTAACCAGTGAAATGGACTGCACGGCAGGATTGGCGCTGATTAGCGTGGTAAAGAAAGTTGCAGTTCTGGAGATAAGCAGTTAATAAGATTATGCCATATGAGATCGTTCCGTAACTGCCCAACTGGACCTCACCGGACAATGGCAGTTTTTTTAGTTACACCCAGCGTCACTACCCAATATTTATTTATATAGCATATTTTATTTTAGACGAACTAGAAACAATGTTTAATTTATACAATTTTATTTTGAAATGTTAGTCAATAACAATTGGCTGGAGCCAGAGCCAATGGTGAAAGTCTTTGCGCGAGGAGACCCCGCCCCATTTTGGAGGTTCTGCCCACTTTTGGAGTTCACGCCCCATTTTGAAGATCTCCGGTCTGCAGTTATACCTACTTGAATCAACCCACGAGCTCCTCACGAGCCGTCAGCGCAGCACAGGGTAAAGATTTTACTCTATCTCTTTGTTCCAAGCAACGGGGGCATCCCGGGGCACGAAATTCGCAGGGTAGGAGGGGGTAGTGACGCTGGGTGTAACTAAGAAGGTGCCATTGTCCGGTGAGGTCCGGTTGGGGAGTTACGGAACGATCTCATATCGCATAATCTTATTAACTGTTTATCTCCTTAACTGCAACTTTCTTTACCACGCTATTCAGCGCCAATCCCACCGTGCAGTTAGTTTCACTGGTTAAGGTTAGGGTCAGGTGTGGGGTAGGTTTAGGGGTTAACAGTTTGCACTGAAGTGGATTGGGGGAAAAATTGTGCATGCGTGTCATGTGCCTGTCTGTCAGTGGGAGGAAGCCACGCCCTATTTTGGAGCTCCCACCCCGTTTTGGAGTTCCCACCCCCATTTGGAGATCTCCAGGCTGCAGTTATACCTACTTTGGACACACAAACCGATGTAGTATACATGCCAGACCAGTATGTGGCGCTGTAATTCTGCCATAGAGATACACTAAAAACGGAGAAGAAGACTTGGACTATGCGCATAAACCTTACGCACGGTATACAAACGAACATGGAACAATACATTTATTAATCTGTGTTAATGTTAGTTAAAATAAAAAGACAGTCGTTCAGTGTTTGTTCATGTTTTTGTTGCTGTTACGTGATGTAGCGGTGCCTGACTAGGGGCGAGACGCGGGCTGATTACATCACTGTTTCAGAAAATATAGGGATTCGCTGTCCACACAAAAACGCAAGGGTGGCGTTTTCAGATTTATCCACTCTGGGACCCGGTTTAAAAAAATATCGGTTTTACTCTCCAAAACGCCGGATCCGTGTGGACGAAACGCCTATACGATACAAAATGTATGCGTATACAGCTAAACCCGTCTCCGTCTGGACGGGGCCTATGGTTGCTTATTTCACTACACGCCTGTACAGGACATTTTTTGCAGGTATTTGTGATGTAATCTGTGTAGTTTCACACAATTATGTACTTACCAACTTTTTTAAAGAATGTACTGGTTGTGCTTTTGCATATAATTACAATAAATAGGACTTGGAGCTTTCAAGTTTTAAAAAGGAGACAAAAGCACCACGAGAGTATGATTTGTGACTTTCATAGAACAAGTATAGAGTATCCCAAATCCTCTGAAGTCGTATGATAGATTTGTTGAAGGAACAGACCAAAATTTACTGATTATCTTCCCCCAAACCAGTGGTTCTCAATTCCAGTCTTCGCGACCCCCCGCTCTGCACATTTTATATGTATCTCTTATCATTTCAGACGTTTGTAACATTCAACCGTAAGTGCCCTGCGAAATGGACATCACAGGATATTCCACCATGATTCCGTTTCGAAGGGAGCGTTTTTGAAGGGCTTTAAAGTGTAAGAGACATGAATTTAAATAGTATTTATTTAACCATTATGTCACACTTCACACTTCTCTAGCAAGTTTCGTCAGTGTGAAGACGCTGCAGGCAGTGGCGTAGCTCAAATCTGTGAATGAATGTTCCGAATTGATGTAAACTTCAACAGATTTCCCGTGCTCAGGGGGTAGGAAGCAAAGAACACGGTGTAGGGACCATGTCAGTCGGGAAACACAGTTCATACATGGAGATCTCTTCTAACAAGCTGGTTATCTGAATCAGGTGTGTTAAATAAGAGAGACATGCAAAATATGCAGAGCGAGGGGTCGCCAGGACTGGAATAGAGAACTACAACCCTAAACTGCTGTAATCAACCAGATCATTGAGTCAACTTCATTATCTGTAACCAGAACATACGATGCAAATGGTGCAATCCTGACATGACAAAAATACTGCGGTGACACTGTCCATTTAACACCGTGTTTTACCTAGGCTGCACTGCAGGGCTCTGATGTAAGTTTCACCTTAATCAGAACACCCACAGTAGGTGTTCCTGCGTGAACCTGAATGTGCCGTGGCCGGAGCTCGCGGTGGCGCTTGTTGTGTTTGATATTTATTCTAATTGCTGCGAGTAATTTGCTGTGAGTAGGACTAATGAGAGGGTCGGAGGGACCTAATGGATGACGGAGGCTGCATTTATCCGTTTAGATATCACAGGTGGCACCACAGAGAATGAGGCAACATGAACTCTGTTAGACAAACCTGCATATATTACCGTTCGTTTGATTGCTCTGGCTATTCTCACCTCTTGCTGTGGCTGCCAATTGGCTGTGATTCAGTAAATTGACTGCAGAGTGGCAGAGGAGTGAGATAGCTGAATTATGAATGTGGAGCCATTAGTGCAGGTACCGGTGTGTTTAGCTGTTTATTCCATGGCAGTAATTATTTATAACAATGTGTGGTTATGATTACAACATCATAAAGGAGATAAATGGACAGGGACTCCACAATAAATACACAAAGCTAATAGAGCATGTGCACGTCACTCAATTATGGCAGGTGCATTTGCCAGAGTGCATTACACATCGGTGATTTCTGGCTTTTCTGATACCTGATCGATCTAAGTGACCTCTAACAGCCTTCATTAACTAAACGCATTCAATAACAGGTATATGTGAGGACAGATCTTTGCAGCTTTTAAAGTGATAGTTGATCCAAAAATGTAAATTCTGTCATCATTTTACTCATTACAAACCTGATTGATTTGACTTTCTTCTGCTAACACAAAAGAAGATATTTTGAAGAATGTTTTGACCATACAATGAGTCAGTAGGGTCCAAAACAACACTGCACTCCTGTGGCTTTAATTGCTTAGACAAGATTTTTTTTTTAAAAAGAAGACGATGATGATTTTTTTAGACCTTTTGAACTTTACTTTTGTTCTGTCCGATCCTTTGCTTCCATGTTGGTGTCCCAGTTGAGAGCTATATTGGCAAAAGTAATTATCGCTGTCTTGTATAGCACTAATTCTGTGTGACATTTGGACATGGAGCAAATCAGCCCTTGATTTGTTCTTAATGGGGTCAGAATAGAAGACAGGACTCTCCATTGACAGAGACACATTGATTGATGCTTTGTAGTGATTTCCCATGTTATATATTCTTTTCTTTTAATTACGTTTCCCAAGCATCATTAAGTGCCATTATAGTATAATGACAGAACTGCAAAGTCACAAGACAAGCTAATTGGTGATTAATGTTGTGTGTCAGTGATGGAAGATTTGCAATTTAATGAAACACTTCTGTATTTAAATGCTGCATTCGTACAAACATATATAGATAGAGAAAACATAAAGACAGATATCTGTGGTACAAGATCTTTTTGTACACCCCTTCATTTCAGGCAATCTGTCTACGAACCACGACACTGAGACAAAACATGCCCCAGCTGTCCTTGTAACAATATACAATACCGTCTGAAAGGAATTATGGTTTATTAACGTGGGCGGCTGTTTTATAAATACGACGAGGGAAAATTAATGTGCACGTTTGTTTTCCCTTCCTCTTTGCCTCCGTTTCTCTCTGCCTGTCTTTCTTACGTCTTCATACAGGCCTTATAGTTTACTTGTCCGTCCAGCCATCTCCACTTCGAGTGTGTGATTGTGAAATATCTATCTTTCCATCTACACATCCATTCTCGCCACCACCCCCGTGCTCCATCTTGGCGCATTCATAGCCCACTCCTGGCTCATCTCCTCTGGGCTGGAGGGCTTGTAAAAGCCTCCTGTTTACAGGCCCTGATACCCACTAAAACCAGCTACAGATTCACATTAATTTCTGCTTGTTGCTGTTGCACCCTAGCCAATGAAACAGTGTGTGACCACTGCACAGCCCTATCCACTTTGGAGCAGAGGCTGCCAAGGCGTCGTTTAACCCTCTGTGCTGGAGAGGGCAGGCACATATAACTCTTCCTAATGTATTGTCCCTCGTATGGGCTTCGACAGCCCCTTCTACTTGTGCGGTGCTATTCATTACCACTAATTTGACATGTTTACGGCCTGCCTTCCTTATATTAGATACTTAAAGGAATCGATTGGGCTTAAATCGAAACACCTACAGCTGCACAAACATGTCAATACGGAGATGAGTGCTTAATCTCAAGGACCAAGGAACTTCTGTCCGGGGGGAGGAAACTTTGCACGTCTAAAATATGTATGTATCCCAATTACGCTCGAGCGTGTGTGAGCGTGTTGAAGAAGCTCTTGCTCTTTTCCTCAGGGGATATACAGTTCTGTACTGAATCGAGGTAATGCCTTCTAGTTTGGTCGTGTGTAGCATGTGATATGGACCTTTTTGTGAATGAGTTCATCTGTGGGGAGGGAGATATGATAATAGGGATTCTTCATGACTTTGGAACTCTGGGAATTATTATGTGAGGACATGAATTTGGCACTTTGTAACCTCGATAAACAGTGAGGTGTCATGCACCTGTGTGCGTGTTTATTTGTGTGTGTGTATGTGTACATACAGAAAGAAGGGAAGAAATATTCAACCATTATTATCACACACTACAGCTATTATCTGTTAGGTCATTGACAAATTTTAAACAGACATGTAGGTAACCCCAACCACAAAGTAGAGCCCAAAATATAATGAAAAAGGTGGGGAAATATGCTAGCGAACACCCACGACCAATATGGATGCAATAGCTGCCTGTGTGTGGTGTAGTGTTGCCTCAAACCTGTCTAATGGCTTCCAGACCTGCAGGTCAACTGCGTGTTTCTCCATCATTTTGACGTCTTGGCTGTACTATTGGACTCAATCTAATCATGGTGCCCAAATGCCCTGCAGGCTTTACAGTGTGGTGTTGCTGCTCTTCACCTTTATTCTGAATTCCATTGAGCGAGAAGCCAGGTTTGAGTCTCATAGGCACTGTGCTGTATGGTTGTAAAACTACTTCCTCGTCGTCACGCTGCTGTTTGGCACTTTTTGCGGACCGTTCGTTGTTTTTTTCATCTTGGAGTGAATGGTGAGGGGAAAATGGTGCCAAAATGAGCCGGTTTTACGTGCTTTATGGATTTATTTTCATCAAAATGATGATAAATGTTAGTTTCTTTCCACCACCGATTCGCAAGATGAGGAAACCGCTCAGAAAGGCAAACACTCCAAGCTGATTTTTATAATGAACTAGAGGGCAGTAACTCTTCCACCTACCCCCAACCACGAGGCCAAGCTCTCACGTCCATTCTGTGTTTTTCTTCTTCATTCTTTCTTTTTCAGCTGGGTGGGGGGCATCCAGAGAAAGCAAAACAATGGAGAACGCAGCACATATTTCAGATTTATGAAGTTTGGACACTCCTCGCGTTCCAACATGAGAAAGGGAGAGAAAAAATCCTCATCTGGAAATAATTCGACTTTTTTTTTGTCGTTCTCTCAGTATTAACGCAACATGACAGCCTGTAAGCATTTTTGTGCCATATTTCAAAGTTATGGTTTATAAACATCTGGTGAAGCTCTCTCGCATACTCTTGGGGAAAAAGGGATCTTTTTTCCACATTGTGCTCTGTTTGTGTTGGGCTTGAGGAGGTGAGAAAGTCCAGCGATGTAAGGGGCCGTTGTTCTGTGCTGGAGAGGGAGCAGGGGGTAATGGGTGAGAGGCAGGTATGAAACACTTTGGCCTCTCTCAGACCTATAGCTTCCTCAAAGAGCCTGTAACCAGCTGCCAAACGCACATTAACAGCCACACTAAATGCCCCCAGCAGCATCCAGCAATCCTGGGCTTAGCCAGGCCACTGTGCTGCATGAAGCAGGAAGATTGATCTGTCATTCTGCCTCTTTATCTTTCATCACATTTTTTTATTTATTAAAGATTTCTTTTCAGAACTGGTTGCTTTAAAAAAAAACTGAATTATAGAGCACAAACAGTCCGATTACAGAGAGTGAACAGTTCTTTTTATTGACTTAAAACATAAATCGCAACCAGTGTAGTCTGATTCCTGAGCAAATTACTCTTATGAGCCATCAAAACACTGTAGTCCGCATCCCAAACTAATGACTCTAAGTTGTTGTTTTTTACAGAATCAGAACATACAACTCCTGTAGTTCCTCTTCAGGAACTCGAGCTGCGTCGGAAACGCTAGGGGAACGCCCTTCAGCGTGATGGGTTTCGCGTATGGATCCGGTGGAGGGAATGTAGACGGGCGCGTCCCTATCTACTTCCTTAACCACCAGATCCAGCGCCCGCTCTCGGGGTTTCAGAAGCCCGCGCTGCGGTACTTCCCCCCGGGGAGAGGGCGCGACGCTCAGGTGTCCGATTTTTCCCCCGCCTGTCTTTCTCCGAGGAGATTGATACGGAGGGCGTCAGAGAGCTCGCCAGTTGCACAAACACCAGTTACACAAGCATATTATGCCTGATATTATAATCAACAGCATCAATGGGGAGCGGAGCTCGCGCAGTCGGCTCTCAAGAGAAAAAATTTAAAAAAGAAGCCCGCTGTGAAGCGCTCCGCTCTCGCCGGGCTCGCTCCGAGGAGTGTGTCCGTGCCTGTGATCTTGCGATTGCAGTCCCGCTGCTGCTGAGGCACGGCGGCCACTGAGTTCGTGGGAATCGCATATGATCTGGTGGACGGGTTGGAGAACGGCTCGTCCTCCTCCCCCCGTGTTCCCTGATCGAGCGCTCGTTCTCAAGAAAAAAAATGTCATGAGGCAAAAATAAAAGGAAGCCCGCGCTGCGGTTCTTCCCCCTCTGAGTGAGAGGTTGCTGATGCGGCCATCTTTTTCTGAGGAGATTGATTTGTTGAGTGTGACGAGTGGCTCGCGGCTGCCGAGGCCACGCGTTATATTACTTCATTTCATTGCGATGTAAATCTTACCACCAGACCCGTTTTCCCCCTCTGGTTGTTTGGACTGGCATTAATTCTGAGGAATCAATGAATATGTTCCCTGACTATTAGAAGTTTAGCTACACAGAGGGCACTTCGAAAAAATAAATAAATACACTTCTCTCTCGCGTGAATAGCACGTGAGAACATGTGCACAAACAACAGAAAAACAGAGCGGGCCTCACCTACTACTCCCCCGTGCAGACAGTGGGTCGAGCCGCGCTCTGGGTTGGGGGGGGCCTCGAAGTCTAAGCCGGATCTGCGGACCGTCCTTCAGGCTAAGAAGTCCTCGACCAAGAAGTCCTGACGCCAGTGCCTCAGGACTTCTGAGGGCTGGCCCCACTGGGGTAGAGCAGGGTTCACTGCATTACAAGGTGCCCGTCTCTCCTTAGTGCCCTCAGGAGATCGGTCTGCTAACTCTGCCGGAGTTACAGGGCGCAGTGGTCTCCCGCGAGCACCACTCTCAGTTACCGCCCGGCAACGTAGCGGTGCTAAGAGGCTCGCCACCTCCGTGGAGGTTTCTAGAGCAGCAGGTTCGGTTGTTCCCTGCTGGTTCGCCGTTACAGGGCACCGACCTGGTTGCACGCATTACACCAGAGATCAGTCTCGAGAGATTTTTTTTGTTGGGAATTTCTTTAGTAGAATTTTTGGCAGCGTGGAAACTACTGCCAAATGTTTCTCAGTGGGTCCTGCACACTGTAGAGAGGGGATGCCCACGCTGGTGGGCCCCGAGCAGGCTCTGGTCATGGAACAAGAAGTAGTCACTCTTTTGAGGAAGGAGGCCATCGAGGTGGTCCCTCCTCTCGACAGGGAATCCGGGTTCTACAGCCGGTACTTCATAGTTCCGAAAGGGTCCTGACGCACGCCAAGACTTATGAGGCAGTCCCCTGCTGGGGTGCAGCCGGTTACGCACCCGCATTTAACGGTGTCCGCTCGCCTCAGTGCCCTCAGGAGAGTCGGCTGCTCCCTGCCGGTTACTGCGCGTGGTCCCCCGCAGCGCCCTCTCAGTCACCGCCCGTCAACGTAGCGGGGCTACGAGCTCGCATCTCCGCGTAGGTCCTCTAGAGGCACGGGTTCAGTTTCCCTGCCGGGTCTCCGTTACAGGGCCCGGCAACCGATCTGGCTGCTGTATTACACCAGAGTTCAGTCTCGAGAGACTGATTCCCTTAAGTAGACTGTTTGACAGGTTGGAAACTACTGCCAAATGTGTCTCAGTGTGTCCTGCACACTGTAGAGAGAGGATACAAAATCCAGTTTGGTTCTCCACCGCCTCATTTCAACGGGATTATGCCCACGCTGGTGGGCCCCGAGCAGGCTCTGGTCATGGAACAAGAAGTAGTTACTCTTTTGAGGAAGGAGGCCATCGAGGTGGTCCCTCCTCATGCGAGGCAGTCCGGGTTCTACAGCCGGTACTTCATAGTTCTGAAGAAGGATGGGGGGTTGCGTCCAATTTTAGATCTATGTCAGTTGAACTGCTCAGTCATGTGACTGAAGTTCAGGATGCTTACTCTCAAGCAAGTTGTGTCTCAGATCAGGTCCGAGGACTGGTTTTGTCACGATCGATCTAAAGGACGCATACTTCCATGTATCCATCCTTCCCACTCACAGGAAGTTCCTGAGGTTTGCTTTCGGGGGCAAAGCATACCAATATCGTGTTCTTCCTTTCGGCCTTGCACTCTCACCCCGCACTTTCACGAAGTGTGTGGATGCAGCCCTGGCTCCGTTGCGACTCCAGGGCATCCGCATACTAAACTATATCGACGATTGGTTGATTTTAGCTCAGTCAGAGCAGATGGTGGTTCAACATCGAGATGTCGTTCTCGCCCACATGAGAGAACTGGGGTTGAGGCTTAACGCCAAGAAAAGTGTGCTTTCTCCCTTACAGAGGACCACTTATCTAGGCGTGGTGTGGGATTCGACCACGATGCAGGCACGTATGTCCCCTTCTCGGATCGAGTCGATCCTTACTGCAGTCGCGAGAGTCAGAGAAGGCCGGTCACTCACTGTCAAGCAGTTTCAGAGACTGCTGGGTCTGATGGCAGCCGCGTCCAACGTTGTTACTTTTGGTCTGCTGTACATGAGGCCCCTACAGTGGTGGCTCAAGACCAGGGGGTTCTCCCCGAGGGGAAACCCGCTTCGCATGTTCAAGGTCACGCGGCGATGCCTATGTGCCTTGGACATGTGGAGGAACCTTGGTTCTTGGCTCAGGGCCCGGTGCTGGGAGCTCCTTGTCGCCGCGTGACGCTAGCGACGGATGCGTCCCTCACCGGTTGGGGAGCGGTCATGAGTGGCCACCCTGCCCGCGGTCTGTGGAGTGGTCGCCATCTCATGTGGCACATCAACTGCCTGGAGATGCGGGCCGTGCTTCATGCACTAAGACTCTTCCTCCCAGACCTAAGAGGTCACCATGTGTTGGTGCGCACCGACAACACAGCGGTGGTCTCTTACATCAACCACCAGGGAGGTCTGCGCTCACGCCGTTTGTACAAACTAGCGTACCAGATCCTTGTGTGGTCCCAGGGCAAACTTCTCTCGCTGAGAGCAGTTTACATTCCTGGGCATCTCAATTTGGGAGCAGACATCCTGTCGAGACAGGGGCCGAGGCCCGGGGAATGGATGCTTCACCCCAGGGTGGTGAAGCAGATATCGAGAGTTTTGGCCAGGCAGGTGGACCTGTTTGCGACTCTTATGACATTGCACTGTCCCCTCTGGTTCTCTCTGAGTCATCCAGCTCCACTGGGGCTGGATGCCATGGTACAGACGTGGCCGAGGCTTTGTCTGTACGCCTTTCCCCCGATCGCTCTGCTCCCGGGAGTTCTGGAGAGAGTGCGCCGGGACGGTGGAGCCCCGTTCTGGCCGGGCCGAGTATGGTTCTCGGACCTGATTTCTCTCCTCGACGGCGCTCCGTGGGAGATTCCCGTCAGGAGAGATCTCCTCTCACAGGCGGAGGGTATGATCTTCCACCCCCGCCCGGAGCTGTGGAAGTTGTGGGTGTGGCCCCTGAGGGGGCACAACTCGTAGCTTCCGGTCTCTCAACCGAGGTTGTTGAGACCATCCTCCAATCCAGAGCTCCCTCCACGAGGAAACTGTACGCCTTGAAGTGGAAACTTTTCATTTCTTGGTGTGGAGACCGCCAGCTCGACCCAGTTAACTGCCCGGTTGGTACAGTGCTGGAGTTCGTGCAGGCCTGTTTCTCCACAGGGTTGACCCACTCCACCCTGAAGGTCTACGTGGCGGCTATTGCGGCCTACCACGCCCCTCTTGGTGGCCAGTCAGTGGGCAGACACCCCCTAGTTACACGTTTCCTCCATGGTGCGCTGAGGCTGAGGCCTCCGGTACGATCTTGTGTCCCCACGTGGGACCTGGCTGTGGTATTAGAGGCTCTCTGTAGGCCTCCCTTCGAGCTTGTCATGCTCCAGGCCCTCAGTCCTCGTCCCTTAGGGGATCCAGACCAGCAGAAGCTTGGGGTCAGGGCTCACTCTACTAGAAGTGTGGCGGCCTCTGAGGCCTTCCTGGCAGTTGTCTCCATGCAGGACATCTGCGACGCCGCGGGATGGTCCACGCCCCTGACCTTCGTCAGGTTCTATGACCTAGACATGCGAGCCAATCCTGGCTCTTCTGTTCTCTCGCCCTAGCTGTGCAGTCTTCCACACTAGGCAGAGACTTAGAAGTCTGGCGGCGTGGGCAGTCGCGTTCCCCTAGCGTTTCCGACGCAGCTCGAGTTCCTGAAGAGGAACGTCTCAGGTTACGTATGTAACCCTAGTTCCTCGAGGGAACGAACGCTGGCGTAGCGGTGCCATACTTCCGGCGTCCCTGCCAGCGCTTGCTTCATTCCTGAAGCCTGAATGCCTGGTCTCACCAGCACGTGCTTTTATAGGGTTCTGTCATTACGTCACCCCCCGCGTACCTCTCGCCAAGTCTATTGTCTGATTACCACAGGTTCAGAGCCCGTCACGCTGAGTCGTTCCCCTAGCGTTTCCGACGCAGCGTCTCGTTCCCTCGAGGAACTAGGGTTACATACGTAACCTGAGACGTTATTCTCAAATGTCGTTTCTTTCTAATATATACAGACGACTACTAATTGAAAGACTTAATTAAATTAAGTCTTTCAATTAAAAAAGAATTCTGTCTTTATTTTCTCACACTCAAGTTGTTCCAAACCTGTAAGATTTTCTTTCTTTTGTAGAACATTGAAGATATTTTGAAGGAATGTCGGTAACCAGAATATTGGTAATCAAACAGTTTTGATTATCGTTGACATGATAATAACGTCAGTTATTGGATTGAATTGCATTAATTGTTTCTAAAAAAAAGAATGTGAACTATAGCCAAAATTGTTTTAAATGTATTTATTGAAAAAAATCTCATAATTTGCTTATATTTACTAATTAAAAGTACTAAAAGAATTGTTAATGGAACTGTTAAGGAGCCTGAATTGTTTGGAGGAATCGGAACCAGAATCGTTAAACACCGTACAATTCTCATCTCTATTTCACACAGCATTGGGTTACATTTCTCATGTACTTCTCACATAAAAATGCGACCCCTGGATTGACCGCTTCAATTTCACATATTCTTGTGCAATACGAAGGTTTGTTTCATATGCATGATTTTGCCAGATGCTCTGGTGGTTCTTGCTTGTGGAGAAGTACTCTGTCTAATTTTGAACCTCCATCTTGTAAAATGCTCATAGGAATATTTTAAAAGTCATGCTTCTTGTAAAAAAAAATACCCATATGTATTTGACAATAGATCTCTTTCCTTTCACCAGCAACAAAGGATACATTAATTATGCCTCTAAAAGAAAGTCTGTCCCACAGTGGACCAGTGTCTGATGTGTTTTTCTTGGCTAGCTCAAGTTAAACTTTTGTCATTCCCTCAGCATATTTGAACAAATTAGAAACATTAGAAACCCAAGCAATTGATGTTTTGGTTTTCGACATTATTCCACAATACATTTTAAACACAAGCCAAATGTTTTGTTTTTTTTTTTTTTTTTTTTTTTTTTGAAACAGCAGAATTGAAAAACTTAAAACAACTATCTATATTTGAAACACATGTTTTTGGAATTAAATCTCTCAGCACCATTAAGGTCATGTGAACATATTCTGCTTTGTCATATGACCAGTGTTAGATGTGTATTTTTCCCACTGTAATAAAGATAACTGTTACAGTCCATACTAACAGAGGGGGATCTGACTCATATTTCCATGCACTTCAGCTGAACTAATGTATATGCACTTACTTCCTTTATGAAAGCTGCCTAGTATCACTGACACACCCTCTCGAACACTCAACTAACTCACAGTCTGATCACATAGAAATTAAGTGAAACAAAGCATCTCTATTGAGGAGAAACATCCTAACAACAGTGAAGCACTATAAGAATGCTCTTTGTGTGCTGTTTTCTCATCAGGAGTGACCTGTTATTCCTGGCCCTTTTATGAAGTTTGTCTTTGTGACGAGAGTGGCGGGGCCGAGAGCTGTGGGAACGGAGCGAGGCCGGTGGAGTAATTGCGAATGCGCGACACCTGCGCCACTCACCGTCTCGAGTCATGGAAGAGCTCCGGAAGGATAAAAAGGAGGAGTGACGACAGGGAAAGACGAGAGAGGACCAGGCCTGGATTTTATTTTGTGTTTTGGTTTTGTTTGTGCGCGACAGTTGTCCGCGAGGGGCTGTCGCGCTGTTTTGAGTTTATTTTATATTATTAAAGTTTGTTTACATGTTCGCCGGTTCCCGCCTCCTTCTTCCCGACCTACAAACATTTGTTACAGTCTTGTATTTCTTGTATAAACTCCAGAAAACAGTCTTTGTTTTTTGCTTTAGACGGCTGAGAAATTGTATCTGAATGAGATATTAAGATATTAGCAAATACATAGAAACTTAGGGAAGGACTTAAGGAAGGTGACATACAGTGGCCCAAAAGGTATTTAGGACACTTGTAAAATGTTTGAATTTCATTTCAATGGATAACTTTTCTAAAAAAAAGTTTTAAAAAAAATTCCCCAATTATATCAGGTCCAAATTTTTGTGAATATATTAAGTCATTTAAATTCTTACAGGTTTAGTTCATCACATTAACTATGGACAAGTCACTTATAAGAACCAGAAAGTCAAATACATACAAAAGCATACATTTATATATTACCTCTCTGTTGAATGAGCGTATAAGCGTGCGAACACTGATTTAGATGTACACAATTTTATCTAGCACTTTAAAAGCATTAAACTTCCATGCAGCTGGTGAGTGAGATTCCTAGTGTGCTAGAAACTGTGTGTGTGTGTGTGTGTGTGTGTATGTGTGTGTGTAATCTGAAATATGTACACACTTGTGTTTAAAGACAGGGGACGCTCAGCCAAATTCCCTTTCTAAAACACATTTCAGTACTATATTTGATATTTACTGATTTTTCCAACACTACATAAATCTGTGAGCCATAATTACGATAGTAACATGCTATATTAGTCTGTCACTCAGTAAGCTCTCTGTATCCCTCAGCCTCCTTTCTCCCTCTCTCTCTCTCTCAACTGAATGCCAAACAAAAGCACCTTAATGTGCTGGGAGAGAGAGATTAGGGTGTTTTTTATTGAGAACGTGGAAATAATTATCTTGTTTGCTATCTCCAGTAATTGTAAGTCTGATATAAGGACGGGCTGGAGTTCATTTTCACTAACATCTCGGCTGATTGAGTTATTATATCACATTTGTGGTCCAAGCAAATGATGTGGTCATTGTATGAAAGGACCATTAAAATGTTTGTAGGACCTGGCGAAGATGGTCGTGTTGAACAAGTTAACATGTATTGCAAACAAAATTGTCCATGTACTTTCAGTCAACCTGCTGTACTGATTTTCATATATTTTCTTTTTTTTCTTTCTCAAGTCACTTCCTATTTTTTTTGTCCCTCCCTTCCAGTGACAGAACGTTCTCCGAGCTCAAGGTTAAAGTGAAATGTCAACTAATCAGAGCTTGTGAAATAAGGACCTCTTGGCCAGCCAAGCCAGATGACAGGTTCTCATTAACCTACATGCTACACCTAATCCAATAGTTCATCTAATAATGAAAATTCTGAACTTAAGATCCAGATCAGTCTTATTCGTTAACATTAACAAATCATTCAGACCGATTTAGTGAACTGGACTAAATGATTCATTGAAAAGATCTGACGCAATAGAACAATGCGTTCATGAATCAGACATCGCTACTTGTTTAATTAACATGCAGAAGAAAGCTAGGGTGGTTATCAAGATTTCCAGTGAATGACAGCTTATATTTTATATTCCCGAAGTATTAAAAAAATATTTAATATTTTTCTGTTCATGATTTACCTTGCCTTTCAAATAAGATAATAATCAAAAGTAATGTGAAATCTAAATTTTACTAATCTAATATTCATCTGACATGCACTGCTAAGATGACTTACTCTCGCTGATATTGCGTGATCTTAATGATGTATGAAAATTGCCCTTATTTTGCCCCTCCTTACCATGGTCAATTTGCAACAAATGCATTGGAACACTTTACTATGAGTATAATGTAGACAGATAATTACACAATATCAGCCCTTCATTACTCCAACTTAACCAGGACTTAATGAGAAATTCATTACCCATTTCCAAATTTCCCTGCTGCCCATGACTTCAAGCCATACACTCAGCATACATTATCGCTTCTTCTGCTATCAACAGCAAAATCCTCATCCTTCTCTCCTTTCTTTCTCTCTCTCTCTCACTTTCCCCAGTAAAGATCGGAGGATTATTTGCCAAACAAGAGAACAGAGAGTTTAACTTTATTCAAAGCAATGTTGATATCACACTAATTCTGATGAGTAGCCTACCTAATGAGGAGTAAGCTACTGATCCTTGTATGTTTGTATTTATGCCTTACCATTCAAATTTGGGTCAGTAAAATATATGATATATATATTATTATATAGATATAATATATATAATTTTTTTTTTTTTTTAAAGAAATTAATCTTTTTATTGAGCAAGGACATTAAATTGTTTAAAAGTGAAACCGAAAGATGAAACCCAAGTCAAGTTGTTTCAACAACAAAAAAAAGGCACAGCACAGAGCACACCAACATTTAATCCTAACTGTAAAGTACTGTATGGTGGAGAGGCCATGATGGTTTGTGGCTGCTTTACTGCTTCAGGGCCTGGACAGCTTGCTATCATCGACAGAACAATGAATTCCCATGTTTATCAGGACATTTGCAGGAGAATGTAAGGCCATCTGTCCACCAATTGACGCTTGAACGAAGTTGGGTAATTCAACAACACATTTACCCGAAGCATAGGAATAAACCAACAACATAATTTCTTTAACAGAAATTACCTTAACCCAAATCAGATGCTTTGGCATGACCTCAAAAAAGTGATTCACACCCATATCCCAAGAATATTGCTGAACTGAGTTTTGTAAATAGAAATCGTGCAAAGAGTCTTCCTAAATGTTGTGCAGGCCAACCAGTTATTTGATCCAAGGGTTCACATACTGTTGCACTGTGAATGTTTACATGAAGACATGAAGATGTCATTGTTTGTGTGTTATTTAAACACACTGTGAAGAAGACTGAATCAAATTTGTGAACAAATAATTCAGAGTGGTTTTGTAAACTGGATCAACTGTTTCACCTAAAAGATCCTACTCAAACAAAAGATTCTTTGATGAATTAGACACTGCTAGTTCTCTCTCACAAAGGTTTTCAGTAAAAATCGTTGAATATCTTTGATTTTCAAAGCCACTGTTATTGCTTTTGCATTCTTTTTGAACCTTGCATTATATAATGATGCAGGTTAATCCAAAGGCTCACATACTTCTTCCTGCAACTGTAGCAGCAAAACCAGCCAAACCCAGCAAAGTCAATCCTAAACTTCGGCCAAAACTTCTGCTCATAGGACTCAGTTGTGCCAAAGCAAACCACATATTTCATTTTTTTTTATTTGACTTTCTCTTTATCAATTTTCGTCTGACTGATTGGATCAAAAGTATAAAAAAAGAAAAACCCTTCCCGCTCACAGATCTTGGATTTTGATACATTAGCCTGTGAATGATAGGCCAAACACCTTCCTTAATTGCTTTTTTTTTCTTGTAGTGTCTCAATTTATTTCTGAAAAGCCAAAGCACATACTCTGCTTTTTTTATGATGGATGGTGCCGCAGAAGAGGTTCAGCTCCAGGAAGGCACAAGGTGCTGTGATTAACGATGCTGCATGGAGTCCCACCGGAGCCCCGGAGGATGATACAGTTGTGTAAAAACAGCTGCTTCTGTGAGGAGATAGAGGGCTTCGGGCAGGAGGCACAACCCTCTGAGTAACACCAAGGACCTGTCAAGATGGAAACACAAGCAAGAAGGGGTGGGCTGCACTGCTTGAGATAGGATGGAGAACATGAGGAGGCTGAAGGTCAGAGAGGAGGGAAATTTGATCCTATATTCTAAAGGTGATTATAGTAAGAATAGCAGAGGGATCTCAACACAAAGGAGTTTATGCAACAAACTCAGTAATGACACTTCAAAAGTGTCTGCACAGTGCACTGGCCAGATATAACCACTGTATATACTAGATAGTCAAGGTATTTTGTGCGCCCTGTTATGTTTTCCCGCTTATATCCAATCATCCGTCACACAGACAGGGCAAATGTTATTTATGTTAGACCTGAACGTGCTGCAGAAGTGGGGTGACTTTGACAAGAAAACTTTTCACAAGCTTCTTCATCATCAGTCTTAAGAGTTAAAATGCACCAATAATAGAGACTAAACATGTATTAACCAAACACGCATCCTTACACTTACATTAGCCAGATATAAAAAAGCCAGCCTGTTCATATCAATAAGGATAACTATAACTATATCTATATTAGCGTGCACACCAACGTGCAATAATGTTTTGTGTATTATAAGCACATTCTGCAGTTTTGTTGTTTACTGCTTTGGTCTGTAAGTAGTTTTGTGGGTTTTTATGAATTTGGAGCCCCCCACAGTTAAGTGACTGAAATGTATTGTCATTGTCACTGTCATGATAACAGTTGATAGCTGTACACTTGCATTTGTTGTCAATCTGGCCTTTTCAAAGTAAAATGTAAATCCGGCAGAATTTCATACCTCTAACCAAATTTACATACACCCAGAACAGACATTTGGGTGGAAGCATGGGATAGAGACAGAAGCCATTTGACTTATTAGAGGTCAATGTACCATCAGAATGATTTTAAAAACTGATTTCAAGGGAGAAAAAACAACAACAACAGTTGCTTTAAGTTCTTAAGTGTCAAGTGGATTCTGATTGGCTGTCAATAATTATTGTTTATCAGCTGTGACAAAATCATTCTGTACGTGATTCCATTGATATCCATTGTCCTCTGTGTTATTATTGCTATAGTTGTGGTTTGGACCTTTTTATTTTCATATAATTATAATTATTTTTAAAACTTTATAGTTACCGTTATTATCCTTGGTGTGAACAGGCCTTTACTCTTATCTTAATGCCCTCAACCGCAGCCAAAAAGATGTGTGTCAGTGCATGCTGCATTATGGAGGTTTGCCTCATTAGACACTATGGTCTTTTACTACAGATTTTAGCAGTGAATATTTTATCAAAGTGAGAAGTAAATATTATTGAAGAACACAGTATTGGACTTTAAATGATTAAAGGTAACGTAATATATTTCTTTCTTAAAATCTATATTTCACTCCAACTCTTTTGCTCACACTCAGTACCTAATCAGAAAACAAGAGAAGTTAATTTTTCAGTATGAACTAACCATATTCATATTATTAAAAAAGTACAACATTTCTACATTTATTGTGTGGGGTGTGTGTGTGTGTGTGTGTGTATACATATACAGTGTGGCAAAAAAGTATTTAGTCAGCCACCAATTTGTGCAAGTTCTCCCACTTAAAAAGTTGAGAGAGGCCTGTAATTTTCATCATATTTATACCTCAACTATGAGAGACAAAAGGAGAAAAAAAAATCCGAAATCACATTGTAGGATTTTTAAAGAATTAATTGGTAAATTCTCGGTAAAATAAGTATTTGGTCACCTACAAACAAGCAAGATTTCTGGCTCTCACAGACCTGTAACTTCTTCTTTAAGAGGCTCCTCTGTCCTCCACTGGTTACCTGTATTAATGGCATCTGTTTGAACTCGTTATCAGTATAAAAGGCATCTGTCCACAACCTCAAACAGTCATACTCCAAATTCCACCATGGCCAAGACCAATGAGCTGTTAAAGGACACCAGAAACAAAATTGTAGTCCTGCACCAGGCTGGGAAGACTGAATTTGCAATAGGTAAGCAGCTTGGTGTGAAATCAACTGTGGGAGCAATTATTAGAAAATGGAAGACATTCAAGACCATTGATAATCTCCCTCGATCTGGGGCTCCATGTAAGATCTCACCCCGTGGGGTCAAAATGATCACAAAACTGTGAGCAAAAATCCCAGAACCACACAGGGGACCTAGGGAATGACCTGCGGAGAGCTGGGACCAAAGTAACAAAGGCTAGCATCAGTAACACACTGCGCCGCCAGGACTCAAATCCTGCAGTGCCAGACATGTCCCCCTGCTTAAGCCATTACATGTCCAGGCCCGTCTGAAGTTTGCTAGATAGCATTTGGATGATCCAGAAGAGGATGGGGAGAATGTCATATGGTCAGATGAAAACAAAATAGAACTTTTTGGTAAAAACTCAACTTGCCGTGTTTGGAGGAGAAAGAATGCTGATTTGCATCCAAAGAACACCATACCTACGGTGAAGCATGGGGGTGGAAACATCATGCTTTGGGGCTGTTTTTCTGCACAGGGACCAGGACGACTGATCCGTGTAAAACGAAAGAATGAATGGGGCCATGTAAAGTGAGATTTTGAGTGAAAACCTCCTTCCATCAGCAAGGGCATTGAAGATGAAGCGTGGCTGGGTCTTTCAGCATGACAATGATCCCAAACACACAGCCCGGGCAACGAAGGAGTGGCTTCGTTAGAAGCATTTCAAGGTCCTGGAGTGGCCTAGCCAGTCTCCAGATCTCAACCCCATAGAAAATCTTTGGAGGGAGTTGAAAATCCGTGTTGCCCAGCGACAGCCCCAAAACATTACTGCTCTAGAGGAGATCTGCATGGAGGAATGGGCCAAAATACCAGCAACAGTGTGTGAAAACCTTGTGAAGACTTACAGAAAACGTTTGACCTCTGTCATTGCCAACAAAGGGTATATAACAAAGTATTGAGATGAAATTTTGTTATTGACCAAATATTTATTTTCCACCATAATTTGCAAATAATTTTTTTAAAAATCCTACAATGTGATTTTTTTTTGTCTCTCATAGTTGAGGTATACCTATGATGAAAATTACAGGCCTCTCTCATCTTTTTAAGTGGGAGAACTTGCACAATTGGTGGCTGACTAAATACTTTTTTTCCCCAATGTGGCCTATGCAATTTAAATTCCCCCTGAATTGGCACCATTTCACTTCATAAATTGTGTATTTTGCTCATCCCTCGTAGACATGATCTCTTGTTACCAAGCACTGAGAAAGTAGAAAATAAGAGAAAAGGGAGGGAAAGGTGTAGTTCATTAAAGCCTGAACTAGGTGCTTCAGAGTTGTGAGTCGTCCTGATGGAGCATGCTTAGAGACATGTAAATGAGTGGGTAATGGTTGTCAGGTTCTGACAGCTTTAAATATCCTTTTAGTTCTCTGAGCTTATCTGTCATTAAAAAAAACCTTTAGAGAGCAGGCACAGACAGCTGAGGAAGCATGGCACATCATTATCAAAAAATGGTGGGATTCTCTCTCTGTCGGGCCGTGCATCTGAGACTCACCCCTGGCCGTGCAAACAGTGCTCTGCCTGTCAGGAGAACAAGACATGCACTGCCACAACCAGTTTTTTTATTGCCAATCACACACTCGTGACATCACCTCAACACAGGAAGCATGTGTAAGACTGGGGTTGATTTGGACTTATGCAACACACAATCAATACAATACAATACAACTGCCTTATCAGGATGTGATGTGAGTCAGGGCTGTTTTATGTGATTACTCCTCCTTTGTGTGATTAACATGTGCATTCCATTTTTTGCTCTCTCACATCTGTTTTCTTTCTTGTATGTGGGTGGTGTTAAGCTAACTAAAGATGTTTTTAAAAAAGCTGTAATCTGTTACATATTGTACACTTGTATACTGTCAAATATTTTAATATAATATTATATATATTTATATATATATATATATTATATATAATATATATATATATAAATATATGTATATGGACAAACTTTTAAAACACCTTTTCAGCAGCTAAAAATGTTTTTAAGTCAGTTATTTCTATCTTTTGCTTTAGTGTGTCAGTAGGAAATATCAGTTTTCATTTACAAACTTTCATTTTGCCATTAATTGTAATACTCCAGTGAGATTTATGTTTGCACAAGGAGTCTGACAGCATCGTGCTCCACAAGATCTGGGTCTCCCATCACCGTGTCCGTCTGGATGACTATGACGAAATGGACCAAACCAGACAAGACTAATCCATAATAAACTGGTGACAACGTCTCCAAGAGCGTTAGAGAGCTAAATCTTGCAAAGTAAAAGTAATGCAAGTCAGTGCAAAGTACCCACAATGACAAAAAAAGTGTGGCTTGGATATATTAGCTAGATTGTGTACAAAATTGTAAACAATGTATAGAACAAATATGTAAAAACGTTTCTTTGGAGACTCTCAGGAACATTTAATTCAACTGGAATAACAATAAATAGAACTAGAACTAAATACGGTTTTGTGGTTTTCTTTAATTATTATTGTAAATTAGCTAAACATTTCCTTTGATTAGGATAGGTCAGGGTGAGTCTGTAGAAGTCTATGGGATGTGCACATTTAGATAAAAATGAATATATTTTGATGCATCTCTCTGTGTGTGTGTGTGCGTGCGTGCGAGAGAGAGAGAGAGAAATTTGTGCTAATGATTCTCAGAGACAAGAAATAAACAAGCAGCATGATTACCTGGTGGTGTTAAACTATCACACACAGACCAGTTACTGACTGACTAAAGTTGAAAACGAGTTTAATGTGTTTACAATTGTGCCTTAAGCATATTGTGATCAGTACCATCTAATAGTGTGAATCACTCCAGTCCCACGGCCCGACAACTTCAATACCAGACGCACAGAAAACTCCCACAGGCCCCTGAGGTCCAACTCTGTAAGATGCAGGTTGTTGTGCTCTTTAAGGTCACTGCAGTTAACCTCTGTTCAGTGTCTAGTCTGCAGAATCCAGCTGCCCCCTTGGGATAAACAGGAAAGGCAGGAGAGACAGAAGTTGCTTGTGACACCTGTCCATAACTCCTGTGGCACTGGCCAAATGCCCAGCCAATGAAAACACCGTCCGAATGTCCCACATAAACGAGAAGCTGGCTGAAGAAATCGAAAGGGAGTGAATGACATGGGGGCACCAGAATGAATTTTGTCAGGTCATTTAAACTGCTTTGTTTCCCAAAATAGTCCCAATTTACAGCAATCACAACCCTAGCTGCAAATCAAACAGGGGGAATGAGAGATTTGGAAACAAAGAGTTAGAGGAAACAAAGACAGAGAGGACTAAAGGGAGGAGGGGGCGAGAGAAAAACGAAGTGGAGCAAAAGACAGATTTGACTTTAATGGAAGAAATTCAGCTGGGGCAATTTATTGCTTTGTATTCGTTTCAGTTCATCATACATCCACTTTGTTTTACAGAATACATCCACAGTGTTTTAATGAAAGACATTTCGTCCGTCAGTGTTTCATCTGCCTCTTCAGAATGCTGATTGCAGTTAGATGAATGTTTAAACTGTTTAAACCGTATTGAAGGGCCCTCAGTTAAGGGCTTTAAAATAATAGAAGCACTCTGGTGGGTTTTGCGAGGTCCTCCATTAAATAAACATCTGGCTCTTCCATTCAGCAGCATTATTCATGCCATAGGATGGAATTGAGATCTTCCTCTGCTCTCGTTCTGTTGCTGTTCTGCCACAGGCAGCTCACTGTATCACTGCACAATGAAGTCATGTATGTTTCTACCATTCAAACACAAGGCAGCATGTGCCAGAGGCTCACTGCCACGGTAACAAGAGAAATAGGCATTACTCCAGATTGCGAAGGGACCATAAATTGGCTACTTAAGAGCTTTATTTTTACAGGAAGCTCTTGCCTGAGATGTTGTAAAATCCACTACTGGCCCTGTCACCACATTATAGTATAGGCCTCACTTTAACAACACATCACTGTATCGGCACTGTCAGGTAGAGTTACATAAATGCCCACATGACCCCAACTTTCTGCCAACTGAGACAAACGTATATTGAGAGATTCATACCAGGAGCTTACAGTATTATTCTCATGACGTTTCATCGAATGCATCCAAGTAGCATACCAGGAGTAGAGAAGGTAAACTCGCCAAGGTTGTGCAAAATTCAGAAGGACTGTGATTTAGAATTGAATTGGCCACATTCCACAGGAAGATGAATGTGAATGACAGAAAGAAGAATTTACTGGCTTGCAATTATAAAAATTAACTCAGGCAATGCATTCTGGAAAATTTTAATATTTTAGTATATAGTATATATATATCTATACTATATATAAATCACTATAGATTATATTATATAGCGCGTTATATAGTTTTTAAAATAAAACAAATCATGATGAAATAAATCTTCCATCCATCTGTCATTCTCCTAAAGCTTCTATATTTCAAAGCTTTTGTCTTGACAAGCTTTGCTTTTCTAGTTAAAATTGACAGTTATATGAATTTCTTTAAATCTCAGTTTATATTATTTTACTTCCTTCTCTAGTAAAACTCTGCTACCCGGATACGGGTCCAAAGTCCCGTAAAAATGTGTATGCCTCATTTGCATAGCCTTCCTTATATGGTATCAGCCCCTTTATGGGTTCATGTGAAAGCTTGTAGTGTCTTCTTTACAACGAATACCATTCCTTTTGGTTTTTATATCCATAAAGCAGTAAAATTAAGCTTAGAAATTTATTAGTCCCACACACGATTTTCCGCCTAGCCATTGCGAACTTTTTTTTACGAAGAATGTGCATTTGATATATTTTTTAGAATAAAGTCAAGTCATATATCACAAGAAATCTCTCATTCTCAGAAATTTCACGATGTAGATGTTTTATTGTGTGACAATCATAGATCGAATCTTCAATTGAATCGCGATGGAAAAAAAAAAAAAACGGAATTTTTTATTTTGTAACATTTCTACTCGTAGCACTGCTTCAGTTAGCCACAAAAAGCCACAAATATATATAAACGCTATATTACCTTTTAGATTAGGATCTCTTCTTTCAAACAAGACTATTTTCAGGTTTCTGCGTGCTTCCATCTGTGAGATATTCGCGTTCTGCCCAGGTAATGGAACCCAGCGCGTCAGCGTCTCACAGCTCTCCATGGCATGCCACCGCGCACTCAGCTCTTCTGATGCTATACATCTCTGCGGCCAGTTCTGCGCTGCAATTGGTCAGATTACACGTCACTCAGATAGGCCATTACAGACTCTGTGAACTCTGAAACCGCCGCTCAGCACAGTGGGCAGCGAACGGCGGTGTAGCCTCCTTCCCTCGCTCCAGGGCCAGTGCTCGTGGGGAATGAAGTCCACTAACTCGAGAATTGAAGGCGTTTGACCGGAGCGGAAGAGTTGTAGCGAATGCGCCGATCCTTTCAGTCTATGTAGATATTACAAACGTTTATATACGATGAGAACGTCCGCCCGCTCCGTGGAAGCTTGAAAGAGAGGCAGTGGAGCGCGTTCTGGGAGACTTGAGGAAGTCCTGTGAGTTTTGAGTCGTGTGGGGCTTTGGTTAGGAAGCGTGCTAGCCTATAGTATACCGAACACTGATTTATGGCTGACAGAAAAGGAAGATACATTTATGCATTTCGAAGTATACAGTAAATATACAGTAAATCTAGATGGATTATTACGGCTGTGTCGATGATCTAACATATGTTTGTTTGACCTGTGCCGTAGTTAGCGCTAGCGGCTTACGGCTAGCGGATTACCCAGCTCTTTACCACATAGCCGCACAGCTTTATTATTCAGGATGAGAGAGATCGGTGCTCACCTGATTCTGAGGTTGATAGATGCTGTGATCCCTATCCAATACAGAATGCATATCAATGGAATGATATAAGCTGGAGGATATGGTTCTATTTAGGATGTTATAGACCATATAATATATAATGTAACATCTTGAGCATCCTGACAGAAATTAAACTGAGTGTAGAGATCACATATGACAATGTGTCCAATGGCGCTTGTGCCATATTTTGTATATTACTACTTAGAAAAACATAAAATGAAACATAATTCAATAAATAAGCAATTAAAGTGCTTATGGCACAGAGTAAAACAGGATTGTGGGGTTAATGTGTTTTATAAAACCTGTTTTTGCAAAGGAAACTCACAATGACACATTTAGATGCAGAATTGTACATTTTCAATCGCTTCACAAATACTGTTCTAACTCCTTTTTAGAAGCTGTTATTTGAAAGATTCTTTTTTCTGGTACTTTGTGGCATGTAGTGGCATCAAACAAAGTAAATTGCAGAGATTTGGGTCTAATAGAACCTGAATTACAGAATTTAAAAAATATATATTGATTTAAAACTCAAAAATCGCCTATGTTTTTTTGTGTTTATAGTAATATTTGAAAAATACATAATGTTATTTATAAAGAATTACACATATTTTGTAGTTCACAGGGTTTTCTTTACAATGAAACCATTTATTTTCATTTCCTCCATTGTATGTGTGCAGGGCAAACATTTGAATTTGAGTATGAAAAATTTAGGCGAAAATTCCAAAAAACGCCCCGAGCTTAACTGGTTAAATGCAAATTGCAGTTCTCTATCCTGCTACCTCACGAATTGAGAGCTGAATTGGGAATGCTGTTAAAATTCCAATTCAATTCTGAATCGCGCACAACTCTTAAACTAGCAACATTTGTTAATTGGTGAAGGCATGTTTTATTGTAAAGTCTGTTCTTGTTATTTACAAGGGATATTATTTTGGCCTGTGTACCAAGATATGTATAAAAATATATACAATTTAAGTTCTCCAGTAAACAAGTGCATGTTTACCTTGTAGATTCATACCAGTAATAAGAACTGTATGAGACTGAGGGTTACTCCAGTGCCAAAGAGCAAACATTGGGACACGAATGAAACAGAGTAAGAGAGAAATCTTGTATGATAGTAATATTATTTAGTGTTTTTTATCTATATATATATATATAATATATAACATGGGGGGAAAAGTATTTAGTCGCCACCCTTGTGCAATTCTCCCACGTAAAGATTAGAGAGGCCCTTAATTTTCAATCAATACTGGTTTGTAAAAAACAAATAAAAACCTCAACAATGAGAGACAAAATGAGAAAAAAAAATCCAGAAAATCACATTGTAGGATTTTTAAAGAATTTATTATGGTGGAAAATAAGTATTTGGTTAATAACAAAATTTCATCTCAATACTTGTTATATACCCTTTTTTGGCAATGACAGAGGTCAAAAGTTTTCTGTAAGTCTTCACAAGGTTTCACACACTGTTGCTGGTATTGTTCCCATTCCTCCATGCAGATCTCCTTTAGAGCAGTAATGTTTTGGGGCTGTCTCTGGGCAACACGGATTTTCAACTCCCCTCCAAAGATTTTCTATGGGGTTGAAATCTCAAGACTGGCTAGGCCACTCCAGGACCTAGAAATGCTTCTTACGAAGCCACTCCTCGTTGCCCGGGCGGTGTGTTTGGGAACATTGTCCTGCTGAAAGACCCAGCCACGTTTCATCTTCAATGCGCTTGCTGATGGAAGGAGGTTTTCATTCAAAATCTCACGATACATGGCTCCATTCTTTCTTTCGTTTACACGGATCAGTCGTTCCTGGTCCCTTTGCAGAAAAACAGCCCCAAAGCATGATGTTCCACCCCCATGCTTCACAGTAGGTATGGTGTTCTTTGGATTCAACTCAGCATTCTTTCTCCTCCAAAAACAACAAGTTGAGTTTTTACCAAAAAGTCATCTGACCATATGACATTCTCCCAATCCTCTTCCAGATCATCCAAATGCTCTCTAGCAAACTTCAGACCGGCCTGGACAGTACGGCCTTAAGCAGGGGGACCGTCTTTCACTTGACAAGGATTTGAGTCCCTGGCGGCGCAGTGTGTTACTGATGGTAGCCTTTGTTACTTTGGTTCCAGCTCTCTGCAGGTCATTCACTAGTCCCCCCGTGTGGTTCTGGGATTTTTGCTCACAGTTTTTGTGATCATTTTGACCCCACGGGGTGTGATCTTGCGTGGAGCCCCAGATCGAGTTAGATTATCAGTGGTCTTGTATGTCTTTTATTTTCTAATAATTGCTCCCACAGTTATTTTTCTTCACACCAAGCTGCTTACCTATTTTAGATTCAGTCTTCCCAGCCTGGTGCATGTCTACAATTTTGTTTCTGGTGTTCTTTGCCAGCTCTTTGGTCTTGGCCATGGCGGAGTTTGGAGTGTGACTGTTTGAGGTGTGGACAGGTGTCTTTTATACTGACAACAAGTTCAAACAGATGCCATTAATACATGTAACCAGTGGAGGACAGAGGAGCCTCTTAAAGAAGAAGTTACATGTCTGTGAGAGCCAGAAATCTTGCTTTTTTTTGTAGGTGACCAAATACTTATTTTTACCGAGGAATTTACCAATTAATTTCTTTAAAAATCCTACAATGTGATTCTCTGGATTTTTTTTCCTCATTTTTGTCTTTCATAGTTGAGGTATACCTATGTTGAAAATTTCAGGCCTCTCTCATCTTTTTAAGTGGAGAACTTGCACAATTGGTGGCTGACTAAATACTTTTTTTTTTTTCCCCACTGTAAGTATAAATATACCCACACTATCTCACATAAGTTCGGTACCCCCCCTCACATTTTTTTTAAATTTTTTATTATATCTTTTCATGTGACAATACTGAAGAAATTAAACTTGGCTACAATGTAAAGTAGTGAGTGTACAGCTTGTATAACTGTGTAAATTTGCTGTCCCCTCAAAATGACTCAACTGTGTTAACTGCCATTAATGTCTAAACCGCTGGCCATGAAAGTGAGTACACCCCTAAGTGAAATGTCCAAATTGGGCCCAATTAGCCATTTTCTCTTCCCGGTGTCATTTGACTCATTAGTGTTACAAGGTCTCCAGTGTGAATGGGGAGCAGGTGTGTTAAAATCGCTCTCACTCTCTCATACTGGTCAATGGAAGTTCAACATGGCACCTCATGGAAAAGAACTCTCTGAGGATCTGAAAAAAAAAATAGTTGCTCTACATAAAGATGACGTAGGCTATAAGACGATTGCCAGACCCTTAACTGTGGCTGCAGCACGGTGGCCCCAGACCATACATCAGTTTAACAAGGAACAGGGTTTCTCACTCATAACCAGGCCGTCGCCATGGTCGACCGATTTTGTGTTCACTTGCTCGTGTCGATCCATAATGTTAGTTTGGAAATAGACGTATGAGGGTGGGGGGTCAGCCTGTTAGTGCTCAGACCATATGCCGCACACTGGATCAAATTGGTCTGCATGGCTGTTGTTCCAGAAGGAAGCCTCTTCTAAAGATGTTGCACAAGAAAGCCCGCAAACAGTTTGAAGACAAGCAGACTAAGGACATGGTTTACTGGAACCATGTCCTGTGGTCTGATTAGACCAAGATAAACTTATTTGGTTTAGATGGTGTCAAGCGTGTGTGGCGGCCACCAGGTGAGGAGTACAAAGACAAGTACTTGGCCTACTGCCAAGCATGGTGGTGGGAGTGTCATGGACTGGGGCTGCATGAGTGCTGCCGGCAACTGGGGAGCTACAGTTCATTGAGGGAACCATGAATGCCACCATGTACTGTGACATACTGAAGCAGAGAATGATCCCCTCCCTTCGGAGACTGGGCAGTATTTCAACATGATAACGACCCCAAATACACCTCCAAGATGACCACTTCCTTGCTAAAGAAGCTGAGGGTAAAGTGATGGATTGGCCAAGCATGGGCATCCTCAAACGGAAGGTGGAGGAGCGCAAAGTCTCTAACATCCACCAGCTCCGTGATCTTGTCATGGAGGAGTGGAAGAGGAGTCCAGTGGCAACCTGTGAAGCTCTGGTGAACTCCATGCCCAAGAGGGTTAAGACAGTGCGGGAAAATAATGGTGGGCGCACAAAATATTGACACTTTGGGCCCAATTTGGACATTTTCACTTAGGGTGTACTCACTTTTGTGGCCAGCGGTTTAGACATTAATGGCTGTGTGTTGAGTAATTTTGAGGGGACAGCAAATTTACACTGTTTTATACAAGCTGTACACTCACTACTTTACGTTGTAGCAAAGTGTCATTTCCAACTTTTTATTCAGTGTGTCACATGAAGATATAATACAACTTTTACAAAAATGTGAGAGAGAGTGTACCTCACTTCTGGGAAACTGTGTGTATATATATAGCTCTATATATATATATATTATATATAGAATATATAAATATATAATGAAGTCACTGTCAAAATTACCACTTGCCAAGCAGCAAATGCTAGTTAAAAAAATAAATAAAAATATGATTTTTAGTGGCAGTGATTGCCAATATAACTTGAAAATGTCACTTTGAGACAAAAAGATTTCCAGCAAGATAACATTTTATTCTATGTGTATCAGGCCTTATATTGAACATTTATTCACAAAAAATAAAAATAATGAATTAAACTCAATTCCAGGTTACTGGCTTTCTGTTCGGCATGTTTTTCTTTTTCCACTTTTTTCACCTCAGGCATTGCAGTGGAATAAGAAAGACAGCTGCTTTGCACGTCATGATGGCATTGGCTGCCGGATCTAAAGTATGGGGGCTTTTGGGTAATGTCTTTGTCATGATGGCTCAGTCACCACTTGCACATAGTTTGTCAGTGGCGCAAAGACACATGTGGCCCGACTACACCAAACAAAGTTCTAAAAAGAGCGATTCTTGATAGCTGGCTCACCGTGAGGGCACAAATGAAGGGGGAGCACGGCTAAATTCTGCTCTGACTGACAGGTGAATAGCCAACCTGTCAAACATGGTGAAACCCTGTACCAGGGGACATCTGCTGGCAGCATAAGAACACACAACTGTTGAGAAAATATGTCTCAATTAGCCTGATGGGGCATTAGAGCTGGCCTCATTTCTGCCTGCATAGAAACTGTTATATTACATCAGCTCACAAAAGTTAGTGTGTGAATGAAGGTGTTTGAGGTGATTATAAAATGTGCATATTTAATTAATTTGTTGAAGAAAATAAGCTATATAATACTACTACTAATAATGCAAAATATATTTATATAAAAGTATTTCATACAATTTATAAGAAGTACATTTATCAAATATATATAAAATGTACTATTTAAAAATTACATTTTATTAAGTAATGTATGCAATTGCATATTTCTTTGATTTCTTTTGAATTAGCCCTGCTTTTTCTTGACATGTATTATAGCTAAAAGATCAAATCTCATACAAATTATAATGATATTAAATCATTAGGCGAGATTTAATTAGCATAATTCATTTTAATGTGAAACTTATGCTGACATATTATAGGATACATTTTATAAAAAATTATTATTTTACTGTGAAACAAGTTGTATAGGCTAAAATTCAATAAATTAAACTATCAATCTAATAATTAATATGTAATCATTAAAATTTGATATTTTATTTGCATATTTCATTTTACTGTGAAACTTATTCTGTACATATTATAGGCCAAAACCATTTTAATTCTTTAAACCACACAACATGCTTTTATGCATTGTTACTATACAAGTAAATGCAGGTGGGCTTCAGGGACAGACTTGTAAGGGCATATCAAATGAATTAGTAAGCATTAATACATTATGAGCGCTGTTCTGGCTCGCTACAACATGTTGGGGCAGGGAGCTAATGGGCGTAAATGATTTCCATGTCTCACAGAGGGTACACAAGCACTCCTCCTTGTCAACTGGGAGCGATTTTGTAACCCATACTATTGCAGATCCGTAATGGAAGATGGCTGGGTGAAACCTTGGGGTCCACATTAACCTTTGAAGTGTTGGCCCAAAGCTGAGGAGAGGCCGTACAGGACCAGAGTTAATATACCAGCCTCCATGTCCTGGCCCAGCAGGGGTCTGCTGAAAGACCGAACACACCAGCTGCCCCTGCTATTTTTGAAGGGGCATTTGTCCCATCCATATTCCTCGCTGGCTGACTCAACTGAAAAACACGAGTCCATAACTGTGCCAAATCCAGCCGTTACCTGCACTTATAGCAAGGCACCTGAACCTGTTAACCTTGTTAGCCTTCACTCATATGAGAGAAGACAGCACTAGAGGGAGTTTTTCACAGGGTTTGGATTCTTTGGTGTCTCTCTGTTTATCTCACAGGACAAAATCTGCTAGTGCTGGAGTCCTTTGTTTTCCACTGTAAGGTAGGCTACAACTATGCATCTTTAGGGGTAAATAAGGTACAAAGGAATAACTTTTAAAACAAGGTACTGCCCCAGTTTTTATATACCTTTTTCTGAGAGTGGGACATGACCTGGTAGAAAATTTGAACAATTTAACCTCTGAATGCACCATTTTTTGCATTCTTCTAATTGAAAGGATGCACCAACAACAAACAATCCACAATTTGCACCGTAGCAGAGCTCTGGTGGCACATGGGCACTTAAAATCTGGCAGCGTTCTGAAATGCCAGCGATTATGCCGTGGCATGAATGACTGCACCATTTTTCAACTAAAAAAGGTCCATTGCACGTAAATAAATAGCAGAGCCCTGGCTGGAATTATAAAAATGTCACCACAAACCAACAAGTGCCGCTGATGCATATAAAGCCGTTTCGTTTCGAGATGAATGGGGAGGAAAATGTGATACTTATAAGAGTCATTAAAATTGTATGATGTTGTGCTGCACGCAAGTCAAATATGACTTCTCTGTTCACTACAGAGGGAGAACATAAACAACGCCGACTGCCACACAGCACGGTCCATAAATGTCTTCAGAATAATGTTTACATCTCAACTGATCTGTCATCTGCAGGAGCCCCTGCCCCATCATGCGCCTCACATGCCCTCAGCCGGACGTGCCATAACTAAAGATGCTGACAGAGGATTCTTTGCCACTGCACTAAATATTTTCTTGTTTTTATTAAAGTGCTGATCAAAACATCATGCGTAGATTTATGTCTCCATTTGAATAACAACATATTTTAGACCTGTAAGTCACATTATTGTGGTAACATAAATATTTTTTCTCGAATCATTTGTTTTGGTTTATTTCAGTGCTTGTTTGCAATAAACTCTTAAGTTACTTAAGTTAATTTAGTGGAAAACAATGGAAATGTAATTCTAGGAATACTGTTTATTGCCAATGCACTTGTAAAATATTTGTATTGGCTGTTATGGGAGAATAATAGTAACCCCCCCCCCCCCCCCCCCCCCAAAAAAAAAGTGTGTTGGATGTTTTAAATGTAGACTACAGATCAAAAAAGCAACATACTGTACTGCAAAGGTTGATCTACTCTTCTTAAAAGTAATCTAAAAATGATTTCCATTGTGCCATAACACATTTAAGTTAGATTTAGAATTGATGTGAAACATCGTTTGACAGAATAAGCACACAATGTTGTAATATGTGTTGGGACATTTATCAGCATTGTTTCTTTAATTGGGCTATTCGTTTACTTTAATTATTCGTGTCATTGATTATTAGCAATTCACATGCACGTTTTTGTTGCAGTAAGCTGTCAAGTGTCAAAGTACACTCACAATTCACTGTAATGTGTGTAGTAAAATCCATTGATGAACTACCACAATTTTACTCAAGCGCTCAGTTTTGACACACAGCCTGATCAGACGATGCCAGACAGAGTCAATACAGGATACGGTTCCCAGTAGCTCTATGCTGCCCTCTTTTGGCTTGATGTGATCATGTCATACAAGGGTCACAGAAAAGTACAAGATAGTGGACATTAAGCATATTTCATTATTTTAAATCTTTAGTTTATATATAAAATAATATATTTTAATTTATTTCTTAAAATAATCAATGCAAACTTTTCTTCATATGTACATTTTGTGTATGACCAATAAATTTAAACACACAAACAATGCTCATGTTTAACGTCTTTGTGATAACCCGTTCTATAACATACACAATTACTTTTATATTCATTGTACAATAGTTTATTGTATATAGTAATATAAACTAAATATTCTATATACCTAATATAATTATCAAATCATAATTTACATACACTTAACTATAAAAATAATAATAAACAACTGATTTAAAATTATATTTTTTTAATACTTTAAATAATTCTTTTATAAGTAAATACTATCAATCTTCACTGTTTAACATCTTTCCAAAATTCCGTTTTATGTTTTCATTTTTATCTCCTCTTTATTTGTTAATTTAATTTATTTTGTTATTTGTTTATTTTAATATATTTTAATTTATATATAATAGTTTATTTATAATATAGATTTTATAATATCCAAATAACTAAATAAATACTCATCTTTACAGCATCTTTTGTCTTTTTGTGTGACCTAATACATTTATACTAAATAAATAGTAAATAGTAAGTAAAGTAAATATCACTCACTGTACAACATATTTCTTATTTATTTATTTATTCATGCATCAATTAATAAAATAATTCATTCATTCATTCAGTTTGTTTGTTTGTTTGTTTGTTTTAGAGGAAATAATTAATTCAGTTTTGTACGGGATAAATATCCTTTATGTAGATTTAAGAAAAAAATACAGAGGCAGTGATAACTGCGTAGAGCTTTGCATATTGTCTAGTTTTGGACATTTGAGCTTGTGTGGGCCTTTCAAACTCCGATTTAATCATATACATTACCCTCACTTACCTAAGCCATCTTGGCTGTATACTCTGGTCCTTCTATAGAAGTGTTCCCTCTTCAACAGCGCTAATCTGTGCTGCTTTGTGAAACAGTGGGAATTCATTCACTCTCGGGGGCTGGAGCCTGTCCCAGTCCCCCTTCTTTGAGCGCTGACAACCACTGAGCTCTTTGCCACCAACTGCCACCAAGGACGACACTTGTTTGGAGGCCTCAAGTCCCGTTAAGGACGTAAAGGAGAGAAAGAAAGAGAGTTAGAGTGTGTATGTTTGAGGGAGAGAGAGAAAGAAAGCTGCTGATCCGATTTTGCACTTTTATACTTATCAGTGGCATTTAGGGGCCAGTTCCTCCTTAGTAATACAGATGGACAAAAACAGCATTAGCTGGGCTGCTGTTTGGGAGGAGTAGCAGAATAGCTAATCATGACTGGGCAGCCTCTCCCTGTGTGTTCTCCAAAGACTGGAACACAGAAGGAGTGTTCAGACGGCCCTCACAGGAACAATGGCGTTTGTCCTGCTAGCATATGGGTGCAATGGGTAAATTATGTAAATAGATATGGAGCAGCTTGTGGGGCTGTATTCAACGTGCTTTCAGACATGCATGCATGGCAGGTCACCACCTCTTCCTCACGTTCTGAATCTCTCCAATCTCTCCACTAGTGCCACAACAAAGACTTTGACACAGTTAGCAATGGATGTTGACTGATCTTTCATATCCATATCAGTTATTTGGGTACATTACATGTTTCATCAAATCTTTAAGAATTTTGCAGGAAACTTTGATGGTAAAGAAATGTGTACTGATAGTCAGTCAGCATGTAATTGTAAATTATATAGACTACCAAAATACAAAAACAAAAATACAGTGAAAACTGTAATATTGTGAAATATCATTACAATTTAAAAATAACTGTTTTAATGTATTTTAAAATGAAATGTATTACTGTGATGACAAAGCGTAATTTTCAGCATCATTACTCCACTTTTCAGTGTCACATGATCCTTCAGAAATCATTCTAATATGCTGATTTGGTGCTCAAGAAACATTATTATCAATGTTGGAATTTCAGTTTAAATCAGTTTAGTGTGTAATATTCTTGCTGAATATTCATTTCTTTTTTAATGGTGGTGTATGTGTCTCTGCAATTTCCTGACACACCATTGTTTATCCCAGCCCTCCAAAATGAAAAGAACAATTGTTTGTATATAACGTCTTTAGGGTTTCCTAAAACAATAAAAGATAATCCAGTTCTATCATAAATATTCACGTTCAGTGGTCATTCAGGCGTGGATGTCTCTCAGATGTCTTTTCAGCTAAGTGTTAAAAATGCCCAGAAGAAAAAAATGACTTGATTGAATTTCCCATGGATCACGATGTTACTGGCTTCTTGATGTGGAATGCGTTCACGTATTTGTTTGTGATGGGTTTTGTACTAATTACCATTATACTTGATAATCTCCCAAGATTACAGCAACCTGTCACAAGAATCTTTCCAGTCATACTATGCAGCATCATGGGAGAGAGTTTTGTCATTTTCTGTTGTTGTTCTGTCTGGTGTGACGATGATTAAATATGAGGTTAATTTCTTCTGCCCCTCACATTACATTGTGTCCCTGAACATACAATATTTATTCACCTCTTCCTAATTGAAATCAGTTTTGTTTAATTTACCAGCTGCTTAAGTGCATTTGGTGCAGAGTGATTTTGTATGATCTTTTGAAATGTATAGTTTACATTGTAGTGGATCTGTTTAAGATTGCTCTGATCATTGAAAACCTAAGCAATACTTTTGGCCTGAGGTTTTGTCTGTAATGATGATATAGGATTCTTTCATTCCAATAGTCTTAATGCTTCTATATGTGATATCAGCCCGAAGAACACCATCAGCAGTGTGCGTTTTCATTTGCTTCTTTATTAATGATTAAGTTGTTTTCATCTAACTGTTAGTGGAAAGAGTGGAGGTATAGAAGTAAAAAAATATATAGACAAGATGAAGATAAATGTAGAGTAGCCTATGTTTGTTCTACTGCATTAAAATCATCCAGAGACAAACAACAGTCCATTCAATTGTCCATAATTGGAAGTGAATGGAAGCCAATCTTTTGTCACAGCTCAGAATCATAAAGTGGAATCTGGAGTTATAAAAGACCTATAATTTTCTGATGCTCTTATAATGATATTACTGAGCTGAGAGAAGAGGAAAACGCTTACGTGTTTTGATGAAACAAATGAAAGAAAATATTGAAAAAGTTTGTACTGAAAAAAGTTCAGTAATACACCATATATAAAGATATTACTTTTTTAATATATATCTTTAGATCTACTGCTACACACTGTAAAAAATCATTTGTTCCGTTTACTTAAATTGTGCAGACTCGTTGCCTTAATTCATTTAAGTAATCTTAACTTAATTGTATTAAGTGTAATTTAAGTCTTATTTACTAATATATTAAAAGCATTCCTTACTTATTTTGAGTCCTATTTACTTAAGCCATTTAAGTTTTGTTAACTTAATTGAATCTGTGATCTGAGGAGCATTGAGAGTAACTAGTTAAAAAACACTATACCTAGTAAAAAAAAAAGCTCTCCATTCATAACATTTCAAAACATTTATTTTTCAAAATTCAGAAAACAAATGTAAATCAGCATGGCAATTTGTAATTGACTTGACTCTTGTCTTAAAAAATGCATATTGTTAAACGCATAATGTTGTGCGTTAATGTGAATCAACCAGCAAATGTGTGTCGTTCTGAGTGACTGAAAATTGATTTGCAGACACAAAGGCCTGGACCTCAGCGTATACCTTTACACTCCATGGGATCATGTTATGTTGTCATGCGACATACATAATTACATACCTTTTTAACCTCCACCCAGGACAGCTTTACGTTTTTCCACTCTCCCTGCATGTCACCACCCAGCTGTGCTTGAGAGAGGATACAGTGTGGTTAAAATGAGGGCGTTTAACATCGCTGTGCCTCTAGAGTCCCTGTCTGTCCTCAGGTCTGACCTTGGCTTTGACTGCCAGAATGACTCACAGCTTCCTTGTGACTACAGTAAAACAATGTGTGCGGAGAGACAATGCAGCTCTCCTGTCCCATGTGTCCCTCCACAAAGACTCCCCCTGTTTGCCACCTCACCAATAGGTCCTTAATTCCTCTTTTGTTTGGAAAATGGGAAATGCGCAAAGATCTTCTTAACGAAAGGCATAGGATGAATGCATTCATGGGATGGGGTCTCTTGTGGAATACAAGCGAGTCCTTTCTGTCTTTGGCCCTGACACTTCTCTTTAATACACAAAAAGCAATTACAGCCCGGTTTCCCAAATGACAGCTTTCTGTAAGCTGTTGTCCCAAAGGCAGACGTGATGAGAGCTGTAACTTATTTCCCACATCTCCCCTGTATCTGTTCCTGCAAATCAGGCGGGATGGGATTAACGGAATGACTGCCAAATGGTGCCTGTGAATTTAGGCCTGTGGTTTGTAGAGGACTACAGTTGTATGAAGACTTGGGGTCCAAACTCTCGGGGTCGAGATTCCTGTTTCTCTTCTTTCATTCTTAGGATATAATATATAAATATTAATTCTTTCTTGAAGAATTTGTACATGTGTCTGGATTTGTTTCATTTGTGTGTGTGTGTGTGTGTGTGTGTGTGTGTGTGTGTGTGTGTGTGGTGTGTGTGTGTGTGTGTGCATTATGTATACGCTGTCACTCCGCCATGCTATAGCTCGTCTAATTAAAGGAGCAATTATTGAAATATCTTTCTGTAAGCATTTAATGATGTTTGTTCCCGGAGGAGGCGGCTTGATTGGCTGGACGTGTACTGGGTGAAGTCCAGGTACCGTGCTAAGCAATGCAGTGTGGGAGACGATGACATTATGCACCATGAGACCAGAGGACTTTGCCTTTTTTTCCCAGACACAAATTTTACATTAAAGGGACAGAAGACTATTGAAGGATGATCTTAAACATCTAGGTTTGAAATCAAATGTTTTGCAGTTTTTGTGAGCTCATAACAATACATATATCACTTTAGTACACAAAGAGCGGTGTTATTGTCATCTATGTAATAGTTTACATGATCTGGGGTGCTTTATAGGCCCACTTTGTAATTAATGTACATACTAATTAATCCACACATCTGATTAGACCTTTACATTGCAGTTTCATCGTAAAAATACATTTGAATGAAAATTATATTTAAAATGAATTGGTCATGTAATATTATGTTTTCAACAAACTCAAAAAGAAAAAATATGCATACCCATATATGCATATCCATAAGATAGTAGTGCATTGTTTTGTTACTTAATGAATCAGGGTTTTTAAACCTATTGGTTGAATGAATGAATCAATGACTTTTCACTTTTTCAACTTTAGTTAGTCTGTAATGTTGCTGTTTGAGCATAAAAAGATCTGCAAAGTTACAAAGCTAAAAGTCCACTTCAAAAGGAGATATTTTATTTAACAGAAATCACTTTTCAAAAACTACAACGAATGACTCATGCCAGACTCGGGAGAGAGGTGTTGTAATAATCTAACATATGTGAAAAATAATGTGTTTTTCGAACAACCTAGTTTGACAGCCTGTTCTAGTACACCCCCAAAACAAAATCGAGACTTTGTAAAAGAGCATAATAGGACCCCTTTAAAGGTTTACATATCTGAAAATCCTGACTTGGTCCAGTTTTAAGTTTTATAATAGGGGGGGGGGGGGGTGGGGGGGAGCAGGTCCCCGGTGCATCTTACCACCTACGAACGAAAAAATTAACCCAGTAATTTTGTTTTGGGAAGCCTTTCTCTGCAAGCCTCTGAGAAAACGAGCACGTCTGATTTCGCTCTCTTGGTGACGTGGCAAAGGGATCTCGTTATAATATTACCGCCCCTTAATCTGTAAGTTTCCGTCATTTGATTTGGCAAGTGACAACAACTCGTGTATCAGCGCTAATGCCATGGCAAAAAGTTGAGCAAACATTCTAACTGTTTGTCTTTGGCTCTCCGACAGCACAGAACACTATTTAGAGTCCCAGCCTCAGAGGAGACAAGAGAACAGTGGATTTATTGATTTATTTACGTGTATATTGCTGCTGCCACACAGATCTAAAAAAACATGCGATTTATTTCCCAGCTGTTTAGCTTCCAGACATACCTACTGTTTTTGTAACTTTTGTGTTTTTAACGTAAACTTGTGTGTGAAAGAGAACTTAGTTTAGTACTCGCATGTTGTGACAGCCGCTTTCTGTCCGTGTGCGTTCAGAAAAACGTATATCAGAAGTTTAAACTAATATAGTTTAAAACGCATGATTTCAGCGCGATAAACATGATACTCAGAACCAAAACAGATGTTTTTAGCAGTTCCAAGCTGTAAGCGCTCGCCTGGCGAAAGGTGGTCAAGGCACAGTAGCTCATTTGCATTTAAAGAGACAGGCACGAAAACAGTGTGTTTCTGCTTCCACTAAAAATAGGTATTTTCAAAATTATATAATAAATTATTTGTGGGGTATTTTGAGCTGAAACTTCACAGACACATTTTGGGGACACCAGAGACTTATATTACATATTGTAAAAAGGGGCATAATATGTCTCCTTTAATAAAAACAGTAACTTGCTGCCACCTACTGCCATATCAATGTAATCTGCAGAAAAATAAAAAAAAGACTAATCACTAATACACAGTCTGATAGTCTGTTGAGAACAAACAAAAACAGCATTAAGATTAAGACCACAACACCAGTTTATTTAAGAAAGTGTTAAATTGTGAATTATTTTGCATATGAATTGCTATCTATTTTAATTACCACAGGTAAATACTGTTCTGTATCTATGCGTTCAAGCACATGCAATCCATTTACTTGGGTTTGGTTGACAATTCTCCATCACATATGGAATCTCTTTATCTTTCGAGGTTTGTTTATATTGTTCCATTTCTAAACATTTCTAAACAACAAGTTTGTTTATTTCATTTTAAAACCCACGTTCATGTTTACATAAGTAGTTTGACCTAGGCAGACTGTTAACCCCCTCATGTCTCAGAATGCTTGCAACATTTGGGGGTCCCCACCAATAATATTACCCATCTCCACGTTTGAGTTTAATTGCCCCTGTAACTGTCCCTGTCTGGTTGGGACTGTAATAGTAGTAGGTCTTGGATATTGGCAGGGGCAACTCACTGTAGCATGGTTAAAACAACTTTAATGTCTCCTCATTCTGGAACTGAGAGGGTCTGCTTACAATGGGAACATTGTTACATTGATGTAATCATACACTACTTTCCTATTCACCGTTTAGCACCTTCCACCATTCAACATTGTCATTACAAAGAGTAAATGAGTATCCGCATTACAGAACGACATTACACTGAATTAATGTTTTTTTGGGGGTTTTTTATAATCACGAGCATAAATGGAACGATAGTTTGCCTCATTATCTCATTTTTCAAAGCTTTGTAATTTTTGCCCAAGTTCAACAAATTACATTTTTACTTCTCATTCCCACTTCTTCCATGCACTCGGAATTCCCAAATCCCTTCCCTCTCTGATTACCATATCATCTCAGCCCCTTCTCACCCACCCACCCCCTCTCCCTCTTCCTCCCCTTCCTCTTCTCTGTCAGTAAAGCTGCCCCATTAGCCCCTTTGCAGGAGTGTTAAGAGTAATGGCCCTGCCAATGTGAGAGCCAACACAGGGGAAATAACGCTTCCCTCGCCTGGCCTGGAAATCTCAGAGCAGGGTAATGAATCCTTATGAGAGCAAGGCAGGGGTATATTGTTCCCTTATATGGGGAAGGGAGGTGGGAAACGGCAAATTGAAGAAACACATGAGCTGCTGTTGTTTTTGCAGGTCATTAAGTCTGTGTTAATCATCTCGGAGCATTTTCATAAGTTTGTGGGGGCAAATGAAGACCAATGAAGGGATGTGCTGATAGCGGGAGAAAGAAAAGTTGGAGAGGGAGGGAAATGCACGGTATTGATCAATTTCAATGTGGCCTAAGCTAACTTCTGAATCTCCCAGATCAAGTCTCCATTATTGAGGTGGTGCAAGACTTTTCACGTCCATCTTGAAGTCTTGACTTCAGTCAAATTTGCTCATTCTGTGAGATGATCAAGGCAAGATTCTGTTTTCCCTGACATCTTTTGCTTAATCCACTAAAATGTGTATCTTACAAAAATACATGTGTAGATGTAGGACAAACATAATGTGGATATGTATAAAACAATTTTCAGTTCAGACTGATCAGATTCAGAGGGGTCAGTGCAGAAAATTACTCTGAGTTGTTTTATATACTTATTAGCAGCTGCACAAATCGAAGGCCTAATTTAATGGTGCCAACAATGAGGAGGCATTCAGAAATCACGAAGCCTTCCAACAACACTTTTTATATGTGAATTCATACTAAATAAACCTAATCTTATCATCATAAAGCACCCCCCCCCCCCCCCACCCCCCCCCCCCCCACCCCCCCCCCCCCCCCCCCCCCCCCCCCCCCCCCCCACCCTCCAACCACACCCCCCCCCCCCCCCCCCCCCCCCCCCCCCCCCCCCCCCCCTCCCCCCCCCCCACACCCCAGTATGTTACTTGCATCACTTTTAAAGAGTGTCCAGAGAACATGTCTAATTGTAGTCTGGCACAACGTCTCCAGTAAACCTTGCTCAATGAACCCGTATTTCCTAAATGCAACTGACTATCTTTATTTCTTTGGCTCAATAAAACCCTGCCGTTTATGAGAAACCAACAAGATTCGAGTGACATCATTCACACTTTTCTTGTGTGTTTTTAACTCTGTACTTGCCCCAAAGCATCCCACAAGATCTTCATAACATGATGGAGTTCTTATTTGTGGTCTGTATCACTTTTGTTCTGCAATCCATTTGTTAAATGCTCAAGGATGATAGAGATTATGTATTCATTGTTGGATAGGTGTAATTTCACCTTGTGGACTAATTAAGTAATGGTTGTGGGTATAGATGAAACCCTCCCCATCCTTTCTGGAGTCTTGCCAACGGTACCTTTCCACAGCTGGGTCTTGTTTGCTTGTCTTATCTCAATTCCCCTCAGTTTTTCTACTATGGAATCTTTCCTTCCCCTCACGCCAACAATACCACAGTCTGTTGGTTTTTTTTTTTTTAGTGATGGGCGTCTGGGGGTGTGAGAATGAAATTGATTTTGCATCCAAACCCCATACACCAGTTTTCATTAAAAAAAGTATTATTTAAGTTGTCTTTCAAAGTTTAATTTTCTCTGGGGTCTCTGTAAACATGACATCTCCCGATTAACCCTTTCTCTACAGCTGAATAAACTTAACATGTGAAGCAGTATCTCTGAGACCAACGTCCTTGAACATTTTACGCTGCCATATTCTCCTATCTTACCTTTTTCCAGTTTATCGCATTACCATGTTACGGCTCCAGATGTTGACACCTCTTTTTTTATTCGGCTTAATTACTAATTGAATTTGCCCATAAAAGAGCAGATGCTTTCTCCTTCAGAACACAATGTGTCAGGGGCACAAAAATGACAGGAACATGTTGGGAATTGGACTAAAGCACTGAGTGGATTTTAACTCATTCTATGCCAGGACTGTGTATTATGCTGTATATGTAAGAGATTATAAACAATTTACAATAATCAGTATGTGTTTGTTAACTGTAATACTCAGGAATGACACAATTAAATATGATGCTTAAAATGTCCCTCCAGGGACGTTTTAGGCATTTTACCATTTTTTCAATTATATATCCTGAATAATTTTTACTGCAAAAGTGTGTAATATTGACACATAGCATTTTATAACTCCTGTTAGATTTGTTAAACAAAATGTTGTTGATAATCAGTGTACGTTGCCGCCTCAAGAGGCCAGTGAAAACTGTTTTTTTATAAAAGAAGACCATGGGACAATGATCACTAGTTAATTTCTGCAATTTATGCTGTAGCATTTCCCATGAAAATGTGGTCAGCACATCATTTCAAAGTGGGAGTGGGAAATCTGACATTTTAATTTATTTATTTTATTCACCACACATGTTTCCAATCTGCAGAAACCCGGCATAGTTGGGTTTTTCCCCTTTTACAATGCCATTACAAAACAATGTTCATTGTTTGTGGCATTTGCTCTAATTTTACAGCTCTTGCTCCATTTTGTACCCATTGCTTAGTCCAGCGCTGGGCTGGCTATGGGATACGGGACTCTTTTCATGCTGTTTTATTTAAGGATGTTATTGTTGGCCCTTGCACAGGCCACAGTCAGCCCCTGGGTCTTTTTCCCAAGCGATAGAACCACCCATCCATCATCTGACCTCTCTCTGCATGACAGGTCACTTCTGCTTTTCCACTAGGATGCACTGTGTTTGTGTATGTGTGTGTGATGTAAGGCAGTTTTGGGACACTAATTATAAGATGCTGAGACGGAGTTCATAATGCAGATATGAAACTCTGTTAAGACGGTGGGGTTAATATGGTGCTGTAAAACCTCATCTAAATACAGTTCGGTAGAGCATCTTGCCAAGCACTGCAAACGCTGTGCTAATTATATACTATTATCTATAATTACAAATAGGTAGGCTATTATTGCACCTATTCATCAACTATTATTGCACCACCACAGTTCAGGGTGTTTATAGTGATAACAAAGGGAAACATACTGACTGAAATATTATTAAGGCCTTCCATATTATGATAAGAAGGAAAAGAGAGGAAATTATTTATGTTGTGTGACAGTGCCCCCTACTGACAGTTCGGTTCATATCATGCCAATTTTTAGGATAATGATAAAATGTTATTTTCTATGCTACTTTCCTCCCATCATTTATCTTTGGCACAAAATTAGACATTGTTTTATCAGTACAAAACTTTTCATTTTACAATATGAATGTTGATTTTGGGGCATAAAATCAAATATCACAGCACGGAAGACTAAAAAGATTCCACTTTATTTCATGGACCATTTTAGACAACGAGGCCTTTGTACATTTACAGCCAAGATCTCCCTTGCAGATTTCACTTTGAAGTCCATGCAATTTACATTTCCACTCTTTGAGCTCAGTATACCTCAGTATTTCGCAGTAATATAATCTACATTTTAAAACTAATATTTTTATTTGTTTACTTTTTTTACAAATTGACAATTACTAATTGCCAAATATGCATTAAAGTAAATACAGAATTTCATATACGTCCTCCTTATAGCATTCACATTGACATCATTTTTTAAAATATAGATGACTGCATGTATTCATGCATAAACACATACATATAATCAACAATGAATATCACAACAACTTAACTGTAAAATTAGCAAGCTATTACGGTTGATCAAAGCTCCATATAATGAAAACTTTTTGATGGATAAATCACTGCTCATGGTAAGTCTACGTTCTTCCATAGTAACTAATTTAGAATTTTGCTGTTTAATAAAAACCTTACAAGGTAAGATGCATGTTAGTGTCCAAATGTAAATGTTTTCTGACGGATTTAGTTCTGAATGCATTTCCTTCATATGCTCGATCTTCACAGTCAGGCTGTCTATGGTTTTCTTCATTGAACTTGCAGCAGTAATTGAAGCAGATCCCATGGGTGTATGTGCATTTGGGGACGTTAAGTGCTGTTTCTTGTCATACTCTGTTTTTGTGAAATAGGTTCTTTTTGTCAGTTTCCTGTGATGCTCTTCATTGTTTTGTTTTTTTTCCATTTATTTATTTATTTTGTTAAAGTGTGCAAGAAGCTCCTAATGCTTGTTTTCCATGAGAGGCTCTTCTCTATCCCAGGGGGCTGTCATTTGTGGAAGGGCCTCCATTTTCACCCGTCACTAAGATGGCCCATCTACCAGAACACACAAAGTCTTGACATCTCAGCTCCTGAGAAATGGACTACCTATTGGAACTGACACCCAGAAGCTTACTCCTTTTTTTTACCATGTTAATGTCTTATACTTGTCTTATGCAGATGTGACTGATAAAACGTGGCAGTGGCATACAGTACCTTAAACTTGTCTGAAAAAGCTTTACATATATTCTATATAGACCATATTTAATATACGTTCACTTGAATATTTAAGGGTTATTTTTTATTATTATTTAGCCTATTATATAAAGGATTTATATTAGGAATAGTCCCTTTCTGTACAGGTACATACCATAAAGTCTTGCCTTCAAAAAAAAAAAAAACTTTCAACATTCGACTGATATCATCTATCATCAGAAAAAAATATACAGCTAATTGAACACACGTAATAGGCCTTTAAGCAAAATTTAGTGAAAATGAAGTAAAATTAATGAAACAAAACTGTTAAAAAAGTAACCCAACCCAACAAAAAATGTTGATTAATAGTAATTAACATTAATTTATAATTCATTAATTAAACCTTGCTTATTAAAAACTTTTACATTTTGCATAGTAAATATTACATTCATAAACAAAAATTTCCGGATTGTATACCTAAATGTGAAGTATTCTTAAAAGAAATGGAGTTGTTAAAAAAGTCTTTAGTGTTAATTAATAACAAAAATAATGAAATGTTGTTAAATTTTATGGAGAAATTCTTTGAAAAATAATGTCCCCGCTATGATTTTCAACTCATTTGTATACTAAATGTGTCTCTAGGGAAAAGGAAGAAATATCTGTTTTATTTATTTATTTATTTATTTTGTTCCTGTAAGTTGTATGGTTGTAATAATGTGAATAGGTTGTGTTGTATCTCTATTTTAAAATCTTTTGTTAATCGTTTACAAGCAATAAAAAAAAAAAAAAAAAACATTCTGCTAAAGCAGCCTACGAAATTTCCGTAAGTGACAGCGCATTTCCGCGGTAACCTGTTTGGCCTGCGCTCCTCCGCCGCTGTGACGGTCTGAAGCAGCGTAACTTTAGAGTTCATGCGTTGGCTAGCTGTCACGACCAGCGGATTTCAAGGGCTGGAACACCTGTTTTCTCGACCGAAAGCCCCAACAACATAGCCAAGATGTTGAATATGTGGAAAGTGAGGGAGCTGGTTGATAAAGCGTGAGTATTGCGAATGTTTTCGACAGTATTTCGGGGTCCTGTCTCATACCTGTTGAAATGAGACACGTACGCACTCGTTAACGTCACATCGCACTCTCGAGACTGGAGCTAGCACAGTGGCTAACTACAGCTTTGTTGTGCCCTTAAAAATAACATATTTCGTCGGTGTATGTAGCAACTTTCGTTTTCGAGTCGGTTACCATACTTAATCAGACGTGTTCACTTGTTTATTACGACTTAATTTTGTTTACGAGACAAACGGTACCCTCAAACTTCCTCGCTGTTAACTCTGCTGCTAATTTTATGACAGTTCCTAAACTTGTGTTGATTGTGAAAACATGGCGCTTGTGTTTAAAAGTGCTTTACAGACCAAACTAACGTGTTGATTGTTAATCTTTCTGAGTGAGAAAAATGTTTAAATATAAAGTAAGAGCGCGTGTATTATTTGGCATTAGAGTGGCAACAACTTTTTCATGTTTGACAGCTATTGTCAGGCACTATTCAAGCTCATCAGCAAGCCTGAAATGAAAAATGACCCATTGTACATATTTGTATTGTGTCAATTGCTGATTAATTGGCAATCTGTTTACAATCTTGGTTGTAATCTCGTTACAAAGGCTGTAAGTGCAAAGATGGTTGCATAGCTTCTGTAATGGAGCCTTTGAGTTTCATGGAAACTGTTGCTGTTAGACTGAAACTTGTGTTTTAACCCTTTAAAGGACAGGAACATAATACCCCAGAAAAATATTATTTGTTATATTCCAACACAAATCAAATACTGAAAAAAAAAAAAAACAAAAACAGTGTTAGTTTTTATAAAATGATTGCTTTTATCCAAAATGTTCTTGTCCCATAATAAAAACATTTAAATGATAAACATTTATTTAGAGGTCAGTGGTCTTCTGTGCATTCAGGTGCTTTTAGTCCCTAGCCGCTGCCGTTGTGCTTGTACATAACGTTCTAGATATGTCCAGTTTTTTTTTTTACAAAGTCTCCTTGATGTAAATTTGTGCCTGGGGACCCCCCTTTTTAATATTTTTCTTACCAATGGGCCCACTTCCACACCATCTCAGCAACCATTTAAAAGGGGGCCAATTTATGCTTTTTCACTTTTTCAACCTCATTAGTCGTATGAGCATAAACAATTGCTGTTTTGAGCATAAAAAGTCCGCACAGTACAAAGCCTCAGTCCCAAGTCAAAAGGAGATATTTATGTAACAGAAGCACTTTTCAAAAACTACAACGACATCGTTGGACTAAAGGCATATTTTCCGGGATTTTGATAGCACAAATATCGAGCGACTGGATATACTGGTTGAACTGCACTAGAGAAGCACCGAGTAGTGTTATCATATGTCGACACACCTTAGCTTCCAAGGCAGACCAACTTTTAGAGTGGGGTTTCCTTTCCCAAGGCAGACCAACTTAGAGTGGTTACAATCATCCGGGTTTAAATCGCGCTCAAATTGATTTGATTTTGACAATATTTACACTGAAGCACGCAGGTGGCTATGGTAAGGGGCATGACATTTCCCGACCAGGCACCGAGTGCTGCCAATCACAACACACACTGGCCCAGCTAACCAACCACAACACATTTCGTATTTCAAAAGGCGGGCCTTCATTTGACACAGGAACCATTCGAGCCGTTCATGCCAGACTGGGGATAGAGGTGTTGTAATAAATAAATATGTGAAAATACTGTGTTTATTTTAATGTGTTAACATTACTGAAAGTGTTAATTCATACAAGTATGTAAGGGATACAGGTCAATAATTTAGCTCAAAGGGTATCATTTAAGATTTTAAAGGGAACTCCACCATTAATATGTAAGGGCATTAGGACAGAATCACTGTTTTACGGCGGATCACTGAGACGGCCAGCGAGTCAGTGAACGAGCCGTATGACATCAATTCTGCAATGGATATTTATATCCAAAATATAGTTAAAACACTATTAATTAGCATAGTAACAAGATCGACAGTTTAAGACATTAACTTATAAGCACAAAAACAAAAGATACTTCTCTTTTCAATATAAAAAAGGCTTTATTGGATAAATCTAAGACATAACTAATCTAACACAAACACACGCATTCACACAAGTTGCAGAAAGAAAGTGAGGAAATATAACGAGAATGAAAATGTGAAAGCCCAAAAAAAAAAAAAACAGAATTACAGCAATATGTGCCTTTGTATAGATCTGAACAACCATCAATCACTTAATTAACCCTTGCATTGAGTTCCTCAATGAGGTTAAATTTATATTAAATGCACCAGTTCAGTTAGTATCTGGGGTACTTGCTTTCCTGTGATGTGGGGTTCCCTTTCTTGTCTGGTTGCTAAAAGGGGTTTCCCGAGGTTGCTGATTGGCTGGAAGCTCAGTCTTGGGAGCCAGTGGTTGGGCGTTGGCTGGCGGCGCGGAGCTGTGGTCTGCAGTTGAAGATTAGACAGCACTCTTCTGAGATGCGGCGTTAGGCTTAACTCAGGACACGAAACTCTCAACGGAAAAGAAAAAAAACTAAAGAAATAGAAGTAAAGTTTGACGAGACCAGGTTGCGTTTCTCCTCATGGTTTTGGAGGAGCTGGCGTGTAAGCCAGAGCACTCTCAAAACTAAAGAAGCATGATTTAAAGCATAGCTCAAAGCTATCCCTAAAAAAGGAGAGTAAGAGCAAAGAAGGGGGTTGAAGAAGAGAACCAAGGGAACCAAGAGCGAAGAGATCAAGAGCGAAGAGAAGAGTTTGATGGTGTTTCTAGTATTTAAACCATGCTGTTTAACACACCCCAAATGGTGTTTTGGCCAATTAGATGTCGTGTTTGCTCGGGCGTTGTATATTCCTCCTCCCCATTCAATAAATCAACTGTTATCTCATTATTCACATGATCCGCGTTTTTCCCGCTCTGGCAGAGTATACATTTTGGACATGATTTCTTATAATAAGAATATGATACATTTGACCAAGTATTGATTGGAAGAAACGTTTCAAGCATGAATTCTCAAACACACATACTAAACATGAATATGAACTCTTGAGCTATTCAATAGTTATTAAAAATACATACTCAATAAATGATTAAGACCTGATAAGTCGCATGTGGGTTAGATACATGATATGGGGTTCGATATATAGCAATGGTTAGTTGCTCGAATCCTTTTAGTGTCATTTAGGTGCATGAAAATGAAGTTTCTTTGGCATTCTGTGGACGTAAGGATACGTTCTGTAAGGAATTTCCGACAGTCTGTTCTTTGTCGTGAAGTGGAGGAAGTCAATTTGAAGCTTGTGATCACTGTCACCTGTTTCCATGTGGCGGTCACGCTGTGCATCTCTTTCGACCATTATTCTTGATAACTTGCCCCAAAATTGGACTTGTCAATGTGTTCTTTTGTGTTAATGTTGAAAACTGTTCTGTGACAGGGATTTAGGTTTAGGCTTGCTTCAGACTGGTTAGGGTCTGATTTATGACATTCTGTTGTCTTGGGCCTCTGTGGAATTTTTTGTGACTCCTCGTGCCTCAACTCGGTTCTGACCAAATCTTAGATTGTCTGATTCGGTCTGATATCCTACAAATATGAGTTTGCACAAACGTTGGGTGTTGCCTAATAAGTGGGTACGTCCCTGAAACTGTCATTTACACACTCTTCGTGAATCTATGCTATATGGCGTATTTGACACACAGTGTATTCTATTGGATGTTAAGGGGTTTAGCCACTTAATAGAGACTACAAGCAATCTCTGGAGAAGCAATAGAAATATATAAAAGAAATAAACAATACCATCTATTCTAGACATCCATCACTCATCATGACTTGCCAAAGTAAATAAATAAATAATTTCCTGTTTTTGCAAAGCAAGTTTGAAAACAATGTAGCAAGGTGAAGAAATTTAGCTTATTGGCTGCAAAATCAGTCTGCTATCTCCAATAGTATGACCTTTTAACAGACTACTTGCCAAGTGTAGCCATGGATGGACTGACGAAGTGTGAGGAATTTAGCTTCATGCTGGTAAAGCAATGAGCCTGTTCCTACATTGGTGAATTCCTAAATGCCCACGGAAGATTCGTAATTACCGTATTTAGTGTAGTAGATGGTATTATCACTCAGCCACAGGTATGCAGCTGTTGAAAGAATTGCAGTAATACCTTAAATAAAAGTCAAAGCAGCCTGCATTATCCTCAAGCTGTGAAACCAGGTAATGTGGTTGACCTGTCTGGTGTGTTTTTGAAGGAATGGACACTCTTGTTTATCCCATTACTCAGACAAAAGGAAATGATTGCACCCTGCAAGCTTAAGCAAATGGATGTCCTGACCTCTTTTATCACCTCAAGCTATGCCATAGTTTTTTGTCTGTTAGTTTGTAGGGTTTTGTACACCTTTTTGATCTTTACGATTCTGTCATTGTCTATAAGTGATTTAGTCTTAAATGAAGAAACGAGGATGTAGGGAGTTTTTTTTTTTGGTTGACTTTTTAAAATTGTATTTATTTATTTTCACTCATTTCAGTTTACTTATGTTTTACACTTCCATTGAGCAGGACAATACTCAGGTATTTTTTTTCCCCTGTAAGCTGTAAACTGAGACACTACACATTTTCTAAATCAAACGGCAGTATTCTCTATTAAAACCACAACAAGTGTTTTTTAGGAGTAGGAAAGACTGAGGACTCCATAGGGTGTTTTTATTTGATCCACCCTCTATTCTCAGCGAGTCTGTCCTTCACCCCACCCATATACTGAGATCTCGTGTGTCTTGTATAACCACTTTTTGTCACTCTGGTTATGTCCCTCTAGTGCTAAACTGGTATAATATAATAAGAGCTTTCGGTGCTGCTTATTTCCGTCCAGTATTCAAATGAAGGTGGGTTCTGAGAATTATGATTGTTTTAGACATTATTTGAATGACTTTTCTAGCTTTCCTTTTTTAATATGAAATAAAAATAGACATTTTACTGACACCAGTGATGCACCCTTAGGGGATTTTTAAAATGGTTACTTATCAGATAGCATGATAAACAAATAGATGCTTTATATATATAGTTTAAGTAAGAATGATTTTCAGTGTGTTTATAATCACTGTTAATAAATAACCCGTATAGCATAGTCAGATTCTGTTCAGATTCTCTCATCATTCTCACACCTTCATGATGTTCAAAACCCATATGATTTTCCGCCTTGAAACACCAAAGAAATCATTTGCATAATGTCCATGTTCTCATGTGTTTTGCAGCCAAAATGTGATGCACAAGGTTTAAATGAACACAAGTGTGATTGAGACTTAGTTATGAAAACAGACCAAAATTTGTATGACCGAAATGTATCTAATTTCATATGGCTTCAGATAATTTGGAATGTAGCACATAAGTCATATGGAATAAATGTTTGGTTATTATTATGCTTTTTTGGTCTTTTTGGAGCTTAACAGCCCCTGCTCACTGTATGCTTTTGTTGTATGGAAAAGCACCAGATCACTGTCAGAAATAATGTGCAAAAATTGGGGCCTATAATGGGCAACTTTGTACATCATCGCTACCCCTATAAGGTGCATATTAGTACCTTAGAGTAGTTATAAGGTATAAAAGTAGTAAATAAGGTATAAAAATATCCTTTTGAGGGTACTGCCCCAGTGACGAGCTGTTTTATCTCTAAAGGTAGTTTTTTTTGTGATTTTATAGGATGTTGGATATTCTGCCTAACATCTCCTTTTGTGTTAACATAAAGAGGATTTTTTTTTCTTTCAGTTTTACAGCCAAACAAACTTCCTTTCAACATAGACTCTTTAATCCATTCATTAATATGTCACACAGTGCTTACGTCTACAGTGCTTATAACAAGTATCACCACATGAACTTTACATTTACTACTGTCTGCTTCGTTTCTCAATCCAATTCATTTTACAAACAAATTATATGAATTTTGTTTTAATTTGGTTTTCTGCCACTCAGTAATTCATATATTTTATCTTTCATATATTTTGTCTTTGCTGAAAGGCTCTTTTTCCTGCCGATATATTTTTTAGCACATAATCAGTCTAAATAAGGGATGTTTGACTTTACTGAAAGGAGGTTGTATTTTAATCTCATTCTTACAGAACCAATGTTGTGATGAACTATACAGAAATTGAGTCTAAAGTTCGAGAAGCCACCAACGATGACCCATGGGGACCGTCTGGACAGTTAATGGGCGAGATCGCCAGGCAAGTGGAGGGGTTTTGATGTTTGATTTGTGACTCTTTTTCCTCTGAACCTTAACTTTGTCAACAGTTACACTTTCTTCCAATATGAAGAGTCTTCTAAGATACACTTTTGTTATTTCTGTTTCATTTCAGGGTCACATTCACATATGAGCATTTTCCAGAGGTAATGAACATGCTGTGGACTAGAATGCTGAAAGACAACAAGAAAAACTGGAGAAGAGTTTACAAGGTATGCTTTAGTGAGGACGGTATATGACTGAAAAGGTTTTGTTTTGCTGTCATCTGTCATGAACTTGACTGTCCTCTCTACCTCAGTCTTTACTGCTGCTGGCGTACCTGATCAGAAATGGTTCTGAGCGGGTTGTCACTAGTGCAAGAGAGCACCTGTATGACTTGCGTTCAATTGAGAGCTATCATTATGTAGGTGAGTGAAATGCACAAAAGCAAAAGCTTATATAATTATTCATCTGTCATGTACACTGTTTGATGTCTCTCAGATGCTAGTCAGTGATGGATGAATGGGCTTTGTGTTTCAGATGAGAATGGCAAGGACCAGGGTGTCAATGTGCGCCAGAAAGTGAAGGAGCTGTTAGAATTTGTCCAGGATGATGACAGATTGAGAGAGGAGAGGAAAAAGGCTAAGAAAAACAGGGATAAATATATAGGCGTGTCCTCTGACAGTATGTCAGGCTTCAGATACTGTAAGTCCCTAACTATCTCTCTTTCTCACTTGCACGCACACACACACACACACACACACCATTCTCACTGTCATATTTATCAAGGTTTGCAAGGTTTTTTTTACATCACGCAGAAAACACATTTACCACAAGGAATATTTCTAATCGGGACTCTCTGAAAACAAGGAGGTCCTCTGTCTCCTCTCCACTGTTGTTGTCCCTGGAGGGTTTGCATTGCCAGATGAGTGAACTGTACTGTAGATTTATTTTGATACCTGGCATAGCTGCATTTTCACATGACAGCATAAATTATGTTTTCGATGTCCTTGATTGGGAAGGAAAAACGCAATGCATTTTTTTTAATGACTGTTTCAGATTTAACATGTTTAGTTTGACAGTCGTTTAGCTCTAAAGTTTAATGAAACTTGATATATATGTCTTTTATTGTGTTTTTGAGATGGTGGCTTGCACATTTATTCAGTAATTTAACCACAGTCCAATCACAGTTCTTAGTTATGGAATATACCTGAGAGGAAGCATCATAGCCTGATTTCACTTCTCTTTACATTGTCATCAAATTAGTGGGTGAATCTCACACTGGGTCATATTTCACCCCACACCCAGAAAAAAAGAAAGTATATTTTGCATAACAGCATTCGGTTTTTAAATTATTTTCTCGACAATTAAGCACACCCTTATAAAAAGTATAATCAACAAAAAAGAAACTGGTATATTAATTAAATTAACTATTTAATATGACTGCATGTTAATATTTATTGTACTGCCTTTCATGTATGCTAATTAAGTAATCCAATTCTAATGAGAACCACTAAACATAACCATTAAGAATAATGAAAATTACTAACAACCTCTGAAGTAAAACATCCAACTGCATGACCGTAATAAAAATAGGTCTGAAAATGTGTTTAATTTATCAGTGAGCTTCATTTTCTTTTTGCAAAATGTATTTTTTTCCTCTGATTTTAATTACCCAGACATGTTTTTGTGGGATTCACCTTTTTATTCCTTATATTTCCATATATACAGTGGGGCAAAAAAGTATTTAGTCAGCCACCAATTGTGCAAGTTCTCCCACTTAAAAAGATGTAGAGAGGCTGTAATTTTGTTTCATCATAGGTATACCTACAACTATGAGAAGACAAAAGAGAAGAAAAAATCCGAAAATCACATTGAGGATTTTTAAAGGAATTACTTGGTAAATTCTTTAAAATAAGTATTTGGTCACCTACAAAAAGCAAGATTTCTGGCTCTCACAGACCTGTAACTTCTTCTTTAAGAGGCTCCTCTGTCCTCCACTCGTTACCTGTATTAATGGCATCTGTTTGAACTTGTTATCAGTATAAAAGACACCCGTCCACAACCTCAAACAGTCACACTCCAAAATCCACCATGGCCAAGACCAAAGAGCTGTCAAGGACACCAGAAACAAAATTGTAGACCTGCACCAGGCGGGGAAGACTGAATCTGCAATAGGTAAACAGCTTGGTGTGAAGAAATCAACTGTAGGAGCAATTATTAGAAAATGGAAGACATACAAGACCACTGATAATCTCCCTCGATCTGGGGCTCCACGCAAGATCTCACCCCGTGGGGTCAAAATGATCACAAGAACTGTGAGCAAAAATCCCAGAACCACACGGGGGGACCTAGTGAACGACCTGCAGAGAGCTGGGACCAAAGTAAAAAAGGCTACCATCAGTAACACACTGCAACGCCAGGGACTCAAATCCTGCAGTGCAAGACGTGTCCCCCTGCTTAAGCCAGTACATGTCAAGGCCCGTCTGAAGTTTGCTAGAGAGCATTTGGATGATCCAGAAGCGGATTGGGAGAATGTCATATGGTCAGATGAACCCAAAATATAACTTTTTGGTAAAAACTCATTGTCGGTTTGGTGGAGAAAGAATGCTGAGTTGCATCCAAGAACACCATACCTACTGTGAAGCATTGGGGGTGGAAACATCATGCTTTGGGGCAGTTTTTCTGCAAAGGACCAGGACGACTGATCCGTGTAAACGAAGAATGAATGGGGCCATGTATCGTGAAATTCATTCATTTTGAGTGAAAACCTCCTTCCATCAACAAGGGCATTGAAGATGAAACGTGGCTGGGTTTTCAGCATGACAATGATCCCAAACACACCGCACGGGCAACGAAGGAGTGGCTTCGTAAAAAGCATTTCAAGGTCCTGGAGTGGCCTAGCCAGTCTCCAGATCTCAACCCCATAGAAAATCTTTGGAGGGAGTTGAAAATCTGTGTTGCCCAGCGACAGCCCCAAAACATTACTGCTCTAGAGGAGATCTGCATGGAGGAATGGGCCAAAATACCAGCAACAGTGTGTGAAAACCTTGTGAAGACTTACAGAAAACATTTGACCTCTATCACTGCCAACAAAGGGTATATAACAAAGTATTGAGAGGAAATTTTGTTATTGACCAAATACTTATTTTCAACCCTAATTTACCAATTAATTCTTTAAACATCCTACAATGTGATTTCTGGATTTTGTTTCTCATTTTGTCTCTCATAGTTGAGGTATACCTATGATGAAAATTACAGGCCTCTCTCATCTTTTTAAGTGGGAGAACTTGCACAATTGGTGGCTGACTAAATACTTTTTTTCCCCACTGTAGGTTCTAAATGAAGTTTGACTGTATAATATGTGTATATAGGATAACACATTTCCTGTCCTGTTTATGCATTCTGCAGCGGAGGACCGGTTTGATTTGAGAGATTCATGCTCAAAATGGGATGAAGACTGGGGCAAGGGGGCTTTCCCCTTCAGTGAGAAACTGGGAGAGATCAGCGATAAGATCGGAAGCACCATTGATGACACCATTAACATGTTCCGCAGAAAAGACCGGGACGACTCGCCTGACAGATTCAGGTCAGGACCCCCAGGCTGTCTCACTTTCCCTTCTCAGATCACCTGAAAACTCCTGTTCTGCCAAGTCTTCTTTTGTTTTTTTGAAACACAAATAGCATAAATGTTATAACTAATTATATGAACAGATTGTTGACAGTTATGTCATGGACTGATTGTGTTTTGTCTACTTATTCTCAAAGCAAGGAAGCATTTTGTTAGTGATCTTGCACAAGCTTATGCTTTATCTTCTCTGTATAGTGAAGGAGATGAGGACCATCGGGGTACGCGAAATGGGCAGTCAGGGAAATCAGAATTTAAAGATGACGCAGAGACAGTGACAACCAAAAGCGTCCAGATTGTCCAGGCCACAGAGACCACTGCCACTCGTAAGAGAGGAGGCATTCCCTCCAAAACGATAGACCTGGGAGCAGCTGCAAATTACGCTGGCGATAAACCCTCCACCAACACAAACACAAGCCAGGTAGATGCGAGAAACACTAGCTACCAGCACTAGTCTTTTCCTGTTTAATTAAACATCTCTGGCATTTGGACACATAGATGATGCAACTTTTAGGAGAGATTTGTTAATTAATAGTGTGAAGTGAAATGTTAAACTTGTATTCAAAATAACGTAGACTCTACACTGACATCTTGTGGTAGCTGTTAAGAGTGTTTTCAGTTTGTTCGTCCTTTGTTGCCATATAGACCACATCAGCAGTGAGCCAGCCCAGTTCTGGTCTGGTGGACTTGTTCTCAGCAGATCCTGCACCTGCTCAACCAGATTCCCAAGGTAACAGTAGTAACATGCATCCTCTTTGAGTTACTCTAAGTTAAGAATATCATGGTGGTTCTATAGTTTTTGCAGAGGAAAATATTTAAGATATTATAGAATGTCTTTTTAAGAATATTTAAATATAAAATATTTATTTGATTTGTGGTTCAGCACTACCTTTACAACTGAACATGCAAGAACAGTTCACTTTAGAATGTTTAGGAGAAGTAATATTGAAGGGTTCATCCTTAAAGGGGTCATATGATGCGATTAAAATTTTTCCAAACTCTTTGGCGTGTTGCAAGCTCTTGGTGCATAAAGAAGATCTGTAAAGTTGCAAAGACTAAATCCAAAAGAGATATTCTTTATAAAAGTAAAAAAAATCAACCACGCCTACCTAAAACGGCTCGTTCTAACACGCCCCCACATGTCTACGTCACGATGTGGGAAGATTTGCATAACACCGCCCAAATGTTCACGCAAAGAAAGAAGGCGTAACTTTGATTCTCGCTGTAGTATTGTTGTTGCCGTGTGTTTCGTTGTGAAAGCGAAACTACTTTGTTTGGCCTTCCAAAAGAGGACGATATCCGCTTTGTCATGCCTAGAGCTGATCCGTGCTGGTTGCTGAGAAAATACAACAACTTTGCGCTGTGGATCGCTGGATTGGCTTTCACCGTGGACGAAGCGGTGTCCACCCCGGGGTAGTCACATGTGGTTGCCGCAAGCCTGCCGGCCTCCGCTCACTCAAGCCACCGGCCTCCACTCACTCAAGCCGCCGGCTCTTTTGGAAGGACATGACTAGAAATCAGTGGTTAAGTTGTATTTACAACACTGTTCCAGAACAGTTCAACCCAAATATTCAGATGTGTGCAGCACATTTTATGGAGGACTGTTTCCTGATCCTGGAAGAGTAGACAACAATGCCGGCTGTTCTGACTCACAGACTGTAAGTACATTTTTATTTAAAGGATTTGCCACTGATGATTCAAACGCGAGTTTTGAGCAGTGTAGAGTAGCGCTTGTGGTTTGTAATTTCTCCGATCACAAATGAAGACATGATTTTATGTTTACGCGGCAACGCAACGCAACGCGTAAAAAGACAGTATAAATCATTATAATCCGTAATTATGTCCCCACTGGATGCAACAAATGCCTCGTTTGTAATGGGTTTTAATGTTTTTGTCTCGTCGCGCCGGGACACGGCATCACAGTATGGTAAGGGGCGTAACATTTCCGTCACACGCTTGAGGTATTCGGCCAATCACAACGCACTGGATAGCTGGCCAATCAGAGCACACCTCGCTTTTCAGACCGATGAGCTTTGTAAAAATCGACGCGTTTCAGCAAGGCGGGGCATAGAGGAGAAACATTAATGTACAGTTTGTGGAAAATAATGTGGTTTTTTTTTACCTTAAAACGCATAAACACATTATATTACACCAAATACACAAAATAATGTTATTTTAGCAACATGTAAAAAAAGGTGGGGGGGGTCCGCGCACCTGGCCCAAGGAGGGTATCCAGTGGCGGATGAAGGTCTCTTGCGTGTTCGTTCTTTTCAGCGCGCAGAGTTATTCAAATTAGGTTTAACTCAATCTGACTCCATTCTAGTATCTGAATTCTAATTTAGGTTGAAAAGCACATTGGTTGTTTGTCGGTCTCTGATTAATCTTACATTTGATTATTCTAATTAACTCCTTACTTTGTATTTTTTCTCGTTCACTAGGAATCTATGTCGTCTTAGGATGCCTCACGCTATGCGTGGGCTCCACGATCACAAAACTCGCCCTTCTAATCCTTATTCAGAGGTTTGTGGCTAATACCATTTCTGTTTAGCCCCCTACAGTTACCCATGCAATGCTCAAACAATAATCAGCGGTTCTTCTAGAACACCTTTGTCTAGACCCCAACAGCTGACAGCTTCGTACAACTTAATTAATAATCAAAATATTAATCAGCGGTTCTTCTAGACCACCTTTGTCTAGATCCCGACAGCTAATATAGCTACGTACAACTTAATTAAAGCTGAAATTATATGCATGGTAAATTTAACTGAGTACAACTTAAACTAAGGTCAAGCGGTTAGTCAGAAATTTAGAATCTCACCTGATGCGCCCCATGCTTCATCTCCTGAGATCTAATGTGCACTTAACCCTGGACGCAGATTTGAGGAAACATACGCCTTCACTTAATCTAATTGAGGAAATAATTTTAGAGTACGTCAGAATAAGTCAAATGTAACAATTTATTAACAGTCAGGTAAATATGTATTATGCCAAATATCTCCACAGCCAATTCAACGATATAAAATCAATACAAGACATCAAACTCTCAAAGACGAATCTAAGAGTAAAATGCATATATGAGATTAAATGTATAAGATGTATTAGAAAAATACATAGTACAGAGTGTGTGGAGATACTCTGTACTACGGGCATTCTGGCTACAGAATCGCCCTGACCCTTTTGCTGCAATCCTTTAAATATCAAACTAAGTAAATACATCCTCCAAATGGAGGCCTGTCCAAACAATTGGAATTTGCATTGAGCCAGGACCCAGACCTGGGTGGTCTACACCTCAAATGGGAACAAAAGGTAATTTGCATGAGATTGCTCTCTACTGTGATCAAAGTTTCTCTTAACTCTTATGATCTGTATTATCTTTTATTCTACTTTTGTAAAATTGAGACTATTGTACCACTTGCCCTGAGACTATTCAAATGACACCAAAAATGACTGTAAATCTTATTTGCATTCATTTAGAACATTATATTCTTGACCAGTTTGAGTGAATCCAGTGGAGGGAGGAGATGAAAGGCACAGATGCATATGTGAGAGAGGCGTTTCCCGCACCACCCCTCTGTGGGGTGTCCTGAAGATGCCAGTGCATTGTTTGCCTCTCAGGAGATCAAAGTATTCTAGTTTCTTTTAACCTTACAGTCTCGCCAATTTGACCAAAGTGGGGTCACATATAGGGAATCCGATGGGGTAACTTGTTCGGTAATTGTCTATCCTTGAGATGTTAACTCCTTTGTGATGTTTGCAGCTGTAGAAACCTCCTGAGGGCTGTTTTCATATGCAGAACATTCAGTCTCAGCAGGTGTGTGTTGCTTGAGTTTGGCAGGTGGATGAATGTCTCCAGGGTTTCTACCTGTGGTTGAGCTCAGCATGTGAGTACAGTTCAGTGAGTCAGTCTGGGCCTTTCATGGAGAAACCTCTGCTCCTTGTAGCACCTTTCTAGGACGATAGTCTGACCCATCTTCATGAATCCTCTCACCTCAAGCAGTGAGGTTATCTGGGCAGACTTCAGGTGAAGGTGTTCCCCTTGCTTACACACTGCTTTGTGTGAGACACCTGAAAAGCATCTTAATGGCCATTCAATGACTGAATTCTGATCAACTTAACGTTGTCACCCATTGGGTAATATAGAAAAGTCATAAGTTAGCATAAGAACAATGAAACAAAAAAGAAACCTGATTTCATGTCAGAAATTGCGAGTGGTACATCTGGTGTTAAAAATCTTTCAAGGTCATATATGGTAGGGTAGTCCCATGTAAGCATTAATTTAGGTATTCTTGGTCTGAATGAGTCAAAGGAAATGCAGCAAGAGGTCAGTATAACTTGAACATTAATGTAGAGGTATGCATCAATAAACAAATATAATTACAATAATAATAATAATATCACAAGTCATCGGGTAGGTATATATAATAATCACACGTCATCAGTGATTTAACAAAGCACGTCACTTATTCTAAGAGAGTGACTTAGAACATATTTGTATTCTTTCTGAATGGAAATCCTGAATTCCTTGCAACAGATGTGGTGGTGTGTGTGTGTGTGTGTGTGGTGTGTGTGTGTGTGTGTGTGTGTGTGTGTGGGTATCTGATATGCAGGCTAAGTCACAGTTGATGGTTTTGTAGAATTGTACATTTTATGATTGATTGATAGAAATGAAGTGCAGGCACTTCACATTTGATAATTTTGATAATGTTTTTCTGTTATTAGTGGTGTGTTGAGAAACCAGGGGCCCTCTGGCTTGTCAACCACCCCAATAACAATCAGAAAGATTAAATATTTTAAATTGTAAGGACTCGTCTGCCTCTGTGTTTTGAAGTTACACCATCGATCTGTGACTAGTCATACAAATGTGTGTTATAGTGTTGTTCCATGAGTTTGCAGATGGTTGCAAATAGTATATATGTTGTGTCTCTTTCAGACTGTCATCATGGGATTAATATATTGTCCTATGTGTGTGAGGCTATGTGGTTCTGTCAGTGTGAAGACGGACAATAGATCTTTAGTGGGGTACCACGTTTGCAATCTAAGCCATCATTTTTTTCTGTTATGTGTAGTGTTCAGACTAGAAAGTCTAGATGGGGTTTGTGTTCTGTGCTCATGTCTGGGAGATGGGCGGAGTCTAATCTATAGCAATCTGTGTTGCAAAAATTTAGTTCCGGTGCTAATCCGGGAGGCCATATAGATATTTGTGTAGTAATGTTCTCCTGTGAGGTGTGACTGGCCCCTTCAAGTGTCTTCACACCCATCTCCCGCATTTCAGGTTATGGTCTAACAATTCTGCTGTCTTGGCTTGGTGCTGATGGGACCAGGCGCCTTCCTGGTATCTGTCCTCCAAGGAATTGCAGTGGTCAACCTGAGACAGAAACAAATACAGAGAGAACCACAGTTAATTATGCACTTCTCATCAGTTTCACGTTCAGACGTGGAATTATTTTAACTACATCATCATCATGTATTGTACTTTTAATTCCAGATGTCACATGAAACTGAGTGTCATCGGTCAGATCTGAATTACTGCTACTGTTTCAGTGCAGTCTGAGTGTAACACCCGATGCCGCTCTTGCAGTTGAGCCTTCACAGTCTGCTGTGTCATGAGCATTATAGACCCCAGTTTTGCTGGGGACATTTTCTAGATTAATTGGTGTTTTTATCACCCATGTCATCATGAACTCCAATGGACCAATGTCCATGGCTTTAGTTGCAGTTGCTCTCATTACAGTCAGATCTGTGGGCAGAAATGTGTTCACCTGTTTCGGTGTTGTCTGTTTTGCAAATGTTGTTTTATGGTGTTGATCACACATGCAGATCTCTGTGACACATAAAGACATCTGGTATTTTGGTCTGATGTTTAGTATTTTACACCCCCCTTTCATTATTTTTCAAGTAAATTTAAAAGATCAAATAGTGCTGTGTGGCTGCATTCAACCGTGGCTTTGTGTAAAAACAGTCATGCTCCAAACAAAGGAAGGAAGTTTTACAATTGTGATGTAAATTTTATCCTGTTGCTGTAACCCGTAACCAGCCTCAGAATGCGAGTATGAGGTGAGATCTGGATCAAAATACTTCCATTTTTTAAGGAGCAAGATTAGGTGCAAATTCAGAACTTCTGAATTCTGCATTGAAATTTGAATGTTTCAATTTCCAAATAATGTTAGCCACCCTCTCTGATCAGATTAAATTTTTAGTTGGTGCTCCTCAGCAAAGGATGAATTGGTTCGCTATTGCTTGTGCCACACTATTGAAATGAAAACACACCTCCACCTCCACCTCCTCCCTTTTGGGCACTTAGTAGCAGAACAATTTTAATTGTAAGGGTTAGCAAATCACATTTCTCTATGTCATGCCATGCTTGGCGATTATAATATAATGTACATTATAATTTGATTTATAATATAATTATATTATATTAAAATAGTATATATTAAAATAATATTATTTCTGGTCTCTGGAGAGTCTTTGGAATAATATAGTCTCCAATGTGTTGTGATTTGGCCCTGTAGTCACAGTAGTACACACTAAAATGTACATTGTATGTATAACAACTAGTTCTTCTTAAAGCCAATGATAGACTCTGAAGTTGTCAACATCCAAAGACTGCAAGCGTATTTGGAGTACATGGTCAAATCACAACTCATGTGAGACATTTTCCATCTGCAATAAGGTTTAAGTTGTCACAAATTGCATTCTCATGGCAATTCTTTTGAATATGAAAAGGTGTTGAGGAGTTGGGCAAGCTCAGGGCTGATGCAAATCACAATCACTGTTTTTAGTTCTCAAAGGTTTGTTAAGGCCCAGTAGCCATTTGCTTGATATAAGGTGTGATATGTTTAATTGTGTGTAACTATTTGGCCATAAACACCTCCCATGCAACAGGGAGAAAAACATGAGTATTCTGAGTGGGTGTACCCTTCCTTTTTCGGACTCAGCTTTGAGCCACTCTCAGAAACAAAGCCATTTGTTTTATAAAATCATCACTTTCAATCCGTGTATCAGTTTCAGATTTTTTACACTTATCATCTATTGTTTGACTGCAGTCAAAAGGAGTTCTGCTTTGTAGTAGCCTAGTTAGTCCTCAAGAGCTGAGGTATAATTTTTCCTCAGTGAAGCTTTCTTTGAAGCTCTTTTATCTGTGCTGTGATTTTATCACTCTGTTTTGCCCAACTTACTTTTCACATATAAATGTATCAACTTAGATTGTCTTCCTTTCATTCAATCACAAGTTTTCCAATTTTTTATTAATTTGGAATTTGTATTCTGTTTGTTCATTCTCATTAAAATGTTGCTCATTTGTTGCAATGAAGCAAATAAAACAAAGAATGCAGCTTGCCGATTAAAACTTTAGGTTCTAATTTATGAATCTCTGTTGAGTACCAGAATATAATTTTGGATGATGATATTCCAATTTTTAAGTTTCATCTCTTGTTACTTAGGCAAACAGCGAGATATTTCCATTTCAGAACATGGGTGTCATTCCTCGTCTACGCTGCCACTATCATGTCCCTGACAAGTACGTGGCTTAGTCTAATTCTCAAACCCACCGGATCCGGTCTCCGGTCTAACAATATGAGTATACCGACTCGTTCTACAAATGTGTATATATGGGATGCATCTGTCTTTCCCTCAATATTTATAAAAGGCAAATAAGAATTGACTTACCACAGCAGCTGGAGAAAGAGAAGGAGATGATCAAACCCTTTTTTCGGGTAAAATGCATATTGCGCTGAAAACGTCACTTCGCCTGTTTGGGAGACTGTGTAGCCGGTGTCACCAATTGTGGGTGAGATTCACGTCGGGGGATCAACACTGTAAGGTCCGCGCACTTGGTCCAAGGAAGGTATCCAGTGGCGGATGATGGTCTCTTGCGTGTTCGGTCTTTTCAAGCTCGCAGAGTTATTCAATTTAGGTTTAAATCAATCTGACTCCATTTTATTATCTCATCGAATTCTAATTTAGGTTGAAAGGCACATTGGTTGTTTGTCGGTCTCTGATTATTCTTACATTCGATTATTCTAATTAACTCTTTACTCTGTATTTTTTTCTCGTTCACTAGGAATCTATGTTGTTTTAGGATGCCTCACGCCGGCCGCTATTCGTGGGCTCCACGATCACAAAACTCGCCATTCTAATCCTTATTCAGAGGTTTATGGCTAATCTGTTTAGCCCCCTACAGCTACCCATGTAATATCCCGACATTAATCAGCGGTTCTTCTAGACCATCTTTGTCTAGACCCCGACAGCTGATAGCTTCGTACAACTTAATTAATAATCAAAATATTAATCAGCGGTTCTTCTAGATCACCTTTGTCTAGACCCCGACAGCTGATCGCTTCGTACAACTTAATTAATTCTGAAATAATATACATGGTTACCGTAACTGAGTACAACTTAAACAAAGGTCAAGCAGTTAGTCAGAAATTTAGAATCTCACCTCATGCTTCATCTCCTGAGATCTAATGTGCACTTAACCCTAGACGCAGATTTGCGGAAACATAAGCCTTCACTCAATCTACTTGAGAAAATAACTTCAGAGTGAGTCAGAATAAATCAAATGTAACAATTTATTATCAGTCAGGTAAATTTGTATTATGCCAATTACATAGACAATTCAAAGATATCAATACAAGACATCAAATTCTCAATGACGAATCTAAGAGTAAAATGCATACCTTAGATTAAATGTATTAGATGTATTAGAAATATACATAGTACAGAGTGTGTGGAGATACTCTGTACTACGGGCATTCTGGCTACAGAATCGCCCTGACCCTTTTGCTGCAATCCTTTAAATACAAAACTAAGAAAAAACATCCTCCAAATGGAGGCCTGTCCAAACAATTGGAATTTGCATTGAGCCAGGTGCCAGACCTGGGTGGTCTACACCTCAATGGGAACAAACGGTAATTTGCATGAGATTGCTCTCTACGGTGATCAAAGTTTCTCTTAACTCTTAGGATCTGTATTATCTTTTAGTAAGATTAAGACCATTGTACCACTTGCCCTGAAACTATTCAAATGAAACCAAACATGACTGTAAATCTTATTTGCATTCATTTAGAACATTATATTCTTGACCAGTTTGAGTGAATCCAGTGGAGGGAGGAGATGAAAGGCACAGATGCATATGTGAGAGAGGCGTTTCCCGCACCACCCCTCTGTGGGGTGTCCTGAAGATGCCAGTGCATTGTTTGCCTCTCAGGAGATCAAAGTATTCTAGTTTCTTTTATCCTTACAACATCATATGACCCCTTTAAAGGAAGTAGGGTTGCACTGACTAGTCGATCAATTCTGCCACTTGTCGCAACCGTAAAAATAAATCCCAAGAGTGCTTTATGCTCACAAAACAGATTATGAGGTTTTTCAAACCACCCTAAAGGTAATCAAGTATCGCACAGAGGGCTGACAGAAACCAAAATGGAGTGGGACATTCATAGCAAGCAGCATGAATCATGCAGTGGACTGTCAATACAGCATTGAACTTGTCATAAATAGAACACTGATGCATATTAGGAGTCATTTACATTAAGGTAAACATTTCTGTCAAATACTAATAATGAGTAGTTGTGCAAGGTGTAGTTGGATATACATGATGAATGAGGAAATGGGTGAAAGTAGCAGGAAGCACTATGCCATTAGTTTGACGATGTGGACGTATCCTGAAAGGGAGGGGCGCACAGTGAAGTTTAGCATATACACTCTCCTGCGCTCCTGCTGGAGCATTTAGTCACCGGGGCCAGATGTCAAAGTGGTCCCTGGTGGGTGTGTAGTGCTGAGCAGATCCCTCTCCTCACTGTCCTGCTCCCTCCTCCACCAGCCAAACAGCTGCATCTGTCCTCCACATAACTCCAGCCACAGGCTGCTGGAATGTAACGTGACCGGAGTGTGTGTTTTTGTGTGTGTGTGTGCCCCTTACAGACTCCAACAGAGGTTTCTTATTTCTGTGCTCACCATTTTTGTCTTTTCCTTAGGACATTAGTAGGGGATTGATATGTTTTACCAATCTAGAATGTCATAATTGAATCGCTCTCTTTCATTCTAGTTTCAAGCTCTGACCTGATTGGAGGTTTTGCTGATTTCTCTTCTCCTGCAGCTGCAGTCAGTCTTCCATCATCAGCTGGTATGTTTATGTAAGCTCTTAACAAACCATCAGTTAAAAAAATACAACCTGAAACTCTTGATTATTTTTACTTCGACTTACTACAACATATACTTCTGTTCAAATGTTTGGGATGAGTAAAATAAAATTAAAATAAATGTTTACTTTTATTTAGCAAAGACACATTAAAATGTATCAAAAGTTCCAGTAAAGACTTTTACATTGTTACAAAAGAATTTTTTTTTTTTTTTGTATCTTAAATAATGTTGTTCTTTTGAATTTTTTATATTCATCAAAGAAACCTGAAAAAAAACAATACATCATGGTTTCCACAAAATTATTAAGCAGCACTACTGTTTTCAACATTCATAATAAGAAATGTATTTTGAGCACCAAATCAGCACATTAAAATTAAGACTGGAGACACTAAAGAATGGAGTAATTGCTGCTGAAAATTCAACTTTGCAGGAATAAATTACAGGAGGAATAAGTTAGATTTTAAAATATATTAGATATCATATAAATAATAGAAAAGTTATTTAAAAATTTGAAATAAGTAAACTTCGTTTGTATAAAAATAATAAAACTTCACAATGTGTATTTTTGATCAAATGAATGCAGGATTGGTGAGAAAAACGGACTTACCTACCCTAAACTTTTGAACAATAGTGTGTTTTCAAAAGTGACTAGTAAGTGTGTTCTCTGAATGACTCATCGGTTAATTGGTTTTAAGAAAACCCTGTATAAGTGAGACCTGTTTAAATGAGACAATGAGACTACATTCATCGGAAACATCTGAATGTAGTGCAACTGAATGGAACAGAGCATTGGGGTCTCATGACCACACTTTATTTTAAAGGGGTCATGTGATGTTGCTAAAAAGACCATTATTTTGTGATTGGTGTAATGAAATGTTATGCGGTTTAAGGTTAAAAAAACACACTATTTTCCACATACTGTACATTATTGTTTCTCCGCTATGCCCCGCCTTTCTGAAACGCATCGATTTTTACAAAGCTCATCGGTTTGAAAAGCGAGGTGGGCTCTGATTGGCCAGATATCCAGTGCGTTGTGATTGGCCGAATACCTCAAGCATGTGACGGAAATGTTACGCCCCTTGCCTTATTGTGATGCCTTGTCCCAGCTGGAGCAACAAGACAAAAACATTAAAAACCCATTACAAACTAGGCATTTGCTGCATCCAGTGGGGACAAAATTACGGATTATAATGACTTGTACTATCTTTTTACGCGTTGCATTGCATCGCGCCGCGTAAACATAAAACCATGTCTGCATTTGTGATCGGAGAAATGACAAGCAACAAGTACTACTCTACACTGCCCAAAAAACTCGCGTTTGAATCATCTGTGGTAAATCCTTTAAATATGAAAACGTACTACAGTCTGTGAGTCAGAACAGCCGGCATTGTAGTCTACTCTACCAGGAGCAGGAAACAGTCCTCCATAAAATGCAACACAAATTAATATTTGGGTTGAAGTGTTCTGGAACATGATTTGTAAATACACTTAACACTGATTTCTCGTGTGTCCTCTTTTGGAAGGCCCAAAACAAAGTATTTCGCTTCACAATGAACACAGGTCACACGACGGCGTGAGGTGGGCGGTGGCCGGTGGGTTGAGAAAGGGAGTGGCTGGGCGGGCGCTTGCCGGCAACACATGTGACGAGGTTTGAAGACCAGTGTGGAAAAAGCCCAATACGGTGAGCCACAACGCGGAAAGTTGATGTATTTCCTAACGCGACACAGCACGGATCAGCTCAGGAATGCGCAGGGATTCAAGGCCAAACAACGTAGTTCGCAGTTTTTCACAACGAAACACACAGGCCTTCACGACATGGCGGCAGCAACAAAACAATATACAAAGAGATCAAAGGTAACTTTCTTTCTTTGCGTGAACATTTGGGCGGCATTATGCAAATCTTTCCACATCGTGACGTAGACATGTGGGGGCGTGTTAAAACGAGCCGTTTTAGGTAGCATGGTTGACTCTTAACTTTTATAAAAGAATATCTCTTTGGATTTGAGACTTTGTCTTTGCAACTTTAGATTTTCTTTATGCACCAAGAGCTTTTAACTCTCCAAAGAGAAAGGAAAAATTCAAATGGCATCATATGACCCCTTTAAAAAAAAAAAAGCGATGTCAAAGATGTCTGTCTGAATGTAGCAGCATGGGAAGAATTTAAACACACAACTCTGAGAAGGTTTTACTGTGCAATCTGTCTAACAGTTAGAACCGAATGCTGTTAGTACAATATTTAAAGCTCCACCACTAATAATATCAGAACTAGTAACCAGAAAATGTAGATGCATTTGTTGAAGTTAGTAATCGATTAGTCGACCATCACTACCCTATTATTATCCCTAATATACTGTAACTAGGGATGCACGATATTGGATTTTTACCAAATTCCGATATGCCGATATTTTTCAACTCATTTAGGCCGATACCGATATATTTCCTTTTGTTTGGAAACAATACCAAGTCTCTCCTGTGCAGAAATTATAAGCAAATTATTTTTCATTTTGGTTAGTTTTTAACAAGAACTTATTTGTTAGAATTAAATAAACAATAACAAAGTTATTTTATAATGACAATACAATGAAGATTTGAAAATAAATAAAATAAATTCAATCGTTTAACAAATGTTAAGATTTAACATTTGTAAATGGTCTAAAGCTAAAATGAGTTGTAAAAATTGTGAAAATCTTTTAGAGCTCATAATTTGTTTAAAATCTACCATATTACACATAATGAATAATAAGTATATATACAGTTATACGGTCATGGGTTTTTTGTTTGTTGTTTTATTTGTGTAAGCTATAGTTCTGACCTTTAAATCAAAGCATAGGCTACTCATGATTTTATGGGATCAATTACTGCTTTATTTAATCAGAAACAGTCTAAATATTATTTGTGTATTTTGCTTTCATTTTATTAGAAGTAAGCCAACAGCGCCCCCTACGGAATTAAAACTCCTTACCGTTACTTACACTGTTCACTCTATCACACACCGAAAGTGTCATTGTGTACGTGCATTCTCAGTTTAAATGCAGCGATCCAAAACAGTGAATCTAATCATCATTCAGGCAAAAGTTCACTTCAAGAATGACCACACTGCTGACATGATCTAATCGCTACATACCCTGAGCACATGTGAGTTAACGTATTCCTCTTATCGGCAAAATATATCGGCATCATTTCATATCGGGCACGATGCCGAAGTAATAGAATATTATATTATATATATTTATATTTATATCGTGCATCCCTAACTGTAATTACTTATGTTCTTTAAAAGATATTCAACTCTAAAAGTGCTAAAAGTCTCTGTATTTTCTTCTAATTAAACTCACATGTTAAAATAAAAGCCTTAAGGGAGTGCAACTTGAAAGACACAAAGTGGTGATATGTGTGTGTTTTCATATGGTTATTTAAATATAGTTTTGGAAATATAACAGAAGGCTGTTTGTTTTTTCTGCTGGACCTGAGTTTGCCATCCTTAGCTGCCTGTTTATGAAATACTCCAAGCAGAAAGCTCTTAAATAGTGAGAAGAGGGGGCAGCCATATGGTGGCCTGCTGTGCTAAAAGCTAATGAGCACAGACACATTTCAGCTCTTGTTGGGTGTGACACGTCACCCTCTGCATTTTTGGGACTGAGCTGAAGTGACGGAGAGTCTGAGATTCTTTTTGATGTTTATGCATCTTCAGTGCCCTGATAGTTTCATTACTGGTTCTCTTGCATTACTCTAGATTTTTATATTGCTCATTTGCATGCAAATACACATCCTCTGCTAGATGATAAAGCCTGACATGAAGCAAGATTCTGGAATTTGTGCAGTAAAAGCACAAATATGCCTTTTGAACAAAAAGCTTCATAACTATTACGGTGTTCCCTGTGCTCTCTATAATGTTTGTGCTTTTGTCTTTGCTCAGCCCCAGCATCTAGTGGGAATGGAGACTTTGGTGATTGGAACACTTTTTCTGCAACCCAGTCAGGCGTCCCTGCAGCTCAGCCTGTTAACCCTGCAGGAATAGACCTTTTCTCAGGTCTGCAGGTGGCCCCTGCTCCTGCTCCTGCTCCTGCATCCTCATCCGACCTCTTTAACCTAATGGGCTCATCTCAGACCACTAACTTCAGCACCTCCCAAAGCATGAACTTCTCCATGACCTCCTCTCAGACCATTGGCATGCCATCATCCAAATCACAGGTGCCTGCTACCTTTGCGACTTTTCCTCAATGTATCTACTATGTATTTATGATACCTATGATAATATATTGTCATGTTGTCATGATCGAGACCCCATGAAATGCTTTGAAGAGCACAGTTTTCTTTCCCATTTTGATTTCCTATTGAAACATATTTATTTTTTTATAGCCAGTAGCTTTCAGTTTACATTATCAAAACTATGATTTGCTGCTTGCTATTGGGTTGCAGGTGGTATGTGCTCACCCTTAGAGAATTTTATTGGATGAATGAAAATTATATTTTGCCCTTGCATTACAGTCATCAGTATTTTTGGTTCATTTTCTACCATTTCAAAAAAACAAACAAAAAAAACTTGTACACTACTGTGTACTAATGGTAGTGTAGATTTTAAATGTGTACACCTACTGGAAGTTTATTTAGTCATCTTTTAGGAGTACAAAAATGGCAGCAATCCCAACAAATAATACCCACAGAAATGACAAATAAAAGCACAAAAACTTTTTTATTATGCCGTTGTATATACCTAGTTTTAGCATAACTTGCAAATGAGTGTCTATATGTATTTCATTAGGTAGTGCACCTACAATAGACTTTTGTGCATTGCCGTCCCTCAACATTGTTTACAGCACAATAAAGAATAAAGATGAAACCAAGTGATGTAGAGTTGCACATAGATAATGTGGTTTTCATTCAGATCCCCCATCTGTGGAGTACTTAATGCAGCTCATCTAAGTGGAACTGCACACTAAACACTATTTACGCAAGAAAAGACAATTCTGGCAGAGGTTCAGAGCCAGCGGTTTAGAGAGCAGGCAACATGAAAGCGAAACGAGCGAGGGTTAACACGCAGCATCGGCACAATTTTCCGCCCACCCCCTCCTCATTACCCATCAACCCCAGTCCCCTTGGGACACCCATCACAGAGAATGGCAGAATGAGGAGGAACAAGTTTAAGTCAGAAAACCATTAAATTGAAACAAAAGCCTTGCACAAAGATAATATTTGCATGCTAAAAGCCTGACCTACTTTAAAATGGCAAGTTTTGTTTGGCTAAAGAAAAAAAGCAGCCCCCCGATGGTATAATTAGAGGGACTTGAGATGCATTTTAACATGCTGAAATAATTTTAGAAGACAATGCCTCTCAACCAACATTTCTGTCTTGTTTAACTCAAGTCTTGATAACCCTGAAAGACCACAGTGTAGTGTTCTGGAGTATTTTGCCTGCAGTATTCTGCCTTTCATCTTCTCTGACTTGTGTCATTCTGCCATTGGCAAACATTCATCACCATCTGAGAATTTTAATTATCATGCTTGAACTGCAGCAGAGCAGTTTCATCTTAACAAAATCAGCGAAAACATTGTTTTTGATCATATGAGTGCTATCATATATAGTTTGTTCTAAAACCGATTAGATTTTCTTTGTCTTTGTCTTTGCAGCCACTTCAGTCAATGGGGAGTTCACTGATGCCCCAGCAACCGATGGCCCAGAAGCCCAATCCCAAAGCCTCTTTGCCGTCCACCTGGTCCAACTCTAATATAGACATAAGCCTGGACTACCTTAGTCCTGGCATGCAGCCACCCAAACCTTCTCAGCCCACACTCAGCATGATGCAGCAAGGTAAGCAAAGATACTGATGTAGAGTGTCTGGGACAGGATTTAACCTGGGTCCAGAAAATTAAATGAGCGCAAAAGAATTCAAACAATTGGTCTATATGAGGAGCGGTAAAAATTAGTAACTAACTATACTAACAAAAAATACGACAGATGAAAATATAAATGTATAGCAGTGTTTCCCATGCATTGATTTATTTGTGGTAGCCCGCCACAGTATCAACACTGACTACCACAAATAGATTTTCCAAAAGGCTTTGACTACGTTGAATAAACATGATCAGTGCACGTTTCAAAGTCAAAACGCGGCACATGTGTTTTTATATGAATGTGTCTTTGAAGGGAACTCACTAGCCATTTCTCAGTATGCGTTCTTGTCTGTACTTGTGTTCTTGTGGACTTGTGAAACGTCATCAGCGTTCGCCCTACTGTTTCCAGGTCAAAGTTCACATCTATCCAAGTAAGGCGGAGGTTCAAATCCGCCGATGGTGTTTTGCTCCGCCCGGCGTGTTTATCAAGGTGCAGGCAGAGGTGCTTGTGCGAACTTGACGGCAGCCAGGTATCCCAGAATGGCATTGTCGCCCAACCAGCAAGCGTAATGACGGAGAAAAACGCCGCATCATTATGTTCAAAATATCACTGTTATTGTGTAATGAAATCTTGTTTTGAGAGTAATTCAGGCGAGAATGTAGTTGTTTAAAACTCAAATCTGCAGTTTATTTATAAAGATAGCGCCTATTTGAAAATTGGCTTCGCCGAGTTTGGAGACGTGAGCTCCACGCGATCAGCGGGTGCTCAGTGCTCATGTAGCGCGGGCCGAACCAATGGGTGCGGTCGGGGTCCTCGGCTATCTTCTGCCCTTTGCCCTTGCCTCTGATGTCCTCGGTAAGTGGTGTGTGGTAGGGGACATGAGGTAAACTGTAATTTTGGGGCAAAAATTTTGGTAAAGTCTAACAGCAATCTTTGGGGTCCTCATGAATCTATTATTTCTTCAGGTCATAGTTTTGGCTGAGCACAAAGTATGTTTTAAATAAATTAACTTATTTATTCCTCGTATACAACGCTGACTTTTTGTTGCATACATTGGCCGTTGTTGCTTTTGTCTTATTTCTAGTACTAAGGTCTCTTATCTTTATACTTATCTTTTATAGGGCTATATTGGTGTCGCGGGTAAAACGACATTTAACCAAAAAGACAATTGTGCCTGCATTTTAGAAACCACAAGGCATGGTGGGGTTTGGATACATTTCGTTTTATTGTAATGCGGTATGCGTTGCATGAACCGCAGTGGTTGGGTTGTGAGCCTATTAATATTTTAAATGAAACAAAAAAGAGGCAATGCTGTTGGGTGGGGGTGAGGTGAATATTTCGTCGTATTGTATACATACAGTGAAGATAACCGGAGTACCCAAGGCGAGCTGACTGAGGTTATCAAGTACTCTGCTGTTCCATTTGCAAAATTACCGGACTTGCATCGTCCCATCCACAGGAGTTCATACTCCCGAGTCGAACATGTGAAGTCCGAATTCACGCGCTCAGGTCGCGTGCAGTCCGAACTTTGGAGTACTTTGGGGGTGATTTAAAAAAAACGGCTACTCTCTTGTAAAAGTTTGTGGATGTCATTTTTAATTTAATCGGTCCTATACGGCATAGTCAGCAGCGTTTACTGAGCGCAGCTCTGCTGTTTACAGTCCGTACCAGGGGAAACCGGGGTATTTTCTTTTTCTGGTCTGGGCCGGCTCCCTAAAGCCTCCGCCTGACTGGCAGGGGCGATTGTGCAATTTTCAGTCAATGAAAGCGCTGTCTGCTGTTATATTTCCCCCAGTGTTGTGGAGGGGGCGTGCCGCCAGCGAGGTATTGCCGTCATTCTAAAACATTCGTAAATATATGAGTATATTCAGAGTTATTTACGCGTAAAACGGACCTTCCTGAAAACTCTCCTCCGGATTCACAAATACTTCGTAAAGGTCAGATTTGATAGTTAAATGTGTGTATGTTATGACATTCCCAATGCTGCGTAAATATGCGGTCTCATGCGGGGGGAGAACAATTGAGCATATTCTTCCCGCCCTATATTACCCGGGGGTAGGGTGCAATTACATATCTAGGAAGGTGTGAATCCTTTTGGACTGATTTCTCCAGGGTTGGCAAGTCATAGGTTGCATAAATGCATAAGATACTAATGGCTATAGGGCCTAACATAATGAGGGTAGGGGTATGAATTAAATTATTGTTGTTTGGCCACGACATAATGCCTGGTGCTCTTCTGAAAACGACCAGCTGGTGGTGCTTGAGAGAGCTTTGGAGGCACTGCATTTTTCTGGAGTGACGCGTTGTTTACTGTGATTTGGAATATTCAGGGCAGTAACATGTTATGAGTATCTTATTTTGAAGAATATTACTTAAGATAAAAGCAGTAACCGGAGGGGGGGGGGGGGCCTATTAACGTCCTCCATTGTGGGGTGGTTTGTACAATATGGATGTTTGGTCAATGTAGTGTTTGTACTGCCCCTCCTCCACTGTGATTGAATGGCTGTGTAAAAGGGACAGTGACTAGCTCTGCGTTTTACCCAAAGTTAAAGAGTAAAAAATGAGTTAAAGAGTTAAATATCATTATAATACATAGTGCATAAAAATGTCATCAGTTTGTCTAAAAGAATACAGAACGTTTGAATGTTTTATGCACCATTTACACATGGTAGGGAGCAGGTGTACATTTCTTTTGTACCAACTAACATTTTCAAAATATGAAAATTTTTCATGAATCCAAAAATTTACGTCAGAGCGATAGGGTTGGGTAGGGCGGGGCGGGGGGGAAACCCGTACCTATGTAACCGGTATGTACTAGAACCGAATCATAACGCAGATTTCGGTGCCTCATTTTGGGGCCATGCCTGAGCGATCGATTGAAATAGTTGTCCTCTGGTTCTCCAAAACGGACGTAAGAAGCATCATCACCAGCACCGCACGTGAAAATGGGTGGGAGTTTTCCCGACTGAGGAAAATGCACGTGAACTCAAGTCAGAAAGCTCTAATATTACAAATCCAACACATCTTTGTAGTAACGAGAGTGTGCATTTTGTTTTCACATTCCGACTTAAAAGCACAACTCGGGAAGTGAGAGCATCCGAGGAGCGCGTGAATGCAGTAATTACACTTTGCTCTGATGGCAGCAGGTAGCCTTCCTTTAACTAAGCTAAACATGCTTAAATTGCCTAAAGCTAAACCTCCCTTATATTCACATTTCTAAACCTGTTGTCCAACAAAAGAGAACATTTTTATAACTTTTTTACACCACAACACCAGTCAAATGCTTCCTTTTGTGATCTGATAAGGCTTCTTGTCACAGAATGAAGCAGAAAGAAGACGTAGGGGTGTCCATAGGCTGCTTTAAAATATATACATCGATTAGCAATAGTTATACATTGGAATGACTATGCGTCGGTCTGTTTCCCGGATATGTCCCTCTTTGTGCCAAAATGTGCGTCCGGGGTGGGGGGGCCATGGATTTCGTGGTGATTGCCAAATGTCCAGATTCGCTTTTCTATCCCCCACCGCTGAATCTTGACCATTGCCCCGGCCTGCTCCCCCAACATGTTTCGCTCCAGCGATTTTCGTGTCTACTCATTTAAACATTCTAATATTGTATATAATTTTGCCGCATCAGGGAGCCACTCTCAGGAGGTGTGCGGTTAATTTAAATATTTTTGATGAGCGTTTGCTCTGTTACGGGGTTTTCCACGTTTCGCTTTTTCGCGATCAGATGCCTCTGGTGTAAAGGGGCACCCCTTACAAGACAGAATATTTGGTCAATGATCTCAGGATCTGTTGTGCAGCAAATACTCCAGCATGGTCTTGCATGTCATCTCTCCTTATTCTCGACCTGTTATCAGTCAAAGCTGACTCCGGTAGCTCTTGTTGGATGCAGGGTTGTCAAGTCCACGTTTTTTCCACAGAATTGTGATACTTTTAAACTGTTATCATGGGTTGATTTTCCCAAGTGGGCTAAAGGTTTGAAATATTGCATAAATTACATTTGACTGAAATGCTTGTATTGAAACTTGTTGCATTCTACATGATAACACTTTCATGGTCTTCTTAACTGTTCCCTCCTGGTGGAATGACATGCCCAGCTCAATCCAAGCAGCTGAAATCCTTATATTTAAAGAAAGTGGCTGGAAAACACATCCTTTTTCTTCATTTGTCCCTCTAACTCTAGCACTCTCTATTAAAATGCTACTTCTAATTTTATCTGCTTTTTTTTTTTATTAAAAAACTTGACCCTCTAACATTTGCACTCTTTTCTATTTCTATTCTAACTACTTGTTTTATTTATAAAGAAAAAAGAGCCACTAACACTAGCATTCTCTATTCTTTCCATTTATTTTATTTTTATTTGTTATAATGACCTTCTAACACTAGCATTATCTGTTCTTTTTTCTGTTCTATTGAATTGTTTTATTTTAATTTTAAAATGACCCTCTTAACACTAGCATTCCCTATTCTTTTTCTATTCTTTCTAATTGTTTTCTTTTTGTTTATTATAAAAAAACAAAATAAGCAAACAAACAAAAAAACCTTGCTACATATACTGTTAGGTGAAGCCCCGCCCACAAACCCCACCCCCTACTGTCCTTTTTTTTGGAAAACTAAAATATTGTCACCCTATCTTAACTTTTATTATGCCAATACCAGATGGTGGTGGGGCTTAGAATATCACAGATAAACTATAATTTCGCGGTCGAGTGTTTATTGTGTCTTTGGTTTTAAATCATCAAAATGTGTTAATATGTTCTGGTTACCACTACCTACATGGCGGTTACAAATAAAATAGCTATGCCTTTGTCCATATAAGGGGGTTTTTGGGGGGAATTTTTATGTATTTATTTTTTAGCTGCGAGTATCGGTTTAGGGACTGAAACCGTATTAAAAGAATCGATTTGGCACCGGTATCGAAAAAACCCAAACGATACCCAACCCTACAGAGCGACTTTCCGAATGATTTACACAAAAATTAGTTCTGCCCGTGTTTCATGAATTGAGCGGGGGGCTGTGGTGCAATCCCCTCTGTGGGAAACACTGGGGGGGGGGTGTATCGGTAATAACATAACATTAAAGTATAAAAGTAAGAGCAAACTAGATTCAGACACAAAAACATGACTGATTGTTCTCTTGACACTTTGTGAATACTGTTTCTGTTTTAAAGGGTGCTATATAAAGCTTAAAAGCATAAAGCTCTACCTATGTTTATGAAATTTGACTAGAATCAAGACTATTACTATTAGAGTTTGAAACCTTCTTACTGCGTTTTCATTTAATTTATATTGTCATATTTTTCCAAATAAGTAATAAAAACAAAAGTTTGGGGTCAATAAGTGTCAATTTATTTATTTATTTTGGAAATAATTTAATACTTTTAATGCATTGTTTTAACATTGATAATAATAAGAAATGTTTTTTTGAAGTGTAATAGATTAATGATCAGCGTTACTGGTATTTTTGATCAAATAAATGCATCCTTAGTGAGAGACCTTAAAAAACATTTTTTGAAGTTTGACCCCAAACTTTTGAAGTTGTGTTAAAAAAAAAAAAACATATAACACATTTAATCAGTTTGACATTTTATACAACAAAACGATTCAAAAACAAAATAAATGTTTTTTTATAAAATTTAATTAATTTGACAAATTAATAAATTGGTAGCCCTTATTTTCTTTCTTTTTTTGTCTCTATTTATCCTGCAATAGGAGTTCAGACTCCTGTGAATATGATGACTCAGGGCTTTGTTGGAATGAACCTGGGCATGCAGGCTGCCCCTACAATGGTCAGACCGCCCACCAACAGCATGATGGGAGGAATGAACATGGGCATGCAGCCTGGCATGACAGGTAGCACCATGCCAATGCCAACCATGGGAGGGATGCCAGTCAATCAGGGCATGATGGGAATGAATATGAACATGGGCATGCCTACAGCTCAGATGGGGATGACAGGAAGCATGGGCATGGGTACGGGAATGCCGGTTATGGGGATGAACCCTGCCATGGGACAGCCTAAACAAGATGCCTTTGCAGATTTTGCCAACTTTGGGAAATGAACTGCAGAGCATTATGTGAACAGTCCTTCTCTAGATGTGACCATGAAGAAGCTATGAAGAGCTAGAAGACAAAGACTACTTGAATGATGTCAAATAAAGCCACACAGGAAATGTTTGTTTGAATGATGCTGAAGTACAACTGGATGAATTTATTATTTTCAATGTTCTTCTTTCTAATCAGCTCTACCAAGGAGCCCTATCGAGGGTGGCTGGTTTGTGCTCAGAATCATTTCAGTCATTGCTCACACACATCCCACATTTCCATTGAGTCGGGATGTCGCTTTAAGGAATGTGATGATCGCAAATGACGGTTGACTTTATCCTCTCACAAAACTTCTTAATTTAACCCAGGAAGTATTGGGTTCCTAATGCTGTAGAAAAATCCTAATGATCAATTCTGCCCTTTCCTCTACTCTGCCTTAAAATAACCTGTAAATATTTTTGCACGCAGACAATAAGTTATTGAGTTACAAGATTGATGAATTATGATGGTGAGGATTTTTGTATGGAGTAAAGTTTGTGATCACTTGCCATTTTTATATTTGATTTTTATTCAAATAACCATTTTCTGAAGAGAAATGAAGTACTCAAACAAACATCAAGACGATAGAATGACAATTCCAAATCAAAACCTCTGGGGCCTTAAATAGTTAATGTGTACTTTTTCAGTGGAAATCTGCATCTTTATGAAAATGCAAAATCTGTCCTTAAAACACATGGTGCCTGTTATCCTTTTTTCTTCTTCTAAAAAATCAAAAACTCTTAGGATGATATGTAAAGTACAGTATTTATTAAAGGCATTGTTAAAGAAGATATATATATCCAGTAGAGTACATATGTGCACTCTTTTTTCTTTTCTTTTTTGCATGGTTAACTTATAAGGAAGATTTTGGGTGACAAAAAGGATTTTATATATATAATTGAAGCGGATATGGGTTCGTATTTTTATGCAGTTCTGCTTATGCTGAGTGTTGAGGCTGTGTGTTTGTAAGGCCTGGTAGCAAAGAGTTAAAGGCTGTGTCCAGAGGACCATCACTGTATTGTCAAGATCATCTGTTTCTGTCCACAGTGTCAGCTGAAGCTAACCAAGCCCCTATTTTCCATTCTGAGGATTTTTGCAAGCAAAACGACCAAATTCTTCCTTGTTTCTTTTTTCTGAAGGGTTTATTTAGGTTTTTGTAGTCAGGTCTGTTGTGTTCTGTATGATCTCAACTATTGAGTGGTTAGGGGTTGGGGAGTGTTACAGGAAACACTGTGTACTAATATGTTTATGCAAATCTACAGAAAGCAACAAAAAATATCTTCCACTGAGAATGTTTTCTATTTCATACAATTACTTGATTGTACTTCTATTTTATGAATGATAATAAAGATTTGATTTCCATTTTTATTGTGAAGCATGTTGTTTTTATATCCTCTAATCAATCTCATCTCTTAAAAATATCTCAGAGCCCTCTTAGGACCTGACTCCAAACGTTAACTTTGCATGAGTTAATAGGATGAAAGTACAGCCACATGTCCCATTTTCACTGGATCTGTTGCCAGTGAACTTTTTAATTGGCGTAAAATAAGTCATTTTGAGAAACTTGAGCTTAATTTCTAGTGTCTATTTTGTATCATTTTTTATATATTCAGTACATGATGCTATATCCTTACATGTACTTCAGAGTAGTCCATCTGGACGCGTGTTCTCGGCGGTGCTAAATGGTGATTTTATGAATATGCAACAAAATGTAGAACCCTTCCTCATAAATCAAGAGTGGTTAAAGATGCTGAGAGTTTCATTGACTAGGCAAAGCTGTAAAGGACATTTGAATTTACATTTCTAGTTTTCTAGTAGGCAGTCTATTATGCTGGGAAAACCACCTTTAAAATTCTTTCCCTTTGGTTAGGAACCTTTTTTTTTTTTTTTTTTTTTACTAATTCTTTACTAGGTTAGGTCATTTTTGAAGATGAATAAAACTAGAGCAATTTGATCAGCAATTACTGTTTAAGTCATAAATATATATGTAACTATAATAGAACATCTTCATACAGGAGGAATGTATATATGATTTAAAGTAATGTACATGGACATGTGACTGAGTAAATCACATGGAAGACTAAGATTTTTAAAAAGTGAAGAGAAAGTGTTTTTATATAAATATTCTTCATGAGGGGAGTAAATGTGTATATGGCTTATGCAGTGAGGGAAAAAAACAACAGCAAACATGTCACGACAAAAAGCCTTGAGTGCTACATACAATTTCCAACCTCAAAAAGCTCAATTAACCCATTTATACTGTTTTTTTTTAATCCATGGAGACCCAACTGCAATTTTTTTACACTAAAAGAGGTAAACATCTAACAGAAAATTCAGTTTGACATGAAAATAAGAGTGTGTACTGGCTGGCCAGATTGACTTTCCTTTTAACAGAACAGTGATGTGAATATCAGCAAAGATTTGTTAAATATATCACCATTTTCCCCTTGATAATTTACAAAATACAACAAATTAGACCAATGCTTACAGTGCATCAGTGTCTTACTTCCCCCTAGTGGTCATTCAAAGCAGCAAAAATAAACAGTGTGTGTGTGTTGAGTATACAACCTTAGATCATGAACACAACCACAATTAAAAAGAGCTTATTTTGCTCAGCTTTTAACATATTTTCACCTGTTAATATATACATATCAATATGATACACTCATTTTACAAAACCTTTCTGGGTGATCCCCATAGAAAGTAAACTAATCTTTCATCTGGGTAGTCTTTAGTCCTGCTGCATGTTCACAAGAAGAACGTTTTCTCCTCATATAAAAAGCTGATTGACATGACGTGTGTGCACTCTACCATATTCCACTTTAGGCTTGGTTTCAGATTTTTGCGTCACTTTTAATGTAGTCTTGTCTTTCTCAGAGGGTTCAGATCTCTCCTGGGTATGTTTGGGGCGGGTTCTCCTGGTTTGGTCTCCGAGATGAGATGAACTACTGTGCAGGTCTGACTTCCTCTCAATTGCACTGAGGGCCACAGTCTCTTGAACTTTTAGTTTTTCAAATAGCTGTAATAGAAAATAAATTAAATTAGAGTTATAAAGCAATATAATTATATTAAAGTGTAAAAAAACAACAACAACATGTTTTTTTTTTAATTCTTCAGTATAAAGCACAGTAAAAAAAGTTTATTTTTCTATTTAATATTTTTTAAACAATATTAGATGTGATTAAGGATTAATAACTACTGGTTGTTCTGAATATTCAGATGTATATTACATTTTTTCAAATGAATCACCCTTGTGACAGTAAGCACTTTCTGGTGATAGAGAGCTTGTCCCAAAAGAGGCTCCCTGTATGTTTCATCCACATCCACCATTGCCTGGCATCAAAAGAACAAAAAAGACAAACATTTCAACTTAATAATGATTATTAGTAATTATAATAATAAGTAAAGATGATTTAATACTTACCAGGTTCCAAAACTTATCAAATGCCACCACAAAGCCAGAACACACCCCCCGGAGCCCTTTAAAGGTCCGGATGTGAACTTTGACTCTGATTTTCTCCTGAACACATCTGTTCAGCTGTCCTAATGGACTTCCTGTATGCACTGCAAAAAATAAAAAATCAAATAAAAGATTCAGAGCCTAGTGAGCTAACTAGATTAAGGTGAGCAGATTTCTAAAATGAAAACCAGGGACATTTCCTGGTTCAGTGGTCAAAATATCACTGAAATCTCACTTGTGATTATCCACAAATTAAAAAGTGGGGACAACATGTTTTGTTTTTTAATTGTTGTGGGTTCCATATATTAATATCATATTTGACAGGCCTAATTACAGTGTTGTTTGAGGATCAAACTTACCCTATTTTTTAATACAATTCACCAAAAATCACACTATGAAAAATAGTAGGCTTAGTAACTAGGCGATTGCAAATAGCAAACATAGAACATATGATAAATAAAATAAAACTGTATTTAACATTTTCACAACTGTGAGTACAATAATTAGGCCTACAACTTTTCAAATTTTGTGTTTATGCTTTCGGAAATGGATATTTTCTATCCCTAATCAGGCTTATTATTTAGAATTGTAGGCTCATTTTTTTTTACCATAAAGTGTGTGCTTTCTGCAAATGCAATTGTGCAAGTGTAGATTAGTTAAAAACTATTTTTTTTATTCATATCGTTGTGACGGCGGAAGTTTCAGGAATGTTTAATATTGTGTGCAAAACAATCACGCAGCCTTATCATGCCTTGTTATACAGTGCACACAAACCGTATAACTTTGTTTTAACATGTATATTAGTATGTGACTACCTTGAAACCAACAACGCGCTCTCTTTTGATAACTGATGATAATAGCGCTCTGCTGCTCTAGTGCAAGCTATTTATGGCTACAGTAGCGGCGCGCGACCAGGTTTAGTGTTTACTATCGTCTTGTGAGCTAGACAGTAAAGAGAGAAACATACGTGGCATTCTGGTAAGCACATTTGTGGCCGCTTTTCGCTGTCGAGGTGGTCGCTTGACTCCGCTTCCCTCTCCCTCCTCCTCAACCGGGCTGTTCACCATGAGTCTCTTCAGCCTTTCTGTCCTCTCCGGGTCTGCTTTACCCTTCTGTGCTTTTCGGAGTCTTTTCTCAACGTTTTCGGGTTTCGCTCGGCCTCGCCCGCCTTTCATGAAGCTCTCATATTCTGCGATGTTATTAAAGCACTTGTGGGGAACACAGAGCGAGCAGAGGGTCAAACTTATCCGAGCTGATGTCCAGTTTAGTTTCGATATCATCTCCGTCAGTTTCTATGTTTTGACTGGAGGTCTCTGGAGTGGTTTGCTGGTCAGACGTTTCCCGACTCTCTCTCACCCTCCTCCATTTCTGAACGAGCCGCAGACTGTGCGGAGAATCATGGGTAACTTTTCAGTGTGAAGCCATCGATGAAAACCATCGACGACGTGAAGGATTCCTGTTCAATTTACTGATAGGATGCCTTACAACATACTTTTACTGTTTGTAATTATACAATTTTTTATTATATTTAAAACTAAAACATTAAAAATGTTTTTTTTTTAAGTAAGTCACGTAAACTGAAATAAACTATATATATATTTTACAACTAATTAAACTTTTATTTCAGCTAGTTTCCGAGGCAAATTTAGTTTAACGATACTAAAATAATTAAAAGTAAAGATAAAATTAATAAAAAAAACAATTTAGATATGTTAAAAACAACAACTAATAAAAATGTCAAAACACACAACAAATTTACTACAGCTTTAACTAAAATTAAAACTGAAAATATAAAATTAAAAACTAATTCAAAATCTTAAAAAACGATAGTATCTCAATTATACTAAATTAACACCGATTTGTAAGTAACTATTTATTTGATTTCCCCCCTCCTGTTCTCCTGTTTTTATCAAGGAACTGCATTATCCCCATAAATAATGTTTCACTATTTTCTCTTAAATAAACAGATTGCTAAATAGCTAACAATAATGCTAAATAGCTAACAATAATCATGAGGATTATTAAGGTGATAGCAAAATTATAATTATTATTTATAAATAGCCTAAGGAGATAAACTCCAAAAAAAACAAAAGCTGAATAAGACCACTAGGAATGACATCAGATACAGGGATCTTATAATAATTTAGGAATTCACAGTAAGTAAAGAGATGTCCATTATTCTTGAATTACTAGCTCACCCAGATTATACCATTATTGTACCAGTCTCTGTAAAATAAGGACTTCTTTTTAAACGAAACAACAAATTCCTCGTGTATTTGTGCACACTTTTACGCGTTCGTTCTCCTCCCAGTCAGTAGGTGGCAGAGCACACTCGTTCTCACAAGCCGAACGTACTGCACGTAGAAGCGTGTGTTCGTGATGTATTGTTCTAAAAGAAAACATTGCAGAATCGCGTACAAATGTTTGGTAAAAATCACATATTAGAAATGAAATATGCCAGATGCTGTCCTCTTGGCTAGAAGCATATTTTAAGGATATGTGGCGCTGCTTTCGATTTATATAACGGTGCTCCGGTGAAGGTTTGGTGTAATAACCTATAATAGAAAAATGCTGTGTGAAGAATACCAGAATATGAGGAATCCGTTTGTATTGCTTTAAGATGCAAGCATATGATTTTACTGGTATGGATTCGCGAACAACTGTTGCCAGTGGATCCATAAAACAAACATGATGGTGCTTCAAAAGAGCTGATCTTAAAGTGGACACTCTGGACATTTCTGTAAGAAACATATCATCTTAACAATACGTAAATTCTAATGTTATGAATTAAAGATGTTTTATTGATATATACACTGCATAAACTATATTTATTAACTGTATACCATGGCTTTATTTTTTACTAGGTTGTCAGTAGAAATGGAGTTTCCAGGACATAGTCAGCAGCTCTTGGCTAGCCTGCGCTCTCAGCGTCTGCAAGGTTTCCTATGTGACTGCACCGTGCAGGTCGGCCCGACTCGTTTCGGAGCCCATCGTGCCGTGTTGTCCTCTTTCTCCCCTTTCTTCCATATGTTTTACTCCGATCAGTCAATGGGGAATACCAGCACAATCAACGGAGGGCCACAGAGAGACACAGTCACTATTAATGGAGATATCGTGACCCCACAAGCCTTTGGACTCCTCCTTGATTTCATGTACGAAGGGGTTCTGCGATTAGCAGCCCACCCCCCTCCAGAGGACGTGCTCGCCGCAGCCAGCTTCCTACATATGAATGACGTGGTGCGAGTTTGTAAGAGAAGACTGCAGGGTCGAGGATTGGCTGAGGCGGATAGTACAAGAGTAGAAGTTGGAGCAAACGAGTCGGCTAAACCTGGAGAACTTGATGGCTCGAATGGAGAAGACATAACTGGTGCAGAAACAGGAAGAGATGGAGCAGTAGCACATTGTCCTCAGTCGAGTCAACAAATGTCACTTTATATTGATACCAAGACTGAAACACAAGCAGGGATGGCTCATCTCCTCACGCACAGCGCCAAGAGTTCAGAAATGGCGGACACAACCCAACCAGGAATGGACTCGCAACCAGCCATTAATAATTCTTGTTCGGGTTCGTCCACATATCATTCTTCACCTAGACCTGACAAGACAAGAATTTCGGCACGGTCTGCTAGCCTCGAGTCGGCACTTTCAAGTCCATGTAGTACAACAGAACTAATTCAGACAGAGACGCATCCTGTTGTAACCACTGCCGTGGCTCTGAGCAGCGTGGACAACGCTAGTGCTGCCCAAGAACATGAACCTAGCGTTTTCATTCCGGTTCAAACACTAAAACCCCAAATCCAGAATAAAGGTGCAGGAAATCCAGGGTCTTCACAACACATTGAGAGCCAGAATGGAAGGAGACATGAGAACACTTTGCCCAATACAAGAAACATGCAAAGTAAGCGTAAAAAATCTCTTTCGCAAACATCAAGGGAGGAAAATGAAGATCGCTTTAAAGTGAAAGTGGAGGCCATTGTGATTTCTGACGAAGAGTCTGATGACGTAGATGAGACTGTGGTCATGGATGATGGCCCAAGTAGAAGTGTAGATATAGATCATGTGGATGATTATGACGACAGCAACCATGAGGTTTGATAAGACGGACGTTCTAATACCAGTTTGGCGCATTATCTGTCACATCAAGTTAGCCCGTCTGCCTGTCCGTCTATTCCTCCCTCGTTAACACAAATCCACATCACACACAGACAACACCCCATTGTGTGCTTTCCCTCCCTCACCGCAAGGTCCTAATACTTGTGCAGCAGAAACCACCAGCTTTTCATCATCTCTTTTTCCAGCCAATTCCCAGCCGGAGCAGCAGGCCATGTACCTTGAGGATTTTCATGACTCGCTTGGGAGTTACGTAGAGGATGTGCCTACTTGTAACACTTGCGGAAAGACTTTTTCCTGTGCTTACACCCTGAGGAGACACGCCATCGTGCATACTAGGGAACGACCTTATGAGTGCAGCTACTGTTACCGTAGTTACACACAGTCTGGAGACTTGTACAGGCACATCAGAAAGGCACACGATCACTGCTTACCAGTGAAACGCAGCAGAGTTGAGTCAGACTCTCCACCGTCACCACCTCCCCCTCCTCCCCAGACGTAGCCATGATTTGTGGCTCAATCCTCTTAACGGGTCCTTCAGAAAGTTGAACGAAATAATGCTGAAGGCTTTTGGGCATAGCACAACCGCGTGAGGGCCCAGCCTGTTCTAACAATTGTTTGGCGTCTCTGCCCACAACTACAAACACCTGGAGCACTCTGCGGCTGGAAGAGGAAACTTGCACTTCATCCTGCGCAGCCTCCATGCCAGGAAACAAAACAACCCGAACTAATCCAAACATGAAACAAGAGGTGGATGTTATTGAATTAGCCTATCACATGGGCAATCTCGTTATGGTTGTAGTTTACACAACTCTGTCCTTGTATTTCATCCCTCTCTACTCACTATAAAAGGGTCCCCCTTTATCTTGTTCTTTGGGTTGTTTGGGAGTTCAAGAGGGTGCTCCAGCATGGTTCTCTTTGTTTTATGTTTGTAAATGGTTGTGAGACTTGAGTCCGACCGAATCCCGCGCTAGGAGTGGAAACGCACGAGATCAAACCAGAAGTCCGTTCGGTGTTGTGCCTGGTGTTAGATAATCAAAACGTGGAATGAGGGAAAAGCGCATGCCAGGATGTCGAGCTGTGTGGGGGTGGTGTTGAAGCAAATGGGAAAAAGTGGCAGGTGTGTCGTCGATGGAAGTGGTACCGGGCACCAAGAAATACGGAAGCCCGAAGCGAATGACGGTACACGACAGAAAGGGGAGGGGCGGGTAATAAGGGCTGGCAGGTTCATACGTAAGCAGAGACTTTAAATAGTGAGAACGACAATCCTTTGCACAGGCTTTGAAGAGGGGCCATGATGGTGGAAAATGGAGAACTACAACGACGGTTCCAAGTGGGGTCAGAAGAGTGTTTTTGAAGTTAAATGAGCGTTCATTCAGAAAGACAAGTGACGAAACATTATAATGTAACAAAAATTCTCTTCGAATAAATCTTCTGTTCATCAAAAAAAAAAATATGCTAAAACAGAGCATGGGGCAAAAAACGAAGACACAACCGGGTTCAACATTTTGATATGAAATGTTCTTGAGCAAATCAATTATATTCTAAAGAATTCATAGGCTATATACAATGCTTCCAGATCCATGTGCCCCTGATCTGAGTATGGGGTTGCCACCACAAATATGACATTTAATACTTACTTAACATTTGGCAAATTTAAATAATTCTCAATATTACTATTTTTACTGTATTTTTGATCAAATAAATGCAGCCTTGCTACGCATAAGAGACTTCTTTCAAAAAATCACGAACCCCAAATGTTTGAATGTTAATGTACATCATACCAAAATGTATCAGTTACTGTTAAATAATGGCCAAATATGTCTAAATTAAAATTCTGCACAAGGTAAAACAATAAAACAAGACTTTTAATAGTTAGTCATGTTGCACTGTGATATTCTTCAACATATGTTTGGTAAAAATGGTGGTTACTACCACAACACAGTGAGTTACTTATACTGTCTTCCAACAAAGAATAATTTTCACATTTGTTTAACTGTAACTATGTACTTGAGAAGCAGATCTCCACAATAAAACATTGTCCATTATCAGTTGTCCACTGGTCCATGCATCTGCAGAAAGAGGTATTGTTTTAGAAGTTAATTAATACTTGAGACATTTTAAGTGAATTAAAATAATTTTTTTTAATAAAGCAGATTCTAATGATGGTAAATGATTAATAGTTATCAAAAGGAACTCACTGCCTCTGCTAGCTGAGGCCATGCCATCGCCATCACAACTCCATCATCGGATGTGGGAGGCGTCTCCAGATTCCAGTATGTGAAATGATGGAACACTGAAGAAACTTTTACTACTCTGTCCTAAAAATAAATGTACGAAAAAAATGTTTAAGAATTAGTGTTCTAAAAGGACATGTCAGTGAATTCAAAGAAAAGGACAGTGCAGGTACCTCTTGATCAGATGCAGGCTTCTGGACTTCTTTTAGCACTAGGCCTGTGTATCCATTTGGGCAATGCAATGCCTGACCCTTCAGCCCCCGGCCTCTGAACGACACTGTCGTTTCTGCAGAACAATGTTATCTTTATCGGGTGGAGCGCTTCAACTTGTTTTATTCTCGAGGTGTGTACTGGTATTTGACTAACCGTGTTTGTGTTCCTTCACAGTGGGATTAAAGAACTTGAAGACTTCAGCGGGTCCGTCATGCTCTATTTCACAAGGTAGCAGGTGGATCTGTGGTTTGTCAGCTTGCTTGAGGGAATCGAGCCGGATAGCTGTCACACAACTGTTTGCTGACATCTAGTAAAACAAAGCGTGTAAAGCACAGGTGACAATTACTATTATATAAGGGAAACCAGGGCTATTGTGACAACCAGTGTTGGGAAGGTTACTTTGGAAATGTAATAGGTTACAAAATGCAAGTTACCCTGTTTAAAATGTAATAAGTAGTGTAACTATTTCAGTTACATTAGTAAAGTAATGTAACTGATTACATTTGATCACTTTTCTAATTTCTAACAAGTGTTTTAAACTATTAATCATTTTCAAACATTTAAACCAGGCAGGGTTAACCTTACAGTAGTACTCGACACTGATTACTGTAAGGCTTTCAAAATCCTTCGTTCTTGAATCAAGATTATAATAATTTAATTTTAAAGCATAGCCGCCAAAAAAATCTCTTTTTACTTTCAGATCGTTCTGAGGTTAAATACAGCTTTAAAATCATAACAAGAAATAGTTTAATAGATATGATACTATTTTTGAAATCAATCTTTGCATACTATACAGGAACCTGGCATCCTAATAATAGCCTTGTGGTGGGTGGGCTGTACTCTGTGACCCAATAAGCTAATCATAAAAGACAACAGGAAATAAACCAGTTATTGATAAGCATGTGTACTGTTGCTCCAACGTTAACTCCTAGACTTTGGGTCATTGGTGTCTTACATACAATTCATTCTTTTTTTGTATTTTATTCACATCTTTTTTTATTATCTGTGTGTTGTTGTTGTCTCTGTGTACTGGAAGCTTGTGACACTAAAACAAAATTTTTTTTTTTTCTTGTATGTGTGCAAACCTACTTGGCAATAAAGCTATTTCTGACTTCTGACTTATATTTTACAGCAGTCAATGCACTTTGAGGAAGAAAGACATTCAATCTGTGTGAATATTCAGATGTAACCCCTTTGTAATCGTTAACATTTTCATAAGTAACTTTAATTTAATTACACATATTTTCTCAGTAACTGTAACTTAGTAGTTACATTTAATTTGTAATTAAATAACGTAACGCCCTCACATGTAACTAACGTTAGTTACTCGCCAACACACACAATGACAACTGAAGTTGAATTAAAGTACAATAAATTGTACTCAATCTTTTTCCAATTGACATAACGATAGAAGATCGCAGAAAAATCATTTTAGATCAACGCTATCAGAACTGAACCTCTGTAAATGTGAACAAATGGTACGGTATAGCGGATATATAATTCTCTTTATCCAGAACATCTGCGGATATCATACCTTGCTTGTTTTCAGAATTGTTTATTATAACGTGTCACGTGGGAAGCTGTGATTGGGCGTGCTGTATTTCTTCGCCCCCACGCGGATGTTTTTTGCGGTAAAATCCAAAGTAGTCTGCCATCTACCGTTGATGACTCGAAAAAAGACAGTATTCTTACATTATTGTTATTATTAGTAGTATTATTATAACTACAACGTATATAAAAATTAACAGATACATACAGAACTTTATAATAACCTTCCAGAATATTTCTTCCAGGCGCTCTACTAGTGCAACACTGATAATATTCCTACTAGGAACTCGGAACCAACTAGGAAGTAGGAACGATATTACTCGAAAGCTACGGTGTCTCGTTCATGTGCATTGTTCGTGTGTAGGTTCAAATAGGGTTTTGATGGACCCCCCATATTAGTTTGTTTTAGATAAGTAAACGTTTTAATATTCCTTTTGCGTTTGCAATGAAAAATATATCACACACCAAAATAAAAGATCTCTTAAAAAGTGTTAGTTGGCCAGTTATTAAATAAAGTCCTTTTGAGTGTTAATGATTTAATTACCAACATAAAGTATCTCTTTATGTTAATACTGAAATGTTCTATGAAACATGTGGGTAAATATAAGAAAGTAAGTTGCTGTCATGTTAAAACTAGTTAACTTGAATGGTTTACATGTTTCTGTATTTGGAGACTTGCTGGTGTATTACTATATATAACTGTTTTTCAGAAAATACTTACAGTCACAAGGTGTTCTGGACCGCAAGTACTGTGCACAGAAACACTCCGATGGGACTGTAACCCTTCCAGTCGTAGCATCTGTTCTGGCACAGCTTGATCTAGTGGAACTAATGAAACATGTCGCACAGAACAGCTTTTGTGAAATTGTTGATATCCAGGTCAGTATTCACAATCATTAAAGATATATGTTTGGATCCAGTTCACTGAACATCTGAACGTCAGTATATCTGCTTTTTTTTAGGCTCCCGCATTATCAAAGAAGGAGAAAGTGAAATCTTTTCATAAGAGGCTTATAGAGACTGCACAGTCCTAGCATGCTGGTTTCTAAAGGAGAAACATGGAGTGAGGATCTGGAGAGAGACATTCCTAGCCAATGGCAATGCCATGGAGATCTTGTCCTGTTTAGTGAAAGCTGCTTCTCTCATGCAATATGGAAAGATTTTGGTGGGTATTAATGAATCTAAGGCTCTCTCTAGGTCAGATTTTGTATATAAAATAATTCGATTGTACTGTATATGCTTTATTAATATTTTATTTATCCTAGAATAATATATCATAGTAACTCATAATATCTCATAATGTCTTACATTGATTACATGCTAAACATTTTCAAGCATGTTCTCACTTTTTATTTGTTTTAGGATCTGAATTCTGGACTGCAGTTGCCTTGACACTGGGAGTGAAGCGTATAGCACAAATTCAAAAAATCTCCCAGGATGGTTATCGCACACCTATGGTGACAATGCTTTTAGGAGACAGCAGCTATATAACACATATTGATAACCACATTAGGTAATTAATAAGCTGCCATGTTATCTGAGGGAAAAAAGAACTTAATATATTAAGCAAATATTAAAATGAATTAATCTGTCTGGCTGAAATTCCAGGTATGAGTTTGATGTCGCCAAGTGCATGTTCTCTTCTGGGAATATCACAGAGAAGCTCAGAATAGCCTCCTTTGACTGCAGGGGAGAGACTGTGGTTGATTTATACGCAGGTAAAAGCAGTGCTGTGTGTTTACCATTCCATATCTTGTACATGCAAAGGCTGCTCATGTGCTTGCATGTGAATGGAACCCAGATGCAGTAAAAGCTCTACAGAGAAATCTGCAGATCAGTGGTGTGTCACACCGCTGCACTGTCCATCAAGGAGACAACAGACAGGTCAGGATACAGTAGTGCTGATAGACATTATCTTAAGTTCACTTACTAGTATTTCAGAGGAAAAAAAAATTTTTTGTTGTGGATGATAATCAGCTCATTGGGTAACAGAAAATATATAATAATATATATTTTTTTCATTATATGAACATTTCCAAATCAGGGTTTCTCTAGGTCTTTGCTCTTCCACAAATTAAGGTCTTAAAAAGCAGCCATAAATAAAAGCAAAAATCGTACATTCATGGCATCAAATGTTGCATATACTGCAAAAAATAAAAAATCTTCCTCAGCATTTTTTACCAGTTCAAACATCTAAACATCCTTAAATCAAGAAACATTTAGAGATGCAAAATGAAGATATGAAGTCTTGTTTTCTGTGAAATTAGAACAAATTAACGCGCAGTTATGGCTTAAAACATCTGTCATGTGGGGGTCAGAAAATGTGGCTTTCCCTTTGAAATCAGGTTGATTTTGCTGACTCAGATTGGAAGTATTTGTTCTTGTTTTTAATACTAAACACACTAGTGCCATTTGCGTTTGACAAATGGTCAGGGAATGAATTAAATTTGGGAACATCCTTTTTAGCATCCTTAAGGGATTAGTCTTGTGCTCCAGTGAATTGGAGATGCCCTCATAACCAAGGCGGAGAGGGGGGGGATGGCCAGGGCAGCCGTCTGCTAAAGAGAGCACACGGTGAAATACCTAGAGAGATTCAGCAAAAGTCAACACCTTTGCAACACCATTGAACCCCACTCGACATCACTCTCGCTATAGATGTTGAAAATGGCCTCTTTTATAAAGAAGGTTTCTCTAAGGATCCGATGAGATATGCAAGTATGGACTGCGTGAGCTTACCGACACAGCCAAGGGGGGGGGGGGGGGGGGCCATATCTGGACACTTTTGTATGGACATCACTTGAAAGTCAAATGGAAGAATAATATCAAGCACATAGGCATTGTTAGACATACACACCACAATCAATTCATTGTAGTCTGGACTTGGAGTAGTGTGAAACCATTCTAAAAAAAAAAAAATATGTAAAAGTTGTTCTATTATACCCCCGTCTATAATAGCTCCAGGTTTGACCTCTAATGCCTAGAATTTCCCAAACATACTTAGTTGAATGGAAAATGATTTTTAGGTTTTGTCGTAATTAAAAAAAAATAATAATAAAATTCTTCTCAAAATCTGGCTGTGGTGTGGTTACTGGCAAATTACGAACCTTGAACATTATTTTGTGGTTGTCATGTTTTGTGAAAAGCATGTGACAGATTATTTAAACTTTATCTTTAATGACAGATGAAGTAAGGCTAACCCAATGATCTTATAAAGCAACCACTCACTATTGATTATATGATATACACTAATTCACAGTTTTTTTAAGTTTTTGTGGATTAAAAAGTATTGCTTATGTCACCAAGGCCGCGAACTGATTTGATCAAATACAAAAAACTGGTACTAGCTGAATTGCCAGTGAGATCTCCAGTCAAAATGATCGTCAGGAAATTCATTCTAATTGGGATGATGTGGTGCTCAAGCAACATTTCTATAAGTTGTGCTGCTAATTTTGTTTGTGGAACCCATGAAACTCTTTATTTGTATGATCCTTGATGAATAGAAAAAAAAAACAGCATTTATGTGAAATAGAAACCTTCTGTAACATTATAAATGTCTTCACTCTCACTTTTCATCAATTTAAGATCTTGACTAGAATGAAAATATGATAACTATCTTTAAAAAAATGCTTACTGACACCACAAACGTTTGACGGTAATAAAGCCTAGTCGTGTATTGTTGTACCCGCTGGGGCCACGGCATGAATTACTTTTTCTTTTCTTTTTGCAGCTAATCAAAAAAACCACAAAACCGCTTTGCATATGTTCAAGTTTGCTGTGTAAGTGGACAAAACGGTGCACAAAATGAAAAAAATAAAAATCTTGTAGCAATTTATGTACTTATATGTACTAAGCTACTGCGCTGCTTGATAGCAACCTTCCAATTTTCTCTTTTTTAACAAACATGTGCTTTTTTTAACACATTGGACTGTGTTAATATAATTTCAGCTTTATCTTACAGCATTCAAGATGTTTAACATTTCCAAAACACATTCTCGTGTTAGAGAAAGATACACTTCACCGGGACAACAATTCCACAAACAAAAATATAAAATTATAAGAGATATTAGCAAAAAAATATTCAATGAGGAGTTGACACTCTGACGGTGGTTTGTGGGGTGAGCGTAAAACTGAATGTGGAATGAATATGGGAACTTTCAAAAATACCCTACTGATCAGTAAATTACAGTATTAAAAGCAACATCTCGTGAGTATGTTATCGTTTATCAAGCTTTTATCCCAACGAGGAGTCATCATTTAAGTATTGAGATATAGCATTGGAAACACAAAATCTTATGGTTGGTGACAATCTGACCGGCTGATTGGAAATTTGGCATTTCTACTCACAAACAATGGAGTTCATGCTAGTGTAGCATTTTTCTATTATTCTGTTGATGGCTAGATGCTAAGGAACCTGCATTCAGGAGACTAAAATTATCTAAAATTATTTCAAATAATGTCCTAAGAAAATTGGACGATGGTGTGGCAAGCATACTGTGACACAGAACTATTAACATTGGATTTAAAATATTCTAAACTGTAAACTTAGCAGGCCTGTCTGCCATGATTTACTCTGCAGAGGCGAACTGTAGAGCCCCTGATTTCCCTGATTTTATTACATTTTACTTAGAATGTCTGACGGTGGTTGACAAGAACGTAGGGACGCAACTTTAAAAGTCATATTAAACATGCATGTTCATTAAAAAACAAACCTTGCTTTGTAGGAGTCTTATTAAGTGGTGCTTTTGATAAAACAAGCTCCTTTCACATTTTAAAAAACATTTATCCATGGTATTGCATATGACTGATTGAACCCTTCTCTGTGGACACACTGTTTTAGATGTAGTGAGAGGACATTAAGAAACACAGATTTGGTATAAAAATGAGAAAATTAAATTGAAGGTGATAATTGTGTTAAATACATTCTATTATTAATCCCTCATGACATTTAAAATTGAAAATATTTTTCTTTTTAAACCTAATAGCAGTTACCCTTGCTGGACCTGTTTTGTCCCACGTCTCAAGAATGACTCTGCCATTACTACAGCGCTTTCCAGTACATGTTTCAAAAGATGAATTCGCATTATTTTAAATGAAATTTAAAAACTTTTATTTTGTTACTGAAAAAACTGTAAGCTGCTCTCCAAGCTTCACATCAATTCAAATCTTAAAACACTGATGACCAAAAAGCAGTATGTGATTTTTTGTCCATATGACCTCAATTGCATGGAGGAACCTGTGGCACCTGTCGCACGGTGTTTGACGCGTCGAGCTGCGGAGACTGAAAAGTTTCCGTTTGTTCCGGGACGACGTTTATTTGGCAAAGCTGGAAGTCAGTGAGCTCGCAGGGAGAAGGGAACGAGAGAAAGAGTGTGGGAAGGTCCTGCGCTATTGGTAAGTAACCATTTAAAGCACATGTGAAGAGAATTTGTTAGAGATATTAGGCATCAATTTTACATACGACAAACTACTAACACTACTACTTTAGAATAACGCGTCCCTGTGAGACTCAACGAGTCGAGTTTCTCAGTTGTCGTCATTATGCGTCGATGTAGTCACTTTTCTTTTAAAATCTTGAAGTGTGCTAACATTTGTATTTTATTTTCCTATGCGCTTAGTTTGTGTTTTATTTTCCTATACGTTAACTGTTACTCTTCTGTTTAAACATTGAACTTTTTATATGTAATGTTGGATAATTTAGTTAAGTGAATTGAATGTTGTTGTTAGTTGTCCATGTGCTCGAGCTGGACAGATCCTTCAGATCTAAGTTATATCAGTGTAGCTGGAAGAAAGTGCATTCATTGTGGTTCTCACTTTAATCCTTTCTATTTTCCTCAAACATTCAAAGAATGAGGAACACGTTTATCACAGAAGGTCCATTTGTTTTGGATCTAGACCAAACCAGTCTTAAACAATTTTGCCACCAGTTGAGCTCAAAGGGCTTTTACAAGGCTCTTGAGTGCTACCAAGTAATAATCATAATCATAAATGCCTCATTAAAAAAAAGAGTTTGCTGAAGACCTCCACCCATGGTTGTGTGTCCATGAAGGGCTTTAAAGGGGTCATATGATGCGATTTCAAGTTTTCCTTTCTCTTTGGAGTGTTACAAGCTCTTGGTGCATAAAGAAGATCTATAAAGTTGCAAAGACTAAAGTCTCAAATCCAAAGAGATATTCTTTATAAAAGTTAAGAGTCAGCCACACCTACCTAAAACGGCTCGTTCTAACACGCCCCCCACATGTCTACATCACATGTGGAAATATTAGCATAATGCTGCCCACATGTGCACGCAAAGAAAGAAGGCGTGTTTTCAGTAACTGCAGTTAGTGTTGAAGCAGCGTGTCAGGTAGACGCTGTGTGTTTCTAGGTGACGGTAAAAGCACTTTATTTGGCCTTCCGGAGTAGATGCAATTAGGAATCACTGGTTAAGATTTATTTACAACAGAACAGACAACCCAGATGTTCGAATTTGTGCAAAGCATTTTATGGACGACAGTTTTTTGAACCTAGAAGAGTACAAGACTGGCTATGAACAAAGGCTATTTCTAAAAAATAAAAGAGGGTCAATTCCGACTTTGCTATGACAATCTGGCGCTTCTGATCAGCTACTGTTTTGTTATTAGTTTAAATAAGTATTTGCTATTGACTGTTCAAACGTGGAGTTTTGCGCAGCGCAGAGTAATGCGTTGTGTGTGTGTGTGTGTGTGTGTGTGTGTGTGTGTGTGTGTGTGTGGGTGTGAGGGAAACAGGGCCATCAAAGGAGATGAACTGGCCTGTCCTATCATAGCACATCACTGTGTCTGTCACACGACTTTGTTGCCCTTTCGGGCTTGAACTGATGGTAAAACTAACCACATTATTAACTGTCTTGATATTACTTTGAAAGCTGAAGCTCGCGAATATGGAAAGGGGTGTTACATTTCCGACGAGTGTTTGCGGTGTTCGCCAATCACAATGCACTGGGTCAGCTGGCCAATCAGAGCAGACTGTGCTTGTCAAAGGAGGGGGCTTTGTTGAAAACAACGAGTTTGAGAGAGGCGGGGCATAGAGGACCTACAATAATGTACAGTATTTGAAAAATAATGTGTTTTTTGAACATTAAAGCATGTCAACATATTCTGTTACACCAAATACACAAAATAATGATCTTTAAAATAGCATCATATGACCCCTTTAACACTTGTGATACGCTGACTGCATGTTGTTTTCCTCTTTTCCTGATGACATTCCAGTGCTCTGCCCATTTTCCCAGGCTCTGCTGGCCTTTAGTTATTTACTCTCAAACAACATAATTTTTATTGATATGCTGTCCATAATTTTACAAGTGACAAATCAAAACAAGGTTCTCATGCTCTCTGCTCAAAACATTATTTTGGTCCTTTCAGTAAGAACACGATGAGAAGCTGTCTCATTTATAAGCAGGCTTGCCTATGTTTTTGCAAAATACATACATTTGTTTGGCTTGATTTATTAAATGATTTATTACTGCTAATATGCTTATACTTGATTTATGAGGTAGATCCTGGGATGTGAATATATTTACTTCCCTGCTGCGATATTGGCATTGCGAGCCATTAGTAACCAACTAATTTGCATGTGGAGCTGCATGTCACAGGGTGTCCTTGTGCTTGTTTAACTACTCGGCTCCTGCAGGGAGGTGACGAGGAGCCTCTAAAATACTGACACGGACAGACACTGTATGGAGGAACTGTGAAAGGTCGCTCCCTTTATTTGTCAGTTCAGCCCCGTCTCCACGTCTCTACCATTTTTACAAACAGCAAGACTTGCTTTATTTGTGTAACACTCTCATTATATATGTTAGTGTCATCTCTGAAAAGCAAATGACCTCTTCTTGGTTGGGTGAGCTTCTATTATTATCGGTGAGCAACATTTGTATGTTACTCGGTAAGCGGTTGTATGTGGTTCTACGGGTTTCTGTCATTTGCGTTGACATTTATTATATTTTGTTGACTTAATGCATCCAGAGCCATTTGTTTGTTTTTGTATTCCTTAGAAGCAGGGCTTGACTCTTGAGGGTGGTGCAGAACATGGAGATCAATGTATCCGTCCTGACTGAGTCTGAGCAAGAATTCATACTAGAAGTCCTTCGGCGAGATGAGGAGCTGAGGCGCTTGGAGGAGCTGCGCGTGAAGTGAGTGTCACTGTTTATAAATTATAATAAAAAACACAAGTTACTTAAAATTTTTAATTAAAAAAAAATTAAATTAAACATTAATTAAATTTAGCTTTATTTATGCAAACTTTACAACTGCTACCTGTTGTGGCATCGTTTTTTTTAAAGTGTTCATTACACATCACATTAAACTTTTTATTTTTAATACACTACCGTTCATAAGTTTGGGGTCAGTAAGAACCCTGAAAACATGTATCATGGTTTCTACAATAAAATATAAATATTAAGCAGAAACCATTTACAACAAATGTTTCTTGAGCATCAAATCGTATATTAGTATGATTTCTGAAGGCTCATGTGACACCGAAGACTTGAGTAATGGCTGCTGAAGATTCAGTTTTGTCATCACAGGAATAATTACATTTTAAAGTATAATAAAATTGATTGAAACAGTTATTTTAAATGGTAATAAATAATATTTCACAATACTACTGTTTTAACTGTATTTTTGATTAAATAAATGCAGCCTTGGTTAGCATAGCATTCTTTCAAAAACCTTTAAAAATCTTACTGACCCTATACTTTTTAATTTTATGTTTGTTTAATGTCTATTTCTATCAAATTAAATCACACCAATCAGGGCTTAAGGCCTGTTCACACCAAGAACTATAATTATGAAGAAAGCTACATTAAAGATAACTATATAGCATCCAAAAAACAGACGAAAATGTTGCTGTTTGTTAAGTAGGACGGCAGTTTTGTCATCTGCCGCTTTAAATGCTTGAGCTCTTTAAAGTCTGATGGATTCTGATTGGCCATCAGTGTTTTTTATTATTATTGTGATTCTTCTGTGTCATTATCGTTATAGCCTTGGTGTGGACTTCCCTATTCTCACAAAATTTGAATGATTATTAAAACTTTAAAGTTATCATTATAGTTATCATCCTTTGTGTGAACAGGCCTTTAGACTCTATTTCGAACTTGGAAAGGATGTTTATCAGGCAAAAAATTCTGGGGAAAAAATAAATGCTGATTTTTGTACTCTTAGGAAGCTGAAAGCTGAGTTGCTGGAAATCAAAAGAAAGGGTGCGAAACGTGGCAGTGGGAAATACAGTGAGCGCAGCTGTGGCCGCTGCCAAGAGCCTATGGGCCTTCTGACTCGCAGCGGTAGCCAGTGCAGAGTATGCAAACATCAGGTTTGCAGAAAATGTCAATCTATGCGACCCAACAGATCTTGGATGTGCACCGTGTGTGCCAAAGAGATGTGAGTGTGTACCCCATGCCTCCCAGCACCCCTCTCTTTGGCCTTAGTCCATTTAGAAACCCTATTATTAAGAGGCACATTAGACTGGAAAATGAGGCCCTTGCTTAATGGAAAAGGTTAATGTTCAACAGAAACTTCCGGGTTTTTTTTCCTTTCAGAGATCTGAAGATGTGCACTGGAGACTGGTTCAATGACGAGAGGGTTAACCGCTATTCTACAGCTCCTGGACACGACTTAGTCCGAGTTTCCCTCAGGAAAAGGCCTCTGAGTGAGTGCAGGAAGCAGATGCCAGACAGTCTGATAGAGCAGTGTGAACTTGAACTTTCTGTTTTTATAAAGAAGGGTGGAAAGTAGATTCTGTGTGTGTGTGTGTGTGTGTGTGTGTGCGCTTTCACCAAGAGGAGAGGACATAGGAATAATTCTCCTGTTTACTTTAGAGTTAAATGGCTGGCAGTGTTTTAAGATTAATCATTATACACCACTTACTTCCCCTTTTTAAAAATTACATCTTTCTGTTCTAGGTAAAAAGCATGAGACAACTGGGGAAATGCTATTAAACAGAGCTGAGTTGAATTCCAGTCAAACTGTTCCTGTGCCCAAGCCAAAACTGAAGGACATTGCACTAGCAAATAAGAGGTGTGTCTTAATAATCACTTATTATATAGTCTACATTATTTGCTCAGTAGAAACATGAATGTTCTTTATCATTTCATTATTTACAATTTCATTTTAAATATTTACTTTTTTCCAACCATCTCTTTAATAATTCTGTTATATCATTTTGTTCTATTAGAGATCTTTCAGACCAGTTCTTTGTTAAAGAGATAGTTCACCCAAAAATAAAATTTCTATCAAAATGTATTAATCCTTGTATCATCCATTGTAACCTGTATGCTGCTATTTTTTTCTGCAAACCACACACACACACACACACACACACACAGTCTCGCACACAGTCTCTCTCACACACACACACACACACTATGAGAGACACAAATGCAAATGCGTTTGATAATAATGTCTAACCTGTTTGTTTGAGATCTTATCATTGTTGTGTTCCACAGGACAAAAGCATGTAGGTGTGTAATGATGTTAGGATGAGTAAATAAAAGTACATTTATATTTGAGTGTACTATTTCTCCAGCCATGCAGTGCCAGTATAGTTGAGGTGTTTTAATGTTATTTATTAGGATGACATCTTTGTCCAGCACTCTATACTTCATCCCGTCTCATTTTTTCAGCTCACCTCTTGAGACTTATGAGGGACTTGATGTGCGAGAGCAACAGCATAGTGACACAGAATCAATAGAAAAAGCCAGTCTGGGCAGCAGCCTTGCTGAGACCGAATCATCCCACAGTACCCCCCTAATGCAAAGGTAAAATCTGTGTATGAGACACAGAAATCCATGTCTAATGATGTAGTAGTGTGATGCAATCCTCTGATTTGCACCTAGAAAAGAGGAGCCGACAGCCAAGACTAGTCCAGCAGGCTCTGCAGTGTCCATCTTGATGGTCCCCGCTAACAGTGAAAGCCCATCTACCAATGAGACAGTAAGTGTTTATTCATAGTTCATCCTGTTTAGCCATATAATTTATCTGTCCTAGTTCTGTTCATGTGTCACCTATTGTCTTGCTTTTTCCACCATCATCCCTCCAAATTAAGGCCTCATTAATTCATCACAATGCGTGCTCCGACTCATTGCGTGATGTGGATGGACTTTTCAAGAAAAGTGTTAGAAGAATGCACAAACTATCAGGTGACATTATATTATGAGTATACACTATTCAAAAGTCTGGGATCAGCAAGTTCAAATGTGACAGTTCAGTCAATTATAATGTTTCAAAAGATTTCTATTTCAAACAAATGCTGCTCTTTCTATTTATCACATAATCCTGAGAAAATGTATCACGGTTTTCCACAAAATATTAAGCAGCACAACTTCATCACAGGAATAAATTACATTTTAAAATAGATTAAAACTATTTTGCATGTATATTTTCAAAATACCGTTTTTTATAACTATATTTTTGAGAAAGGTTTTATTATTATTTTTTTTAGTTGGATTAAGTTGTTAACATGCGCTAACTTTTTTATTTTATTTATTTTATTATGCTTCCATTTACAACAAACAAACAAGGTACATAAACACATCACATAATCTAACAACACGTGAACAGCCTTAGGTTGAGCATAACCAGTGACAAACAAGATCACAATAAACCAATAATAAAGAAGAAAAGAAATAAATAAATAGAACAAATAAAACAAACCAAAAGGGGCGTTTTACATTAGTTTATACATGCCCCAAAAACGAAATCAGTTTGAGAGCTTTCTTGTTTTTAACCAATTCTAAAGACTTGCACAAAATTTTAAACTCATTCATCCACTGGTTAAAGTTGGATTTAGATTTACACCATCTACATTTATGAATGAAAAATTTTCCAAGACAAAGCAAGAAATATTTTTGATCAAGATGCAGCCTTGGTCAATATAAGCTTTTTTTTTTTTTTATAAACAATACATATATCTTACCGACCCAACTTTTGACGGTATTGTACATACTTTATTATATTATTTTTACTCTTGGTTTTAGTGCAAACCGGTTTGGTCATAGATATTAAACCATCCTCCACACTTGATTTGCGTAAAGATGGAACAGAAAATGTTGCACCCTCTATGGGAGATAGAACCAGGCCAGTTCGGCCTTAAGCTGTGACGTAAATTTCAACACGATTCAAACATTTAAAAAACGCAAAGTTTGGCCACTGCCTTAGTATTATTTCTGAATGTCTGACTTTTTCATATGATGATGGGAGGAGAAGATATTGATACCTTGGTGAATATCACAGGCAAAATTCGTTGATAGCCGGGAATTCTGGGAGGACTCAGGTACCCACCTTATATTATTAATTGAAGAAATTAAATATTATTAAATGTAATATAAAAAGTATTATTGAAATGGTTGAATTGTAAATAACTTGTTACTAATAATACAACAGTATTTAAATATTTTTTTTTTTTGTTTAAATTGATTTTATTCACAAACTAAATAAAAATTAAATATTAGACGCTTGAATATGCTGGGCAGCTGGTGTTTTTTTTCTGTTTTTTTTCCACAGGCCACTCTTGGTAGTACAATGAGTGTGTACAGTGAAGCAGGAGACTACGATCGTGTGAAAGTGAGTGGAGATATTTTCTTCTCTCTCAGCTATGATGAGCCGAGCCAGAGCCTGTCTATTGTGGTCCGTGAGTGTAAAGGACTGGCTTATGCTGATGCAGCAAAAAAGAAGTGCAACCCGTAAGTGGGCCTCCACACCGCATATGCTAAGTGATTTCCATGTGGTTTCTTGAGAGGGTCTCAGTTCTTTACTGTCTTCCAAGAATAATAATTTTTCACCAGTGAACCATACTACTGGGTTTCCCCTGTACAGAGAGAAAATCACTGCTAAACTCTCCCGATTGGTTGATTCCTTTTCACAGATATGTCAAAGCTTACCTCCTCCCAGACAAGAGCAAGAAGAAAACCTCAATCAAACATAACATTAACCCCAGTTTTAAGGAAACACTGAAGGTATAGTTTCAATTCCTTTAAGATCGTATTTAAAAATAGTAGCATTTTCAATAAATTGATTCTCAGCAAAATCAAACTCCCCAAAATAACTAATTTTTCATGGTTTGGAACAACAAATACTATCAGACATTGATACCATTGAGCAATAATAGCAACACTGTTATATAGTGCTTTGCTTTTATGTCAGGTAATTAAAACCCTGCACACTAACTTCAGGTTTCGAATGGGCTTGGTATTGACAGAGAAGATAAGTACACTGTTATCACCGAGTCACAGTCAGATAAATATTAGTTCATATGCTTGCCCCATTTTAATCTAGAGCGAACAGCATGCGCTGTTCATACAAACAGACTAAACAACTGGCCAAAGCTCCTACATGGTAACCTCTTACTTGAATATATTTCATATTGACAACCTGTCTTGTGCTTGCTTGTTTTAGTATTCCATCAGCCGCACCCAGCTGATGACTCGAACACTACAACTGTCAGTTTGGCACTACGACCGTTTTGGCCACAATGCCTTTCTGGGAGAGGTGGAGGTACCAATGGATAGCCATGACATTGACTCTGCACATCATGAGTGCATGGCTCTTAGAGGAAAGGTATATACTTGTTTTGATGCCACATAAATATGCCACTGTACTCAAGTTGTTGTTTTGTTTAGTAGTACCGTTACATATTTTTTCCGTTTGTCTTCATAGGCAGCTGCCCAGCCAGCATCTCCATTCGATCAGTACAAAGGCGAGCTGGTTATTTCACTGAAGTGTGTCAGAGCATACAAGACACATGCAGAGGACTCTAATGGAAAAGGTGAGGGAAAACACAGTTAACATATCTATAAAATGTCTTTAACTAGTGTTACATAGTAAATTATGCCTCTATTCTCTACTGAAGGAAAAAAGACCATACCCGCAGATGGTACTGAGCTGCACGTGTTGATCAAAGAGGCCAAAAACTTGACAGCCATGAAAACTGGAGGCACATGCGATTCCTTTGTGAAAGGGTTTGCAAACATGTTTCATTACATCTGTTTTGTTTTAAAAGGCCCTTGTTTGTTTATTTCTACTATTAACTCTATTCTTCAGGTATCTGCTGCCATCAAAGAGCAAGTCTTCCTCAAAGAAGAAGACTCCGGTAGTGAAGAAGACAAAGAACCCAAACTACAACCACATATTTGTGTACAACGACCTGAGTCTGGAGCAGCTGAAGGATGTATGTCTGGAGCTCACTGTCTGGGACAGAGAGTCCCTGTCCAGCAATGACTTCCTGGGAGGAGTTCGCCTCAGCTTGGGAGGAGGTAAGAGCATCTGCTGCTACATATTCCTTTGAGTTGAAATCAATTCAGAAGCCTTTATCATTGATTTCATTACTGAATTCACTGACTGCAGACACCAAATTCAGAAGTATCACTTTTTCAGTCAAGCTTTATTGATATGATTAATGTTAATACAACTGGAGCTGATAAGATCTTTTTAATGTCTCCTATGTTCTCCAAGGCTGCAGTTATTTGATAAAAAATACAGTAAAAACAGTAATATTGAGAAATGATTATACATTAGTTTGATATATTTTAAAATGCAATTTATTTCTCTGATGACAAAGCTGAATTATTCAAAGCCATCCAGTATTCAATGATCCTTCAGAAATCATTTACATTTATAATTTGATGCTCAAGAAACATTTCTTATTATCAATGTTGAAAACAATTGTGCTGCTCAATATTTTTTTGTGTGGAAACCACGATACATTGTTTCAGCATTTTTGATATATTAATATAATAGCAGATATATATATCTATAGAGAGAAGATGGAGGGAAAAAAGGGAGGGAACAAAGAGGAAAAAAAGGAAGAGGACAAAAAAAAAAAGAAGAAAGGAAAAAAAAAAAAAAAAGAGACCCCAAAAAAAGAAAAAAAGAAAAAAAAAAAACAAAAAGAAAAAAACAAAAAAGACAAAAAAAAAAAAAAAAGAAATAAAAAAAGAAAGAAAGAAAGATATTCAAGTCCTTTTAAACTGATGTTTGCACAGTGACTATCAAGGAGGGAAAGGAAAAGTGGATGGAAGACTCCACAGGGGAGGAGATCTTGCTGTGGAAAAAGATGATGCAGTACCCCGACTCTTGGGCAGAGGGCACTCTTCCACTGCGCTCTTCCATGGGAAAGGGCAAGTAAAGATGCTGCACAATACCCCCCAAGCCACAGGGGGTTACACATTCCACATTTGTGTGTTGCTGTTACAGCTGTGCAATATGAGAACATTAATGCATCACAGTAATATTTTAAAGTCTTTTTAGGTTAATGCATCTTTTATATTTTTTTTAACATTTAAGGCAGTTCACAAATAATGATGTGGAAATGTGCAGCGTGTATATGTTAATGATATTTATTTCCTTTAAATGTTGCAGCTGAACGGATGTTTTCAAATACAACATCATTTGAATCCTGTTCTTAAAAATGAATGTTTGGAGACCGTAAATGTTTTAATTTGAATAACACTTTGGTTTTAAATGTGCACTTAATGTACGGCCCAAAATGTGCATGTTTAAACACAATGTATTTTAATGTCATAATGCTGATTTACTCCATTGTGAGCACCTTCTTTTTAGGAGCTACACAAAAATACCAGCATTTAATAAATATTACATCTTTTTTAAGAATCCACATTGTGTGCTGTGCACTCAATTATAGATAGTTAAAATTATTTTTCTTAGGAATATGTATATCTTGTGCAACCCCACCTGGCAGTTTTACACTTGCATATTAAAACCCGTTCCAGACTAAATCACATTTCCAGCTGTGATTCTCCGTGAGTAATATCTGCAGTATGTCGTTTTAAATGATTGTTTGTCTAGGAAACAGGCTCTTGAGGTGCCTGTTGCTATAAAGAAAACTCCCACCCACAACATCAGATCTGGAGTCGATCAGACCGAGGTCAGTCACAGAAGTCCCTGTTCATTGCCAGTCTCTCTAGCTCCTCCTCTGTGAGGAGATACTCCTCTACGTATGAGTTGAGCTCATCAGAGGTGGTGGGGTTAACAAAGCACTCCCGATCCACACCATACTCGTCCAACAGCACCATGGTGAAATACGCTGTAGATATATGCAGTGCCTGTCTGTTACATACAAACAAAAAACACATGCAAACAATAATTTACCACTTTTAGATTGGAAACACATGCATAGTGGAGAGAATCAACAAAACATTTTCCTTCAGTATAGAGTCCCTGTTGTTGCAAAACCTTATGAAAGTGTTTTGTCCAAGATATTTTAATGTGGCTTTTATCAAAATAAGGTCTGGTCTTGACTGGTCAATATGTCTCTCCTGGAACTTAAAGTCAGCATTAAATTTGGTTTTCATCCCATGGTATTTGATATACAATGAGAAAGCTTAGACTTGATTTTATCAATTGGGAACCTGCAGGATATTAAAAAAGTAAATATGGTTAATTTCATGTTGACTGAGTATTTGTTTGTAATATTGCCATTGTCATCTGCCAGTATGACTTCCATGTAAGTCCTTAAATACAACAGTTAAATATACAGTATTTATCATGTAAACACTACTGTAGATACTCGGTAAGTTACCTAAGTCCCTCTATGACTTCAGGCTATAGTTGTTGTTCTTTGATGCGGCCCACTGCACGAAGTGGAGTTCCTAAAACATGTCACAGATCAAGACCACACCCAGCTTTCTGTGTCAGAACATTCCCACAGTCATATAAGTATGCTTCGTAATGAGATTGTAACTCTCCTTTCTTAAGATTATTTTTGCTTTAATCAAGGAAGTATCTATATTACCTGTAGCATAATATTCTGAAGCCTGTACTTCTGGTTAGCGTTATCTGGGGTAGACACAACAAGAAGCCTTCTCTTTTCATAAAACTGGTCAAGCAGAGCACCAGCGGACCTGACATCTGTTTTTATGTCCATTACTAAAAGATAAAGCAAACGTTTCACACAACAATTTGAGAAAAATATTTGAATGTATGTGTTTCAATTAAAAATACACATAACCTCAAGCACATACACACTGAGCTGCTTCATCGGACCAGTTGAGCTGACAAACGCGAGTTGCAAAACCTGTCCTTTCGAAGCCAGGATCACAATGGTATTCACATACAGCCCCATAATTATTGCCATCAGATAGCCATGCATAGGCGGCTTTAGCTTTGGACATCGCCTCACTGAGGGGAAAAAAACTTTCAGTTTAAGACATATATACCACTCTATAGTACAACAAAAGTGCAGCTGACTGGATCTAGAGAAGGGTGTTAAAACCTTAAGTCATATTTTAATAATATTAGTTATAGTTAAAGGGATAGTTCACCCAAAAATGAAAATTCTGTAATCATTTACTCATGGCTTTATTTTTCTGTGGAATGCAAAAGAAGATATTTAGAAAAATGTCTCATGTAATGAAAGTCAGTGGGGTTCAATATTTGTGATCCACACAAGTCATACAAGTCTGAAACAACATAAAAGTGAGTAAATGATGACACCATTTTCATTTTTGAGTAGACTATCCCTTTAACACTTTGAAGCAGAAGCAAATCAAAATATTATACTGGCTTTACTTTCAACATGCACTGTAAATTTGCATGTGGCTATGTTGCGAGCCTGGTCAGAGACTTTATATCGAATTACATGTATTCCTTCAGGAAAGTCGGATCCAGACTCCGGTCCATTTCGCAAGACCCTGATAAAGGATGCAAAAATGCAGTTTACAAGTTGCCTCTTTGACACCGAGGAAGTTGGATGGCTTTCATAAAAATGTGATGCACATACTGTAGTGCTCTGTCAGCAGTATCTTTAGAAACAGGACGCTCCCATGAAACCAGGGCAGTTACTTTTCCTGGTTCTGCTACCTTCACTCTGGACAAAGGACATTTCAGCTTGGGGGGGTCATGATCTGAAACAATGTAATTTTTATTCATTGTTACAATGTCTTCTCTCTGGCCTAAATAATGATATTATAGCATCTGCAAACTATCAATGAATACAATTCATTTCCAAATGTACCTGCACACGTCGGTTCTGTGCCACTCCATGTTCCCTCTTCTTGGCACATCCGGTAGTGATCTCCCTCAATCTGGTAGCCTTCATAGCAGTTGTAGTCACACCTGGAGTCTACCACAAAACCACGGGTGCAACTGTACAGACCGTGGTCAATCAGAGGCAGAACATGGCAATGTATCTCTGAGATTCAGACGTAATATAAACACATGGATGGTTCAACTAAGGATAGATTGCCAAGTACTCTGCAGCAGCTGCCTAATACATGTTTCTGAATCAAAGAGCTAGTTTCTCTGACACAATTATTATGACACCTTTTAAGTATACTTACTTCGACAGACAGCGGATCCAGACCAGCGGCGGTTGGGCATGCACTGCACAGATGATCGGCCCAGCTGTTTATATCCTCGATCACAGGAGAGCAAACAGTGAGTTCCAAGCGAGCCCCAGTGGTGCCCACCTCGAGGAGAAAAGCAGGACACTTCCCCATTACATGGCACATTACATGGCACAGTACATGGCACCACTGCGGATCTGACAGCAAAAATGTTTTTTAAGTAACTGCAGCATCTCGCAATTAGCCATATTGTATAATTTGTGAGTGTATTTTTACGTTTGTAGTCCAACTGAGGGGTGTAATAAGTCTCATCCTCATGCACAACTTCATTGGTGTCATGGTAAGAAGACGCTGAGCCTAAAAGAGCAAACATAAAAGCTGAAGCTTTGATCTCAAAAAAGTCTTCTAAAAGTAATCTTACAAAAGACAGTCAAAATATTGGCCAGCACATCATAGCAACAAATCAGCTGCATCATTAGTATCCTGCGGCCTCAGCAGTAGAGAAAAAATATCCCCAACCACCCCTGTTTTTGTTTCCAAGCAGCACAACCACCATCATCATTCTTTCCTCTCACACACGTTTTTATGGTTTCACATACACAAACCTCTTTAATACTCATTGGGGGAACTCTTCAGTTTATAACCATGAGCTTTCCCTAAAAATAAAAGGATAATTTCAGGAAAAATATACTGAGAAGATTGTTAAAGGGAGCTTTAAAAACACAAAGTTCAATACTGTACAGTATGTGTTAACGTCAGACGAAATCTAGGACAGAATTGTTTTAACCAATGTCAAAATCGCATTTGCCAAAAGGTGCTGCTCCCTGCACACAGAAAACTGAAGATCCAGCCAAGTCAGGGTTTCCAAGTCCATGTTTACTGGATTAAGATCTTTGAAAATAATTTTATAGAGACTAGTATTACTATTTAAGTTGTGAAAAAAAAAGAGAGATATGTCTGAGCAAAAGAAGATTGGAATCTAAGCTAATGATATGGAAAGAGGACAATGGCGTGCAAAGATGTTGCCAGGCCTAGAGGGATCTCATTTTAAATATCCATCCAGTTTACAACCTGTTTGTCCTATGTAGGGTCGGGGGATGCTGGAGCTTAACCCAGAGTCTTGGTTTTTAGGCAAGGACTCGTTATCGACAGATGGACATATTTTAAATACATTAATTTAAATATAGAAATGTAGAATTCATACTCCTAGAGACTGACTGCAGCTGCCTACAGTCTAAACTAAAGAGTTGTAACGTACCAAGACTGTGACTCAACATTTGTCAATACCCACACTGCTTTACAATACCTGGGAAACATTATGTAGCTGTCCTTAAGGGGAAACGTTCCAGTTTGTGTGAGGAAAATGTTGTTCTCATTTTCACAAACTATTTGATTCTCATTTTCGTAAACTATTTGGAACTGTGCAGAAAGCCAAACCTCATTGCTCTTTGCCATTTGTTTTGAATAATCAATTAACTTGCATAGCATATACTGTACATGGCAAGATATTTATTTCTTGCTTGCTTGTTTGGCTTCCAAGGTGGGACAATCGACCCAGAGATGACAGAGGTAAAGTTCTTCATTTTGTAGTTCAAATTAGGGCTCTTGACACAGATGGTGAGCTCTCACTCAGTCATTTACTGGGTCACTAGGTTATAATTACAACTGTTTAGACATTATGGAAATGATACATGAAATGGTGATCAAGGATGAAACAAAGTATCTTTAAGTCTATGTTTTGTAAAAACTGCTCATTTAGCCAAATGTACGTGACTTGTTCCCCTGGAATCATTCAGACAAACTAGTGGGCAATTGAATGACAATGGGGCTTTGAGAATCAAACTGGAGGGAAAAGGAACATGACTAAAACAGAATTAACAAACAATGTTTAAAAGTTGCTTAGTCTGTCAGTTTAGCCTGCATACTACTATTGAATCCCACGCAACCTTCAAACGACTGGCGTCTTGTATCTCAGCACAAAATTTCTTCCACTATTGCACTATCGGACTTGAAAGTCTTCTGTGTAATGAGCACTTGGGCGGATGGTGGCACTGCTCTTCCATGATCGTTTTTCTTGAAACTCCAATAATATCTCTGAAACTCTGGTCAAACAAATAAGGTCTAATGATTAGTATTCCATAATAGCAAAAGGAATTAGAAAATATCGAATAATTAAAGATCAAAAATATATCAGGGTTGGTAAGACAGAAATTAGTTTAGATTTATAGGGTAATATATATATATGTAATATATATGCATATTATTATTATTTTTTATTACAGCAGGATTATTACTGCAGGATTGAAGATGTTTTGAAACCATGATTCATTCATTACTAATAATCACGCATTTGATCAATTCTGAATGAATGAATATAAATACAGCCTCTTCATGCGAATCAGTCTTAATGAACAATATGGCATTAATGGGAAGACTCCTTTAAAAAGTAAGTAAACAACTCACACACTTAGATATTCACTGTGTTACATCAAAATAAGACTTAAAATGGCCTGAAAACATGATCTGTGGGAATTTTTAGTGAGTAAATCAGCTTGGTCAAATTTAAAGTAAACTGTGTCTGTGACCAATATTTACTTAGCTTTGATGACTGATGAACCGAATAATTCAGAAATAGTTCAAAGTTAAAAAAAGAATAGCTGAACACAATAGTTCACAAATAAAATATATTGTTTAAATTGTTAATGACTTGAGTTATTATTTTGGAAATGTAATTTTGTTTTTTTTGGTAGTGTGAGTAATCTTTATTTAACCAAAACGTGGTGACGGGACAAAATTTCATTTGTAAAAAAAAAAAAAAAGGATTTTGCCTGTTTTGAGAACACACAAACCCATATATTCTATTATAAATAATGTGAGTAGTGTGTTCACACTGAAAACTGCAATCAAAAGTGCATTTCGTGTACCTGCATGACGAACCTATTAAACCAAAAAAACACAAACAGTGTGAAATGCTGAAACGTAGCGGAAGTCTCATGTTATATATTTTTGTATGAAGTAGAATTCTTCTGTTAAGTGTTAATAGTAGAGTTAATGGTTAATAGAGTTCCATGCGTACACTAGACGGTGTTTAGTGCGTGATTAGTCACTGGTCGCCGCCTACTGGCGTAACTATGTAACCTATAAAAAAAAAAATCAGTCTTGTCAATAAAATTCAAGGACTTGAAATAACTGTTGTACAAAGTATTAAAGACTTCCCTGCTATGCAGCAGATACTTACTTTGCCAGATCATACATTTTGAGTGGACGACGTCTCTTACGCACCACGCGCGGTCGCTGCTGTTGTCGAGAGGCCCTTCCGCGATAATTTTAGTTTGTTTCTAGTGTGAACACAATATTGTTATGTAAACACTTCTTGTTGCTGTTCCTCCCTGCAATTACATTTCATAACATTGCATTTTGCAGGTTGCGGGTATGCTTCATTGCTGTACAATGTGACAAATGTTCTAGGTAGCACAACGACAATAAAAAAGTAAACTTTCTTTTGTTGGTAGTGCAATGAAATAATCAGCTGAACTTAAAGTTCTTATCTTAACCTTTGGTCTTTAGCTTAACATTGCATTTTTGTTTGCAATAATGCACTTCAATGTCCTTAACATTGTGTTTTTGTTTATAATATGCTCTTAAATGTGTCCTGTACTGCTTGACTTAAGCATTGTTTATCTTTTATTTTGTAAATGAAGGCTGGAGCAGTTAATACATTTATAAAAAAAAGTGTACTGGCATTTTATAAGGCACTAAATAGAATGTCTCTGTCACTTTAATACTCGAATTACTCCCGATCCGCCTCTTCCATTTAAGGGCACATTTACTTTTCTCGGCCGAGAATAAGTCTTCCTGGTTTCATGATATAGTAGCCTTCCCCTTTAAATGGATTTTGGACCAATGCAAAAGTTGTGATCATAGGATCAAAAGAACTAACTGGATTCAGTTAGGAGGGAATCCTTTTAATTTCGCAACGTTTCGGCGCATCAGGTAAGCGAGCTCTCCATGTTTAGTCCGCCCTCCTTTGCTTTTCTCAAGGAACTGGAAATGACAATGCTCGAGTCTGTTGGTCAAAACCGCTGTGTTGGAGCTACATAAGCATAAAGCATCAGCCTAGCCTACAGCCATAATAGCAGGATATTAGGTATGTGGCATACTTTATCGCGACGTTTTTCCAGGCAACTATGAAACTGAAAGATCTAACATGCATAGATTCCAAGTTTGTCTTGTAAAACCGCAAATGCTTGAGCTGCGAAATTGTAGACCGTATCAACATGACGCGCTACAGCCTCATCTACATATTCAACACGTCGCGCACATATTTTGATATCTGATGACATTTCCGAGTATGTGGGATCGGTGTGTTATGGATATGGCGAAGAAATACACGGCATGTCTCTCTCCATCTTAGACCGCAGGACCATTTGGTTGTTTAATCTCGGTTATCTGTGAACGTGATTTGTGTTGAGAATTAATAGCATACGATACACTGGCGTTCCTTGACTTTTAAGACATTAAAAGCACAAATTCAATTAGGTTCTTTTGTTTTGACACGTTTTAGATACTTGATACACTATTCAATATTTTTTTTATAAATGATATCAGATTAAAATTGAGATTTTGGTCCCACTTAAGATGCCTTGACCTTTTGACCTTAGATCTGAAATAACCTAAAAATTAAAATCATACTACAGTGTCATCATTTTGACAGTCCGTTGCAATGACTTTTGAAATTGAGTTGATTTTTAAATTAAAATTAGTATTACATTTAACTGTTTTTAATGATTAACATATTTAGCGGACTCCCACATTTTGTGTTCCACATTTTGGTGCAGGAACAGAACATTTAGTAAATGATTTTGTTTTCAGAATTTGTACAGAAGTTGAAGTGTTAAATATACGTTTCTTTCTACGGTGAAACCCTGTAGAAAATGAAGGGGAAATAAACTGCTCTTTATAAAATTGTATTTGACCTCCTGAGGTTGATGATAAACACTCTCTGAAGGTTAATAATCTCCTTTCTCTTACGTTTTAAATTTAAAATTACTTCATTTTTTTTTTAAACGAGTTTGAGGGCCTGTTTTGTACCCTATTTTTGGAAAGGATATATAGGTGGCGAAATGTATGTGGATGTTATTAACAGATTCTGAGACTGCTCTGAAATAATTCAGTCTAGTGGCACTATAAACATCTTGATTTAGTATTGCATTTTCCGATGTAGTACTATTCATCAGTTTGTGTGTTTTTAATTTTTTTTGTCCTACTCAACCCAGTAAACTTGCAAGCATTCTGTTGAGCTGCTCAGACTCGTCTGCTGGTGTTAAAGCAGGATAACGGGCCGTGGAATGGCTTTGCTGACCTTGCACAGAACGCAGTCTATTTGCACAACACCGGTGAGTTTTATTTTGCTTAATGAAAATGTGCATTTCTAAAATGCTACAGAAGAAAATCTGCACTTTTTGTGTGTCAGTTGCAGTTCTCCACACATGCTTTCACCCTACTCCCACGCCCTCCGTGTGTGTCCAGTTACTCTACACCTTTTTCTGTACACAAGTTTATGTATAATTTGGTAGTGCTCCAAATGCTTTCCAAATTTGCTGTGAATCTGAATATGAGAATTCATTTCATGCTGTTCCCCCCAAAAAAAGCCCCAGAATTATGTGAGGATTCTGCTAAAGAGTCAAAATGCCTGATAACTTTTATTGCTGTTCTTGAGCGATATTGGACCATGTCAAGTTCTCTGTCTCTATTGTTTGTTTGGTAGGCTTTGTATTTATTATATAGCACAAGATTCCCCTTTCACTCATAACCCATGCATACTGTGGATCTACTTCTATAAAACACTATGTTCAGACTATTTTGAGTGAAGTCTCACCAGAGCTTTAACCTAAAACCTCATTGCCCCTCCTCTCCACCCCCTCTCTTCCTTTTCTTCTTCTCTCTGTCTGGACACGTCAGTCACATAACAGGTAATGTTACTGTCTCCTCTTTCATTCCATAGAAGCACTGATAACAGCCTCTTTGGTGTCCTTCTCTCTGTCTTCCTCTCTCACTCTATTCGTTTCTCTCTGTTTATCGTCTTTAGTATGAGCTTCCTCAGTGTCTTATCATACTGTCACTGCATTACAGTTGGCAATTTTGTCCAAACGCCTAGTCATTGTGTTTACAGGTTTCGTTTGAAATTATTTATTTTTTATCCAGTCACTCATCTCGGAGTGAGTTATGGGTGAGAAAAAAGGCTAAAAAGCCCTTCCCAGGTGCAAGTTTTTATTCAGCTGTTTTGGCAAATAGCACTTACTGAGTCAGATGATCCAGAGGAGTCAAGCAGAATCTACTGCAGAGTCTGTTTGCAATTAAGTGCATCACATAATCAGTTCACCCACCACCCATTTTTAACATCACCATTCTCTGGGCAGGTCTTAGGGTTATAATGTCCTGTAACTTCTAATTCAATAAATTGTAATCAGCTTAAATTTATTTTCAAGGATGAGCCTATCCCAAGAAGAGGAAGACTTCAGAAAAGGTCTGATATTGTGATACAGTTTTAATCATGTGTGTGTATTTTAGTGTATATAGTGTTTCCTCCAGAAATGCGTAACTGATAAATTTTTTATTTCTGCACCCCAGAGAAAGTTTCGCCCTGGTTAAGGGGGCAGTGCTCCTGGTGGAAGAGGGAGAGAGGGAGGGATTACATGAAGAAACCGTACCCTCTCTGCTAGTTCCTAGTCAAGGAGGCCGAGCCTCTGACACTCAACGCAGACATTTGCATGCAATGATTTCGTTACTACGACCGGAGGACACAGTCAAATTGGTTAGGATTTCCTCAACCCACTCTTGTTTAACTACACTGCCTTTCTATGCTCAGGGTCGCCATGGTCATGGTAACTCCAAATTAAACAAAGCCTCTATTAAATAAATGTTGTAATTACAAATGACTGGAAAAATAATTGGTGTGAAAATACCTCATGCATTTGCACTATTTATTGTCCATGTGAGATTTATGGAAGTGTTTGTACTAGCTGCCTGTGTATAATGGAGGCAGTGTTTTGCATATGTAACATCACATGTTCTGCAATGTGGTTTCTGGAAACACTCTGCTATGCAGAAATGACAATAGCTTTGCTTTGTCTTTAAGAATACAGTTACACACAATACAGTTTACTTGCTAAATTGTGTAATAAAAACAGCATGCATGGGTGCTGTGCTTGAATTATAATAATGGAAAGATCTCATTTTAATTGCAGTAATTTTTAATTATTCTAATGAATCCAGCTCAGACTTCTGTGTCTGATTCATTAGCAATGGACCTGAATTTCTCTTTCTCCCTCTCGCAGGCTGTGCGTTTGGAGTCTGTGAGCCCAGTCAGAGTGAGGTATTTGCTTATAGTTGGCACATTAATAAAAAAACAGGAGAGTCTACTTCTTGGCATAGACTTCCCAGGCTTAAACAGGTAGCACATCTTTATAAACTAAGTTATTAAGCCATCACAAGAAGATTTTATTTCATTAGAGATAAATTCCGAAATATTCAATTGTATGTGTGACATACCTGTTAAATGTTTGTATATCTATTGTCTTACAGCCTAAATACTGTTGCATTTTTGATAACATCTGTTCACAACACACAACTGAATCAAGGAGATTATTTATTTTGAACATTCTACTTTTTTGGAAATGGAATGTGCAGATATTTTGCAAACTTGGTGTCCTTGTTTAGTAGCAGGGATAATTCACCCAACAATTAAATTTATTTACTTACCCTCATGTCACTCCAAACCTGTATTACTTTATTTGTTCTATGAAACATAAAACGTTATTTTGAATAATGTTGGTAACTGTTGAGATTTTTGTATATGGACAAAAACATTTTTCAAAATATATTTTGCACATATGAAAAATATACACTATTTAAAAAAAAAATTTGGGGGGGGGTGAATTTCTTTAAACATTTAGCAGATTTTTAAATAAAATGTCATTATTTCAGCTTGTCAAGAAATGTCTCTCACTCATTTTCTCTCGCTCTCTTTTTTTTATTTTTATAAACTCTTCCTCAGTGATGAGTGCACTATTGGACTTGTCTTGCCAATATGGAGTGACACACAGGTTTACCTAGATGGAGATGGGTAAGAACATAAAACTGATTCATTCTGACCAAAAATCAATTAATAAAGTGCAAATATATGATAATAATAGCAGGGAAAGCAAAAAAACGCAAAAGTGTGTGTTTAACTTTCAATTTTATGAAAGAGCAATCTTGATATCATTATCTTGTCATTAAAGTCAAATTTCACATAAGCTTTTAATGTGGTTTGAGATTTTAAATTGAAGGGAGCTCAAGTACAAAGTCTTTGCTTCTTTAGAAAATTAGGAAACAGTCAACACTAAACTAAATATAACTGAACTTGATCTAAAATAAAAAAATGTAAACATTTAAAATAAAATAGAACTGTGCTTGGTTTGAATGGAAAACCTTCCACTTTATAATTTATCTTAGTACACTGTTAAAGCCTCCACCCCAGACTTCTGCTTTTCTGACTGTTTGTTGCACTTGTTCTTTTACAGAGGTTTCAGTGTGACATCTGCAGTAGTGACACGAATCTTTAAGCCTGTGTCCATTCAGACGATGTGGTAAGGTTTAAAGCAGGAAATGCTGAGGAAACAACTCGTTTCCTCAACCATCAACGACATACAGTATGACTTTGGTCTTGCAGCCAGCACACACTTAACTGCACACAGTTATAATGCTATTTGTTTTATTATTCTGATATTGCCTATAACTGTCTTTCTTCTGGTCCTTAGTCAGTCATCACATGTACCCTGTTAGACTTCTGCATAAAGCCTCTAAATTAGCTCTGTAACTTGTAAATGTGTTTGTTGATTGCTTGTTCACAGCACTCTCTTGTCTCTCTTACTTTGCTCAAGGTCAGTGTTGCAGGCGCTGCATGGCTGCTGTGAACGGGCCGTACGTGGGGCTGTCATACCTGGCTGCGGACTGGAGTGGGCACAGCATTACAGAGAGAACGTGGAATCCGACCAGCACTGCCTTAATGAATGGGCGGCCATGACTGGCCTGGAGTCAGTCAGGAAGGACACTGGAGGGCGATCGTCGTCGAATCGGGAGTCAGTGGAGAGGGAGATCAAAGCCCAGCTACGAGATATCATGAGGACTGAGGACTTGGAAAACATTACATCTAAGCAGGTAAAATGAAAGGGAGTAAGGCTTTACTCTGCTTTTCAAACAGTGTCCCACAACATTACCAAGCTCTCCTCTCTAGTCACCTATAGACCACGTTTTATGATCCAATCAGTTCCTGATGGATAAAATGAAGTTCCACTCTATATTTTTGGGTGTAAATAGGTCATATAACAGAAGTCAAATGGTTGAAAACACAATTTCATGTTTACATCTGAACTGTAAAAATTTCACGTTTATTTTACGGACATTACAGATTAAAACACAATGCAATGGAGTGAAAAATACTGGTAAAACACCTGTTTATTTATTTTTTTTAACAGTATGTTATGATTGGTTAACTTTTTGCATATGTATGCAACGTTTTTTTTTGTTTTTACGGTTGTGGGTTTGGTGTCCATCCTTCCATAACAGGCACTTTGCAAAGCCAGTATTGCATTGCGACAACTTGCATGTTTTTGCAGCTTATTCAGAAGGTCGGGGGGGGGGGGGGGGGGGGGGGGGGGGGGGGGGGGGGGGGGGGGTGGGGGGGGGGGGGGGGGAGGGGGGGGGGGGGGGGGGGGGGGGGGGGGCGGGGGGGGGGGGGGGGGGGGGGGGGGGGGGGGGGGGGGGGGGGGGGGGGGGGGGGGGGGGGGGGGGGGGGGGGGGGGGGGGGGGGGGGGGGGGGGGGGGGTTGGTGACGGATTTATTAATTATGCCCCTTTAGGTTATTAAATGTACACTACCATTCAAAGTTTTGGGGTTGGTAAGATTTTTTTTTTTTAAATCATTTTTGAAAGAATTCTCTTATGGTCACCATGGCTGTATTTATTTAGAAAATACAGTAAAATATTAATATTGTGATATTGTTACCTGTAAATAACTTTTCTTTTTTAATATATTTTAAAATATAATTTTATTCCTGGCAAAGCTTAATTTTCAGTGGCCGTTACTTCAGTGTCACATGATCCTTCAGAAATCATTCTGATGTGCTGATTTGGTGCTCAATATACATTTTTTCAGCATTCTAGCAAATTCTAAAGAACAGCATTTTTGACATATTTTTTTTTTTATTAGGGTTATATAAATGTTTTACTGTCACTTTTGACCAATTTTAATGTGCCCTTGCTGAATAAAACTATTAATTTCTTTCAAACAAAACTTACTGACCCCAGTCATTTGAACGGTAGCGCAAGCCTGAAGACACACCTTTTTAAGACTCTCTTCTTCTAGAACTTACTTAAGGTTAATGTGCCTGGGCTTGTTGTCTTATCCACAGAATCTTTGTGGTATAAACATGAGCAGCATTCAGGAAGTCGTTTAGTGAGAAGCTTGATTTGATGTTTGTAAGCATTGTATTTCATGCGACTTGCCATTTAATGTGATTTGTATCCCAAACCCATGATCTTGGAGTTTCTAGCACCATACAGTTGAGCTACAGTCACTCTTTCTGTGTGTTTTTAGGTGCGAAAAGCCCTGGAGTCCAAAATAGGCATAGACATGAAAGACTACAAGGAGTATATTGACAATGAGATGATGGTCACAATGGCACAGATGGACAAACCTTCCAGAATCTTGGACTACCTTTACTTGGTGACTGTAAAGGTCTTCTGCCTTGTCTGCTATACTGTTGGAAAATACACAGTCATTTATTTGTCCTCTCTTCCCCCAAAGGGTTCCGAATGGAATGCTGCCAACTTTGAAGAACTACAGAAGAACAAGTATACAGGATTAATTAGGATTAAAATAATAATTAATGGTCAAATTCATATATTTTAAATAATTGAGTTATCCTTTTAAATTAAAATTTTTCTGCAGCAGATGAATAGAAAGAACAATTATTTTTATGATTTTTGTTTTTGGTAGTGTGGGCTACATCCTGAATGTTACCATGGAGATTGACAACTTCTTTCCAGAATCTTTCACCTATATGAATATCCGAGTTTACGATGTGGAGGCGACCAACCTACTCTCACACTGGAACAACACATACATGTTCATCAGTGAAGCAAGGTGCTCAACACACACACACACACACACACACACTCCTCTTCCTCATTTTGGTTTATGGATGACATGCATTTAGTTTTTGTGCTTGCAGTCTGCCTACCCTGACTGTTAAATGCATTGGTTTATATTAAGGCACACATGCAGTATGGAATACCTAACCCCCTGTGAAATATATTAGCGTATGTCTTTGTGTTCGGTCTAATTCTAATATATTATGTCATTGTTTTGTACTGATGATAATACAGGAAGAGTGGACAGGCCATACTGGTCCATTGTAAGATGGGCGTCTCTCGCTCTGCCTCCACAGTAATTGCTTACCTGATGAAGCAGCAGGGCTGGACATTAGACCAAGCCCTCAACCACGTGAGAGAAAGACGGCCTATAGTGCAGCCCAATGAAGGTTTCCTCAAACAGCTGCATACATACAGCGGCATCCTCAATGCCAGGTGACTTGCACTCTCATAATGGTGCTGTACCGAGATCGGTCATCATACTTGAACAAACAAGCATTCACACAGGAATACTGACATTTTCCCACTTGTGTAGTATCTCAATAGATGTTCAGGTACAAACAAGTCAAGTCTGGTTTATTGTTCAATCATGTGTTGACTGAATAGTGCAGATACACAAACTCATCTCAAACAGTCACAGCTATGTAAGTTTGGGATCTTGGCAGAAGTCTCTTACGCTCACCAAGGCTGCATTTATTTAATCAAAAATATCGTGAAATATTGTGAAATATTATTACAATTAAAGCAAGTATTTTTGAGATGTATTTACTTCTTGATGACAATCTTTTAGGCAGTCATTACTACAGCTTTATCCCCATAGCTTATTAGAATCATTCTTGTATGCTATTTGCTGCTCGAGACATTTCTTATTATTGATGTTGGAAACTGACGATTAATATTTTGGGGGAGAAATGATTAAAATTTTTCATCGGATACATTTTTTTGAAAGTTCAAAAGCATCAATAAACCGCATTTTATTTTAAAGTAAATAATACTCTTTTGTAGACTATAAATGTTTTCCACTGTGACTTATTCAGCAGAGTCGAACGAATTAATCACAGTATTATTTCTTTCAAAAGAAATCTCCCGACTCCTAACTATGGATTTCCATTGAACGTTAGTGTATGTTATTCACAGCTTTCTGAAATACTAGAGTCTGATTGATCACTGCAGCATAACTGTTTACTACACATTTAAATTATAGACATTTCGATATATGTACAAAATATAGACACAAATTGGTATTTGCCGAGGCTTTATGCAGCATTTGTGTGCAGAGACAGATGTGTCAAATTAATGGAATTAATTTCCGTGCAGTCTCTTTCTCTGTACTCATTGAGTGGGATTCAAGACCTTTTTTAAACAAAAATTGGACAGAAAAACTAAAATAGCCTTTTTGAATTTTAAAAAACAAACTGTTATAATTGAAACCACTCACAGAATTAGGTATATAATATATATCTATATAGTAAGATATATATAATATATGTATATATACAGTATATATATATCTATATATATATCTATATATATATAGTATATATTATATTTATAAGCAGTATAGTGTCACCTTTCCAGTAAAAGTACTGGGGAAAGCTCCAAACTTGCATTGTTCCATGCGATAAACATCGCCCAGTGCCCTCTGTAGAAGGGAAGTTCCCATAGCCATAATTCCGTCCCCACTGTCCACAATGAATCGGCAGCTGCAGGGAGTGACATAACAAAAGAGGAGAAGATGCAGACCAGAGACCCAAAGAGGAAAGCAGTAAGGAGAGGAGGAAAGAGATGTAAAAATCATATCACCTTCAAATTTATTAATGAATTGAATCAGTCATGTCTTTAATTGTTCCATACTTGTTTTTACTAAAAAGTATAGTTTATTTCTATCCTCTTTCTTCCTCCAGTCTGTTGGGTGATTCACTTGGATGAGAAATGTTCCCGACACTTTGGGGCAAGATACGCTACATCCCACCCACATTACTGTACCAACAAGTAAAGGTTATAGCCGCGAGAGCACCAATTCAATTACATTTAGCCATTGGAAGGCCTTCCCGGCAGGTTAATGTGGCTTCTTTCCTATTGCACAATCCTCATCATATTTGCGGAATGAAAGCGAATACTTTTTCCTTAGTATTCTGGGGTGCTGATTCCAAATAGTGCAGTGTTTTTCCTAGCAGCAATCACATGACTTTCTCACAGTATATCGGGCATTTTTCATTGCATTTTTGCTTTTGACACGCCATTTGTACGGTGAAGATGTCTTGAATTAAATCCCTTAATCACCAGAAAACTGCCACAAGTCAGGATTCCCTATCTTTTCTAGAGACCAACTATTTGTCAGAGGGTTTCTGGAGCCGATTTCCATATTATGAATTATTCTGAAGGTATGAATATTTTATTCCTATCCTGATTGCACGGTTAAAATGATGGCGCCGACGTGGCAGAATACAATCTAACGTGACCCAAGATGTTTGGTTGATCTATAAAAAGAGAGGGGAAGGATAGGAGATCGTGTTTGTGATAAAACTGTACATGATGAATAGTTGTTATCGATTTTTTTGGAACTCTCATAATCAATTTTGTAATACTAGTTAATTTATTGAAATTAGCTGATTTCTGTTTTTCAGATGCAGTGTTTTTGTTTTAAATGGGTCATATGGTGTTGCTAAAAAGAACATTTTTTTGTGTTTTTGGTGTAATGAAATGCGTTTATGCCGTTTAAGGTTAAAAAAACATTATTTTCCACATCTGTACATTATTGTTTCTCTCTATCCCCGCCTTTCTGAAATGCGTCGATTATTACAAAGCTCATCGTTCTGAAAAGCAAGTGAGTTATGATTGGCCGAATACCTCAAGCGTTTGACAGAAATATTACGCCCCTTACCATACTGTTGATGACGTGTCCCGGCCGGAGCGACGAGACAAAAACAGTAAAACCCATTATAAACAAGGCATTTGTTGCATACAGTGGGTACATAATTACAGATTATAATGACTTAAACAGTCTTTTTACACGTTGCGTGGCATCGCGCCACATAAACATAAAACCACGTCTGCATTTGTGATCGGAGAAATGACAAACAACAAGCGCTACACTACACTGCCCAAAAACTCGCGTTTGAATCATCAGTGGCAATTCTTTAAATATGAACACGTACTTACAGGCTGTGAGTCAGAAGCGCCAGGACTGTCCTTGCAAAGTGGATGGCCGCTGCTTTTTAGAACAGACATAACCGGCGTGTAGGCTACTTAATCTCCCAGGAAACAGTCCTCTCCTCCGTAAAGCGTTTCTCATCAACCAAACAAAAAAAAAAAAAACAAAAAAAAAAAGCAAAAGATTATTGGGTTAAATGTTTGGAACATGGTGTAAATACCATCCCCTTAACCGCTGATTTCTAGTCGTGTCCTCTTTTGGAAGACCAAACAAAGTAGTTTCGCTTTCACAACGAAAAACAGCTTCTTCACGACATGGTGGCAGCGGCGGCAGCAACAATACTACAGCGAGAATCAAAGTTACGCCTTCTTTCTTGTGTGAATATTTGGGCGGCGTTATGCAAATTTTCACACATCGTGACGTAGACATGTGGGGGTGTGTTATAATGAGCCATTTTAGGTAGGCGTGGTTGACTTAACTTTTATAAAGAATATCTCTTTGGATTTGAGACTTTAGTCTTTGCAACTTTACAGATCTTCTTTATGCACCAAGAGCTTAGCTTGTAACACTCCAAAGAGAAAGGAAAAATTTAAATCACATCATATGACCCCTTTAAAAAGTGGTTTGGGTGCACTGAAATGAAGTACTTTTTTTATTATTTTTTTTTATGTTTGCAACACTTTATCCTAGGTGTCGTCTAGCCCCAGCAGAAGTGGCAGGATGGATTTGTTCTCTCTAATGCAGTCTATTCAGCTTGACGATGAGGACAGAGGGATCGATAAAGAGGTGAAGAAAAGAAAGTCTTTGATATTTTTTTTCCCAAGTATCTTTATTAATCAGTTTCGCTTTTGAACAAAGCACATAAAAACAAGCATTAACTGAAGAACTCCTGTTGTTTAGATCACTGTCAGTCAGAGACTTTCTCCTGTGCAACAAAGGCGGAGTCATGGAAGAAGAGGCTTGGCTCATCAGAGAGTGCATGTTGATGTTTCTCCTGAACCAAGCAGCAGGCAGTCACAGAACACCAGCCAGGATGAAGCTGGTATCTGAAGCACTTTAAAAAAAGATCCGTGGTAAGAAATATGGAGAGAGAGGAATAAAAACGTAGAAAGGTGAGGAAAAAGAACACAAATAGTGACGTTAATATAAAGGAAACTCTTGCACAAGTCTTATCCTCCTGATTGTATCATTTCAAGTTCTTTGACAAGTCATTGCACAATAAAATTAGGGAATTTATTCATATAGATGCTGTATTAAGGCTCATTTAGGTCATTTGAATTTTTAATTATACTATATTCAATATTCAACACATGAAAGCACATGGTTGCATATCAATGGATGTCTCACAAATTTTTCCCTCACCTGTCCATCTAGCCCAAAACTCATAAACTGTGGTCAGTTTTAGGTGGATTGTTGAAAAAAATCTATAATGGCCGGTTTCTTTCAGCCACCCCTTGTCAAGTGAGTATTGTTAAAGGAACCGTTTTCCTCAGAGCATTATCATTCAGAATGTCACATTGTGCCTTTTGAAATCTCTGTGTCCTTTGCACCTTCATACTGAGCCATAAAATTCAGTTTACTTCACAGATTTTAATATGGTATTAGAGTGCGAGTGGAGTATTTTTCTATGGCTGTTATCTCTCATGTCATTATACAGAAACATGAACTATTTCTCTCTATAGCTTTGTTTCATGTTGTTTTTAATAAATGAACTAGAGTGTGATTCACACATTTTAGGAGTCCTATGCTATAATCTACTATATAGCTGTTTCTTCTCCATGAATGTGAAGCTTTATGCTGCCTCTGTGGAGTGAAAAAGTGTAGAGGACGCAATCAAGGATTTAAACTTTTTATTTCATGACACTAATACCTTCAAAAACCTTGGGGTAGTAAGAACTGTGCTTTTATTCAACAAGGAGCATTAATCTTGATCAAAAACAAAAAAAAAAAAAACGAAACAAAAAAAAAAAAGCAAAAAAAAAAAAAAGTGAGAATTATACCATCACAAAAAAAAAAAACGCACAATTAAAACAGAAACTTTTTTAAAGAAAATGTATCACAGTTACCATAAAAATGTTAGCACAGCTGTTTTCGACATTGATGATAAAAGAATTTTTGAGCCCAAATTCCCATATTACACTGTCTAATGATCATGGTGACCTTAAGACGTGGTTTCAATTCTGCTGAAATTTAGCTTGGCATTAAGAAGTTAATGACTTTTAATATATAAATACAAAAAGTTTTTATATGCAAAAGATTATTCCATATGCTGTTTTACTGTGTTTTTATATCAGATAAAGGCAGCCTTGGTGAGCTTCAAAAACTAATCTTGCTGACTCCAAACTTTTTGAATGGTAGTGTAGTTCTAGACCGTGAGTAGCTACTCATGCTATATCATATTTTTAACACTGGAGCTATGTTCATTTTGTTTTAATTAGGCCGATGTTGTGTTAATATTAGTTTTTAAACCGGAAGTATGCAGGAACCACTGGAAAGTATTTTCCTAAAAACTGTTCAGTTATTAACCTCTCTCTGCGTTTCAATCATCTGCATGATGGTTCAGTGCCTTATTGATAGAGGTGGCCAAAATAACTACCTTTGTTGTTTTATATTCGTGCAGTTACAACTAACACCGCAACTCCTACATATTAATGTGTCTTTAAAGCTATATGGGTGGTTTTTTTGGGTCTTTCATGATGTCTCCAGTATCCGAACTGTATTCATGCGTTTGTACTGCATGTAGACCTGTCTTGATGCAAGCTGAGTCCCTGTATCTACAATCTGCTGTAAAACCGTTGAAAATGTGTACTGTCATTGCACAAGGGCCAATGTTGGAACCCAAAGTTATGTTGTGGATTTTTCCTAGTATTGAGTCGCCACGTTTTTGCATTCTTTTCACATGAGATGTTTTATATTGTGTTTAAGCGAGTAGATGAGTACCTACCTTACAAGTGCTGATTTTCCTCACCTGGTATAATGTGCTGCTTTATCACTTCAAACACTTGTTACATTTTATTTCTGATGTAACTATAATTCCATTGTTAATATCAGTGCGTTAAATATCAAGACAGTTTATGTGGCTTTTTCCTATTTATGACGAGCGAACATGTAACTTTCATTTGATAATACAATGTTGTCTGTCTATAAATTCAACTGAATTTCTCAGGTGGCTTGAGCAATACTAACGGAAACTCTCCTCATTGTTTGTATCACTTTGAGTGTTCATCCATTGTTGTAAAGATATTCCATTCTGTCTTAATACGCTACTGTAAAATTGTGTGAAATTACACATTAATAATATATATATATACTATCTATCTATATTATATATATACTAGTGCTTTTCCATATATTACCGGAAAGTCTACTCATTAACCAGTTCCATAAATTGTACTAATCAATCATCTAAGTGTGGGGACTGATTAAAATCATTCATCACTATTTAACTTTTTTTTTACTGAGCTGTGTAACACAATTTGTTGTAACCATATTTTAAAATATGTATTTTAATAAAGCACCATAGCAGGGCCACTAATATCATATACTACTGTTCAAATATTTTTGAAAGGCGTCTCTGCAGCTCACCAAGGCTGAATATATTGGATGAGAAAAAGTAAACTATTATTGTGTAGTACCACAATTTAAAATAACTTTTCTATTTTAAAATATGTAAAAATGTATTCCTGTGATGCAACGCAAAATTTTCAGTGACTATTACTCCAGTCGTCAGTATCACATGATCCTTCAGAAATCATTCTAAGATGCTACTTTGGTCTCAATAACAGTAGTCATTGTGAAACACCCTGCTGCTTAGTGTTTTTGTGGAAACCACGTTTCATTGATGAATAAAAAGCTTTTTTTGTCCCATTACTAATGTATTTACTCTCAATTTTGATCAATTTAAAGCACCCTGCTGAAAAAACTATTAAAGAAAAAAAAAATCGTACTGACCCCAAATGTTTGCACAGTAGTGTCATTTGCAACAGTCTGAAGTGTTTTGTCATTTTTATTGCCTGCACTGCATCAGGAAAAGCATTTTAAGAACCTTATAAATTACAAACAACTATTTTGAATCAAACTGAAAACAATCAATTCACTGTCAACCCAAAGATTTCTATCCCAATAATCAAACTGGTATAACGTGTTGAGGACCCCTATGTAATCGACTCAATGAATACACAGTTTGAATGTGAGAATATTTATATTTACAGACAAAAGCCACATTTCAGAACAGTAATAATAATAAAAAAAATTGATCCTGCAACTTAAATGAATTTTCGCCTTTGTTCACTAAGCATGACGTCCGCCCTCATTCAATCCGTCCAATGTCTGATTCGCAGGGGGGGGGGGGTGTTACACCAATTATTCGATACATTTACATCATTAACTGGCCATTAATGTACTACTTAAGGAAGAAGAAAACAACTCACCGACTCTGAGCGAAACTTCCATGGTACCTCTCGATAAACAATCTGCGTGATCCCTGCCTCACGACACCGCTGAGCAAGCACCTCTCCTACGGCACGGCAAGCTGCTACAGACCGTGTGGAGCCCAGCTCACGCTTCAAAGCCCACTCCTTCGTGGAGCAGGACAGCACTGGATCTATTGAGTCACTTGAGTACACCTCAGCTGTGATGTGATGCTGTGTGCACCTGAACACCAACCTGAGGGAGGGACGGTACAGAACAAAATAGCATCAGTTCAATATTCATGCACAGAGTACATTTGTTTTTCTATCCGGAAAAGGCTTTTAGATTGTATTACATCTTGCTCTGCAGAACTTTGTAGATGGTTTATAATTCACATCTATTTTCTAGTCCTCGGAATGCATACAAACCTTTGATAATATTGTTTAGAGGGCCACACTGTAGCCCAGCCCCGATCCTTCACTGCAAGGGCCATCTGTTCCAGGTTTCTTGGGTTTCGGTTAACGAATGTTTTATTGATGGCTTCATTATCACTAATCGCTGGTTCTGGCTCAGGTGCTGTCTGACTAGATTTCCGAGCTGGTGGGAAGGGACACATCATAATCATTTTGTTTGAATTAAATCGAGAGATTTCAACCATGCGATGCTGTTGTATTTGCTCAAATTTCAAATTTGTGGAGAGAAAAAAAAAAAAAAAGTTGTGAAGAGCTGTTCAATGCCAATAATAAAAGATTAATTTAATAAATAATTTATTAAATGATTTATATGTAAATTCTTATAATTTCTATATGTCAATCAAGGAACTTATAAAAATGACCACTGAAACTCCTTGCACAAGTCAATTTCATCTTTTAACAAAACGAATTGTTCCATAAGTCTCCATGATAAAATGGAAGAAATAAGAAGTTTGCAATTAAATGTCATCTGAGGTGAATTTGCGGAGGAAGTTCTATCATGCCACAAATCATAAAGTAAACGTCTGAAATAGGTCTCAGTTCAGTATCCTACGCATCTTTTTGGGTGAACGTACTCTAGATTCAGAGTTACTGGGATGAATCAAAAAAATATCCCCATCTGTCTTTAGTTTTACCCGTCATTCTGATAAGTGACACACAGGGTGCAAAATTGAAAAATTAAAACCTTGTACTCAAATGAAACTACATTTATGTATCTTGTATGTACTGAGCTATGCTTTGATACAAGCTCCGGATTTTTCTCTTTTTTAACAAAATGTGATTTTTTTTTTACCTTGGACTGTTTAATATAATTTCAGCTTTATCTTTAACTGCATTCAAGATGTTTTTAACATTTCAGAACACATTCTGGTGTTAGCAGACAGAATACACTTTCACATGTGACCAACAATTACTCAACCAATTTAAATATTATAGTGAAATATTATCAAAATATTCAACTGAAGGAGGTGACACATCTGACGGAGGTGACAACTGACGGAGGTGACACAACTGAATTGTAGTCATTTTAACTATCAAATACATTGAATTTATTGTTTATAAAGCTTTTATTCAAGAGTCACATTTAAGTATTTTGATATATCATTGGAACACATGATCTTATGGTGGTGACATCTGACGGTGTTGACAAATTTGGCATTTCTTTCACAAAACCAATGGAGTTCATGTAGTAGCCATTTTGTTTTTCTGTTGATGCTAGATGCTAATGTAACCTGCTTCAGGAGAATACAATTATTTAAATATTTCAAATAATTTCCTGAGAAATTGGAAGATGGTGTTGACATATCATGACTGTGACAAAGGAAATATTAACATTAGGATTTAAATATTCTAAAACTAAAACTTAGCAGAGCCTGTCTGACACTGATGTACTCTGCAGAGGTGAACTGTGGCAAGGGGGTCCTTTAGAGTGACAGCTGCCCCTGATATTATTACATTTTATTGAATGTCTGACGGTGTTGACAAAAAGTGGGGACGCAACTTTAAAATCTTATTAAGCATGCATGTGTCATTAAAAAACAACCTTGCTTTGATTATTATTAAGCGTTGCTTTTGATAAGACAAGCTCTTTTTCATCATTAAAAAATCATTTTTATCCATTTTATTGCATATGAACCCTTCTCTGTGGACACACAGTTTTAGATATAGTGAGAGGACATTAAACACAGATTTGGTATAATAATGAGAAAAATTAAATTGAAGGTGATAATTGTGTTAAATACATTCTATTATTAATCCCTCATGACATTTAAAATTGAAAATATTTTTATTTTTTAAAAGCTAATAGCCTTTTCCCCTTGCTGGATCTAAAAAATGAACAAAATCAGCTGTCTTCGTTTGTTGTTATTTGATTTACTTTAGGTCCAAAATGGTTTTAAACAACAACAACAACAACAACAACAACAACGCGACACTCATTTTTAGAGAGCAGATTGTGTATCTACTAATCAACTGCTATAAAATCTTTCTGTTCCGTATAAATTCATTTAACACACAAACATGCAGCAGAGAGTAAATGGATATAGTTGAAGAGTCTAGTTAATGTTATGTTACTTACATGATTGACAGTGAGTCCACGCCGCTGCGGCTGTAGATCTCTGACATTGACCCAACAGCGTGCGAACACTACGGCAGACATCACTGAACAAAGCCATTTGACAGCTGTACAAAATACCTTTAATTTTGGTGACAAATTATAGTTGTTGTTTCTGTACAAACGGAGACAACATGACCCTTCGTATATTAGTAAAATGATTTGACCACTTTCTAGTGCGCAGCCATTTTGTTGTCACACAAAAACTGTTCCGTGTTTCCGAGCAACATGGGTTCCGCTTAGAAATCCTTAAAAAGAATGAAAATAATAACGTTTTATAACATTGTTAATAACAAAATGTTAAGGTATGCTTTAGTTAAACTTAAGGTATTTAATAAAACATTCTTTAAGATCCTTAAACCACAATTATTAAAATGGTATAGTTATACTATCATGATATAGCCTACACAAGATGGCACTAGTACCCTTCATCCTAGAAAAGAAACTTTCACCCAATACTACACAAAAGTAATAGAAATTGCCATCATGGATTTTTGGCCATGTATTGGTTATAACATGGTAAACTTGGCTTGGAATATTAAATATGCATGTTAAATAGGCTATACCCTACATGTCTTTGGCGTAATACAATTAAGTTGAAATCAAGGTTTAGTTGGCCTACATTCATTTTTTTTTTTTTTTTACATTCACACAATTTGTGATGAACAGTGTGAATCAATATACTCTTACACCTGCTGGTGAAGTACAGTAAGTTCAAATGAAACGGTATTTTTCTCTCACAATCTCCACAGCTTATTATAGCCCACTTCTACATTTTCAGGCAGCTGTGGGCTCACCTCTCTGGACATAAGGGATTTTCTGCATGGCTTGCCATTTTAATTTGGCCAATTTGTTTGTGCTGCACTTTTAGCATGCTGTGAAGAGGCTGTGCCCCAAGACAAAATAAATGGTTCTCTTGCCATTTGAACAATCATGATCCTGTAACCCAAATCCTTGCTCTCAGCAAGAGCTACAGTTTAACGTTGAGCACTTTATATGCTCCTTCAGACCATTAGAAACCTTACGTTTGGGGAGGGGCGTGCAGCTGTGCAAATCATGACCTTACACTCTCCTGTATAGGCTATTGTTTCCCCCTCCTTTAAAAAAAAAGGTTTAATTAAATAATTTCCTTTCCATATATCCATAGAGATCGTTAATGAAAGGATATTTCTCTGTCCTACATAAATCCCACCGGCAGGAATATCCAACCCGAAGGACCAAAGACAAACTACTTTACTTCTGTACATTCACAGAAAAACTAAATATAACTCTCACTACTGCAATAATGATGAGAGCCTCAAGTGGAAATACAATAATAGAATGTAACATTCTAGCATTCCAGGTCAATCACTTGGACGTGATGTGTGTGTATGTATCCATATCCAGAAGGCTACTCATTCACACAAGCACAAACCTTGTCTGCTACCTGCTCCACTGCTTCATATTGACAGAACTAAAACCGAAAATCAATGAACTCATTAGAAACAAAAATGTCACAGTTTGTGCAGAACTAAGGAAAAATTGTTGAATACAACCTTTCTTTCAAGTTCTTTTGAGCAAAACAGAATGCAATGCGACACAAAACAGTATTTATATTATTCAAAATATTACAATTGTTGTTATGAGGAATCAAATTTTCTTTGAGATGAAAGTGATTGATGAACACTGCCATTCAAAAGCTGGGGTTGGTTAGAATTTTTAGTCTCTTAAAAATACAGTAAAAACATAACATTGTTAAATATTATTACAATTTAAAATATCAGGGTTTCTTTTATTCGGGGGGGGGAAAATATGTTTTTAAATGCATTTAGTGTCTGTCGTAATACAACTGATTTTTCCGCATTATACCGTTTCTGACTCAAATATAAGTTTTCTATTATTATCAATGGTCAACACAGTTGTTATTTTAATTTTATAGAAAATTCTGATAACTTTTATTTGATTCTAGAAGAAAAAAACAAACAACTTTTTCAAATACAGGGGGTACGGAAATTATTCAGACCCCCTAAAATTTTTCACTCTTTGTTATATTGCAGCCATGTGCTAAAATCATTTAAGTTAATTTTTAATGTACACACAGCACCCCATATTGACAGAAAAAACACAGAATTGTTGAAATTTTTACAGATTTATTAAAAAAGAAAAACCGAAATATCACATGATCCTAAGTATTCAAACCCTTTGCTGTGACACTCATATATTAAACTCAGGTGCTGTCCATTTCTTCTGAACATCCTTGAGATGGTTCTACACCTTCATTAGAGTCCAGCTGTGTTTGATTATACAGATTGGACTTGAATAGGAAAGCCACACCCGGTCTATATAAGGACCTTACAGCTCACAGTGCATGTCAGAGCAAAAGAGAATCATGAGGTCAAAGGAACTGCAAAGACAGAATTGTGGCAAGGCACAGATATAGCCAAGGTTACAAAAAAAATTCTGCTACACTTAAGGTTCCTAAGAGCACAGTGCCTCCATAATCCTTAAATGGAAGACATTTTGGGACGACCAGAACCCTTCCTAGAGCTGGCCGTCTTGCCAAACTGAGCTATCGTGGGAGAAGAGCCTTGGTGAGAGAGGTGAAGAACCCAAAGATCACTGTGGCTGGGCTCCAGAGATGCAGTCGGGAGAGGGGAGAAAGTTGTAGAAAGTCAACCATCACTGCAGCCCTCCACCAGTCGGGCTTTATGACAGAGTGGCCCGACGGAAGCTCTTCTCAGTGCAAGACACATGAAAGCCCGCCTGGAGGACTCCAAGATGGTGAGAAATAAAGATTCTCTGGTCTGATGAGACCAAGACATAACTTTTTGGCCTTAATTCTAAGCGGTATGTTTGGAGAAAACCAGGCACTGCTCATCATCACCTGCCCAATACAGTCCCAACAGTGAAGCATGGTGGTGGCGGCATCATGCTGTGGGGATGTTTTTCAGCTGCAGAGACAGGACGACTGGTGGCAATCGGGGGAAAGATGAATGCGGCCAAGTACAGGGTTTTCCTGGACGAAAACCTTCTCCAGAGTCTCAGGACCTCAGACTGGGCCGAAGGAACAAGACAATGACCCTAAGCACACAACTAAAATAACGAAGGAGTGGCTTCACAAAAACTCTGTGACTGTTCTTGAATGGCCCAGCCAGAGCCCTGACTTAAAACCCAATTGAGCATCTCTGGAGAGAAATGGCTGTCCACCAACGTTTACCAACCAACCTGACAGAACTGGAGAGGATCTGCAAGGAGGAAAGGCAGAGGATCCCCAAATCCAGGTGTGAAAAACTTGTTTCATCTTTCCCAAAAAGACGCATGGCTGTATTAGGGTGCTTTTACTAAATACTGAGCAAAGGGTCTGACTACTTAGGACCATGTGATATTTCAGTTTTTCTTTTTAATAAATCTGCAAAAAATGTCAACACGTCTGTGTTTTTCTGTCAATATGGGGTGCTGTGTGTACATTAGGAAAAAAAATTAACTTAAATGATTATAGCAAATTGCTGCAATATAACAAAGAGTGAAAAAATTTTTAAGAGGGGTCGGAATACTTCCGTACCCCTGTATATGTTTTTTGTATTAATGAAAAAGCCTTTACTGTCACTTTTGATAATTTAATGCATCCTTGCTGAAAAACAAAATTATTAATTTCTTAGAAAATCATGGGACGTAACATTACTGACTCCAAACGTTTGAATATTAGTTTACTTTTAAACAATACTTTAAATTTCAAAACTCCTTCACACCCCAGTCTCTGTACAAAATTATCTTTTATTGAAACTAAGCTGCTAAAAACATCTGAACCTCCACAACTTTTTGATCTCAGACAGATGAATGCATCAACACGACTGTCCACATCTACACGTCAGTGATGCCTATTTGATCAGAAAATTGGCTCACTCACTCAGTTATGGTGACACACAAAAACAAATGTGACATAAAATGAAGAATGGCATCTGATCATTTCATTTTGATCCCAACAGTTTGTGTAGCTTGGATTGAGTCACAGTGTAATGCAAACATTATTTAAGGAAGGGGGGAGTTAAAAACTATATTTAATCTAACAGCAAACCCACAGACCGTTCGCAAACAGAGCTGGATATAGCATTCAGTTCTGTCATTCATTCCAAATGCAAAGTTTCTTAAAGATGCAACAGCAATTTTTTTTTTTAGCTAGCTACCAGTAATTTAGTTTAACTACTAAAATAACTAACACTTAACTTAAATTAATGAAAATGGTATAGGTATTATATTTTAAATATTTTTTTAAATACAGTAAATATGGTAATTTACTGTCAAACAGAAACAGATTCGCAGACAAATGTTAATGTGAACACCAGAGGTCATGTGTGACAACTACGCTTCTGCTGATTGTTTCAAATATTTCACTACTCATCTTCACCATCACTGTATCTGATGAGGCCGCTCTGGCTCTCTCACACTGATTGACATTCTCCATACGATAACACATGCCTATCTAGATATAAATCAGCTTCAGTCAGTATAACTAGGAAGAATGAGATAAATAGCACACTGTTATTCACAACAAGTTCATTTACCACACTTGTGAGAAAACAAACGCAAACATGTGCCTTAAATACCATTTAATATATATGATGAACATAATGAACTTTGTGGTGAACCAAGGTTAATTTTTTTGTTTTCAAAGTGCTTAACATTTCATCATGCTCAAGGTGAAGGAAAGAGTGATACTGAGGAGAGACATGAATAAGGCTGGCTGCAAAACAGAAGTAACACTTGTCTGGAATGTGTTGGAGATGTGTTGCTATGCAACAGGGATTCCACAATGGTTACCCAGACATGGTTTGGCTGTGTAGATGATGGTGTGGGTGAGGAAAAAAGTGACACAGCCTCCCACATCACACACACACACCCCTCAGCTCTGTTTGAAATGTCAGAGAACACACCTACACACACAAAACACAGTGTCACTTCAGGAAATCTGTTTCATATTCTCCTAACACCTCAAAACATAATGTTTTTAAAAATGAAGTTTAACTTTTGGTTATTCATGCGTCAGCATGCACACCCACATGCATACACACATACCCAGCAACAGTTCATTCAATGTAAACATAAAGCCCTATCGCTAGAATGTGGATATTAAATCTAGAGGTGTTCAATGATCAATAACAACCTTTAAAAGACCCCCTTCAAGTTCGTTAAATCTTGTGAGCATTCTAGCAACGCCCTGCGAACAATAAATGAACAAAGCACAGTTTTGCCAATGTCCTCTGAGTGGCAGTATGTCTCACCGAGAGTCTTCGACTTTGACCACCTGTTTAAGGAAAAGAGCTGTGATTTTCCCACACACTATTCCAGTTTCAAGAAAGAAAGCTGCTAAAAATTTTAGTATGGAGGACAAAAGGAAGGTTATTCAAAGATCAGGGATTAACTGTATACATGCATGCTTTTTTTTTAATTAAGAAATCAAAAACATGATGATTCAAATATGAGCCATCGGATTTTGCGAAAATGCTTATTTGTATATCTCTCACCATCAGTTGTTGCATGCATATATGTTGTACCCCCCAAAAAGGTGCAGAGCTTTGATCATTTAAAAAAGCAGTTAAATATATAATATAATTAAATAGTTACCAAGACTATTATTGGGAGATATAGTGGTGCCAAATGGCTGTATGTATTATAAGTAGTCTGTTCTACTGTTATAAGATCTCATTGAAGTTACATTCAAGTTCGCAGAATTTAAGAAATTTTGACCTTTGAAAATGTTGATTCATAAAATATCAGCAACTGCACCAAATTGGATTTTTTATTTATTTATTTTTTTTCTCAGTTTGGGCCTTTGAATAAACTTGAGGTGTTTTTTTATTCCTCGAGTATAAGCTACATATGAGTCATAAAAGCCTGATGCATCAAATTTGACTAAACAAAAAAACACATATGCAAATGCTTAAAAAAATGTATCGTTTTTTTTCTAAAGGTTCAATAAACCTTAAATAAATAAATAACTTTCTGACTATTATTTCATATATCAAATTGATACTGTTAACGTAACACGTTTTTTTTTTTTTTTATAGATAGATAGATAGATAGATACACTCTCAGAAATAAAGGTACAAATGTTGTCACTGGGGTGGTACCTTTTCAAAAAGTACTAAAATGTACCACTTATGTACTAATATGTACATTTAAGGTACTTTTAATGTACTAATATGCACACTTTAGGGGTAAATAAGGTACAGAGGAGTACTTTTTTTCAAAGGTCCCATCCCAGTGACAGCTTTTTTTTGTATATAACCTACAAATGATAAAGATAAAGATTGCTTCCTGTTGCTGTACACATAATGGCCACAAGGGTGGCTTTGCATAGTTACGGAGTTCAGAACTGAAAGGAGGGAGGAAGTGTTTTTCATGGAATCTAAGATAATGGAATTGTCTGCTGAAGCATAAGATTGGCTTAGCCAATCACATATTTGCAGTCTTAATGGATAGGGTATTAAAATGCACACAGTGTAAATCAACAATATAGTTGAAGCTACACAGGCTGATTGCAGTAATTGCATATAAAGAAGCATGGACAGACATATGCTCACTATGTTATTAATGTTTGTGTGTTTTCCATGACTAGTTTCCACATTTTAATCTTTTGATCTAGGAGTTTTGATTTCACAGATTCTATGTTCTGTGTAGCCCTAGGCTACAAATGAATTCCATTATTTATCATCACTGTCAAAAGCCCCTGAGAGAAGGAGAGGCTGAGAGAGAGAAAGAGAGAGGACAAAGAAAAGCTCCCCATTGCTCCTCATCTCTGTGAGCCTTTGATCCACCTCCAGAACTCAAGTTTTAAAAGTTAACTCTGGTTTGAGGTACAGTAGCTCAATAGTATACAATAGTACAAAGAGTATGAAGATTTCATATTTTTCACCACCGCAGTTTGCATAAAACACAATATACAGACCATCACAGCAGCATTTCTGTGTGCATTTGTTTAATTTTATATAATCACAGATTTAAAAAGTGTTGAGTTTGTAAATTGTATTTGAAGGTTGTGAAATGCTTATTCATCTAAGATTCGGAACAAATAATTACAAACCCAAACATGTGTTGTGACTGCATAATCCAGAATTAGATTTTATGAATGGGTTTTCAAATATTGGCATTTTCTTTGCACTTCTCAGTAGACGTTATTCGTCTGAACCAACAAATGTCTTTTCCAATATTTTTGTTTCCAATCATTGAGATTTTTAATATAATATTTTACTATAAAGTTGTTATTAATTTTATTTCATTTTTAGTTACAGTTATTCTAGTACATCAAGTTATACTAAATGACAACGAGAAGCGTTGCCATGGCAACTAGCTAATATATAAAATACATTTTAACCTGTTAACATTCCACTGTTCAGCCCGCGGCACACTGGATGTTTTTGAGGGTTAACTTCGTGACATACAACTCAAAAAAAAAAAAGCTAAACATGTCACGTATGTTTGGAAAGCTGAGATTCTTGTGATTCGAATGATGTAAACCATTTTAAGATAGCTAATAGCTTCCAGCTATAGTCATCTGTTTAAAAAAAATGTAGGCGGAAATTTTTTGTTTTTTTCTCGGTGTGTTCAAAGTTCTATTACTCATTACCAGTAAGACTTACAGTGATTCTGAGGTGTTCTATGTAGGAACAAACCTCAGAGTGTGACCTTTCAAAAGAGACCAAAACCATGCATATAAAATGGTTTAACTCTAAATGGTTCAAAAACAGCATACAATTTATTTTGGGTATGCCTTACCTAACATTCATGTAGTTTGTTATGAGGTTGATTTCAGCATTCTTACAACTTATTATTCTTTTTCCCTTTATTTTACAACCTGCCTCTGACTGTCAAATATATTTATCTTTATTTTCAAGGAAAATAAAGTGACATACCAAAACATAACACTTATTTGCGAGTGTTGTGGAGTGCAAAAAGAGAGACGAACTTGCAGCTTAAAAATGAGAGGGAGCTGTAATGAGGTAAGTGGCCATTTGTTCTGCTCCCCGTGGAGATGACCCAGTTAAGAGTTTGATCATCCAGGTGTTAGCTATGCTGCCAAGCCAGCTGAGAGGAGAGGAATACTTCATCATTGTCATGCCTCTGCACAGAGAATACATTTACCCCCCAATAACCACTATTACCACTATTACCGACAGTCACTGTTAAAGGCTGCACATTGCTCTCACAGACAGAGCTGCACAATGACTGCAAAATGATTTCTGTGATATATTATATACATGAACTAGAAAAATTACCTCATAATGCATCTGGGTGGAGATGACTGCATAACTATACTCAAATAGCTGTACGATTACGTTAATGTGAACTACTGAAGTTGGAAAGTATGGGAATGAAAAGTTATTTGAATACAAGGAATGTAGATGTTGTCCCAGATTTCAACAGATAAAGTACATAAACTGTTTAGGATACAAAACATAGCTGTTGATATACAGCTTTTATTTTCTTTCTTTTTTTTTTAAATAGACATTTTTCGTAATCTTTCTGAATGTTCTTTAGAATGCAAACGTATCAAAAGTTGTTCTTGCCAGGAGTAGATTTTATCTTAACAGAGTTAATGTAAGATCTGACAGTGTGACCGTGAGATGCCTAGTAAATAACTTTGGACTTAACGTCCTTTACTGAGGTCCAGCCAAAAGCAAACCATCTGCATCCATTGCCAAAAATAGTGTCTGTGAAATTAAATCATTTAGATCTCACTGTTCCCTAAAAACAAAGAATCTAAATTTAGCACAGAGACCAGCTCTTTAGATGTTACTGGATCAAAATGTTCATCGAGATTTGTTGAGGGATATTGCACATATGAAATACAAAGTCTGACAAATACGACAAAAATGTAGCTTCTAGAAATGGTGCTGTGCCTGGTGCCTTACTTAGGCTTCATATTCCCTGAAATAAAGGGCGCAGGCGTATCTCTGGTTAAGGTTGTGTAACAATACTGCCACTGAAATAGCCAGTGGCTGTAAAGTACAGCTGATGCCCTGCCAGCCTGAGAAATGGCTTTTGGCAGGAAGAGTGAAATAAAGCCTTTCATTTTAGAACTCTATTATCCAGACTGCCCGATCAATCTCTCCTGGGACAGGGAATATAGACAGGAGTGTCAATCCATTCAGAAGAGGCATAGGCAAACAAAAGATATATTCAATCCATTTTGAAATCCTTTTTCCAGTTACTAAACACAGGTTGATTAATGTGTGAGGGAAGTACTTGCATTTAAATAGAATTTCACAGAAGAAAGGATCGGAGCTAACATGGTCATGAAATTGTGCTTCTATACAAAGTCACTCACTCCATAATCTGACTATATTTTTTATTCACTTATAAGTATTGGTTGATCATTGGACTTGGAAAAATTGGAAACACTGTAGCTTTCCGAGTTGTACACTAAAAAACGATTGAACTGTATCAACACCACTTATAGGGCTTTTCAAGACTGTAACCATGGGTCTCTTAACCTGAGGTTTCACACTGCTCATACTATACCTGGGGTTAACAGTTAATCCTGGGTATTCATGTACGTTTCACACTGTACATTCCTAAACCACGAGTGAACATTCTTGAATATTTGCACTGTCTGTCACTGATTTGACGAATATGGCACGGGACCTGTTTACATACTGACTCTAGAATTGTGCATCTCATATTATACACTGCTGAGTCACTATTGAGTTTTTTCCTGAATGGACTTTGCAGTGGACTATAAAGGTAAGAACAAAATGGTCTTTTCTTCACTCCAGTTCACCAGTTTTCCATCACCATTTGACATTTTCCCCTCAAATGCTGAAACGATTGTGTCAAATATTTTTTCAAAACTACTTTAGCACAAATCCGCCCTGCACCCAATATTGTTGGTTAAGTGGTTTGTGTAGGTAATCATCACTGTGATCTACATAAGGGATGGTTGCTAAGCATCTTGTCATAACATTCTAACACCTCATAGTTTCACACTGCACAAGTTTGGCAACACAATGCAGGGTTAACAATGCAAAAGTGGTGCTAGCCCTACTCCAGAGCAGGGTTTCATAACTCCGGGTAAAAGCTGTGCTAAACCTGCTTCTAAATTACAAGTGTCAACCCTACCTTTACCCGTAGTTAAAAGCAGGGTTTAGAACTTTGATAACTATGTTTTTTAAGGGGGCATAAAAGTTTTGAGAGCAAATGTGAAAGCATTGAAATATTTTTTCCTCCCATCTCAAAATACTTCCCTTCAAGAGGCTCCGCACTCACCAACTGTAATAACAAGGATCAAAACCTGGATCATACCAATATAAAAATGTGCTTTACTGAACCAATTTCAGAGCATAGTCTCTTGTGACATTTGGCACTCATTCAAGAAATAAGACAAACATAATGGGAAGAGCAGCTTTCATTACTGACCTTGGGCTGAGACAGTAGACCTTATCTGACTTCCTGCCATTCCAGGGTTTATTAATGTACGCATACAGTAATTGCCATTGCAAAGATATGCAGCATTTCTCTGTCTAGGTGCCCCTGTATTAAATTACACATCACATCACAAAATGGCTTACCTGATCTTCAGGATGATTTTGCACCTGTGCTGTGTTAGTATATTTACAAATTTTGCAAAATGATTTTTTAGGATTGGTCGCATATTATTATAGTGTCATGGAATACTTGATTCTGATTAGTCGATCGTGCCGTCCAGAGGTCATATATTTCCTAATGTTCACCTTTGTCCATGGCTGTATGCATACAGATGAATATAGCCTTTGAAAATTACAGTCATAGGCCTATTGTTGTGGTGCTCGTCTTGTTTGTTCATTGTAATTTACTTTTTTTTTTTCTCAGTGGAAACTTTAACATAATATTCGGTTGTAGTTAGCTCAATTATGCAGTTAATTTCAAGTATGCAACTAATCCAGCAGGAACTAATGGGTGCCAGTCAGAGTATCCGTGACCAAATACGCACACAAATTGACCAGCATTATAAAAAAGATGACAGATTATTCTCTCACAGAGATTAATTTGGCTGTGCATACTTGACAAACTGCCCAGACTAGATTAAGTTGTGGCAGAGGAGGTTACTAATGTTGATCCAATGAGGAGTCATGAAGACTAGAGAGAATTATAAAGCTGACAAATTACGAATTAAGCTTCCATCATCAAGTCTCATTAAATGCTAATTGTAAACTAATTGTATTTGTAAAGTTAATGCACTCATAGTGAGCCAGTTTATGGAAACTATTATATTTTCTATTGGTACCACAAACAAAATTCATCAGATTTAATAGGTATATCAATAATACAGTGAAACAGATGGCAACATTAAGTCCCATAAATCCATAAAAACATAAGCCAATGTGAAAAGAATGTATTTCAAAATAATAATAATAAAAATCTCTGATATCTCATTTTCATATTAATAGATGCATAGGCTCTGAGCTTTTAGTATTGAGTTATGAGCACTAATGTTTGTATTAAAGGACAAGACAAGAATGCCAATCAGAATGAGTCAGCCATGGAAGATCATACTACCATTGAAGCAGCATCATTGATCTTGTGCTGAAAAAAGTGAAAGGAGCCAAGAGCCACAGGCGACTAACTCCCTTCTCAAAAATCTAGTCATACCTTGGACGTTCCTTATAAAAAAGAAAATAAATAATTAGAAGGATTCAATGATAAAGGGTCAGTAATTATGGGCAATCAAAATCGAACAGCCATTATTTGACTTTAAACCAGATGTTACATTTTCCAATTTCATTCTCTTACCCCAGGCTACATCATTCAGTCAGCTTGATCATAAACACTGCATAGGCCTAATATTATATACAGTAACAGAACTACTGAATAATTTAGTGAGATTACAGAATCAAACACATGGATAGCTTGCAATATTGGCTGCATCTTATGTTGCAACGAGTGCCTCGTGTTATTGCATATCTAGAATGGTTAGTTTTGCATAACTCAACTTCTTTCATGACAAGCCCTTGGCTCTATTTAGCAAGGGATGCCTTATTTCCATAGCAACACTATGTTGGAGCAGACTTATGTGGAAGGTTGGCATGAAAAGAAAAGAGGGTGGGTGTGCCTTTCTAGGCTAGTCTGAGAAAACAGCATTGTTAGATCAACAGATCAGACAGAATTTGAACATGCTGATATACTGAGCAACACAGATTTAATCATTTAACATTCAAAAGAGCACTGAAATAGAACCTGACACTCTACATAAGCATTTGTAAGCACAACTCATTATACTGAATGCCTAACATATGGGAGTGCAACTATATTGTCATCTCCTAGCTCAGATTCTGTCATGCATGGTCGCTTATTTTTCGACTCTCATCTTTTTTGTCTTTCCTTTTTATATCCCATAGCTTCATTTCTCTCTTTTGCTCTGTTTTAGCAGCCACACCCTCATAGCTCAAGTATTATGACAGCTTGGTGAGTGGGTGGTCAGATTTTCCTGCTGCTATACACAACATTCAACTCATCTATCTGTCTTTATAAAGTGTGTAAATGGTTTACTACTCATATCATAAGGGCAGTCTAACATAATATTAGGGAAGTCCTGTAGCTACGTTGGCAACGCAAGGCCAAGGTCATGGGTTTGATTTCCAGGGAATGCATATACTGGAACATTACGGCCATCAGTGGACTGAAACGTAACATAAAAACATACAGGACATGGCATTGGATCCTGTTTGTGAAAAGAAATACACCAAGGAAAAATAATCAATAAATGGCTTCAGGGGTGAGCAAAGGTCCAAAACAACAAACCAAGACCATTACTGTCAGAAAATCTGCTAATAAGTATACTCAAATGCACTGTTCACACAAAGAGTGTTTTTGCTTGCAAAAATGTGAGATGCAGAGCAGAAAAATGGAAAATCATGTCTTGAGAGAGGTTTTAAATGCTGAACTACATTTTGTTTGACAGTCTTAAAAGCATGGCACTCATGCACAAGATGCGATGGTCAAGGACCAGTGTTGTCAATTGTTTCCTATCTCTCTTTGACTGTACTATCTGTAGAAAGGTCAACAATTAATCATAGTTTGCTATTTAAACATAATAATCAGGAATAATACAAAGAGCGCAGATGTGACTAGCTGGGTGTGGGGTATGCGGACCTGCAAGGATGTTTAGCTTGAGAGGAGGGAAAGGAAAATTACTTTGGTATTTTGTAGCAGATGTTCTGTTTGGGCTAGACTCTTTTGATCTAAATGAAATCCACCAGGGAACAGTGTTAACTGCTTGTATCAAAATCAAAGAGAATGAACACACACACACACACACACACACACACACCAAACGTGTATTCCAACATTCTCATGTCGTAATGAGCAGTTGTTCTCTGGTGAAACCGTGCTAGGAGGGCTCCCACTTTGATCTTCCTCAGCACGGCATGGCTCACGACTGGTTGGCGCCTCCAATGGAAATAGGCTATCCATGCCAGCTGTGGGCAACTTAAAAATGGGCTTTGTTAAAGGAGAGAGGAAAAGAATGAAAATCAGAAAATGATCACGAGTTCTGCACATTTGAACATCTGGAGATGAAAATGACCTCAAGTTCAGCAGCTGGGCAACAAACAAAGAATAAAAAAGCCAATTTGAGCCCATTGCATGCTGTGGCTAGCCAGAGATGCAGATGTTCTTTTAGCCCATGGCATGCTCTTTAACTCTATCCTCTAATTTATATTTGCCTTCCACTTCACTCTTCTCCTGGGGTTTGGCCTGCACTTGTTATGGTGGCTACTGTGCTTATGTGGTCATTTTATTTTACAGTCAGAAAAGAACAGCATTAGCATGTGGCCACTCAATTAGTACTCATTTGTTCCCCTAATACAGACCAAAAAAAGGGAAAAAGGTGTTATATTAAACCACAGTGTTTTTCCCTGGAGTAATGCCATCAGAATAATTTTAACGCAAAGTAAAACATTAACATATTCCATCAAAAAGTGATAATGAGTATGATTTTTTTTTAATTGCTGCAAGTAAAGGGCACAGTCATGCTATGTTGTGCTAATTCCCAATAATGTTGTTAATGTAAAAATGTTTCATATTCATCCTGTAGCAAACATTTTGTAAACTGCAGCAGTGGATTTGTTTTCCTCGAAATAAAGTAATACTTTTATTAATCAAGGATGCATTAAATCGATCAAAAGTGACAGTAAATACATTTATAATGTTACAAAATTGTTTTTCAAATTAAAGAAGTTATAAGGATATTAGAACTAATTAAAGTTATTAAAAAAAGACACAGTATTGTTTATTTTTGTCTAAATAATAAAAAAATAATGAATAGTTTTTGTCCTACTAAAATTTTCTTTTCAAAAACCAAAATTGATATATTATTGGTAACACTTTACAATACGGTTCATTAGTTAACATTAGTTAACTACTTTGGTTTTTAAAGCCAGCACTATGTAATTTTTTCTTTTTCGATCTGTGTTCAAAATTTGGAAAATGTATATAATGAGCGAGTACATCATGAATTCATCTTCCAAACTGTGTTTTTTTTTGTCTTATTCTGAATCACTACGGTACACTTATAAAAGTACTTATATTTGGACTATTGTAGCCTGGTCACCGCTGCGGAGTAACACATACCTGCGTGACTCGCCATAGACATAAACTTACCCACCCCACCCACCCACTGTGACCCCACAGTAGCTCCGGTTGGAATGTTCTTCGAGGGACGTGTGCGTTTTGTTTATCAACAGCTAGAGCGCCAAAGTTACAGATAGTGTATGTAAAAAAAAAAACCCATGAACTATCCATGAAACACCGCATTTATTAATCTTAGCTAATGTTAATTTCAACATTAACTAATACATTATTAAAATCAAAAGTTTTGCTTGTTAACATTAGTTAATGCACTGTCAATTAACATGAATTAACAGTGAACAACTGTATTATCATTAACTAACATTAACAAAATTAATAAATACTGTAATAAATGTATTCATTGTTTGTTTGCGTTAGTTAATACATTAATGAACATTAACTAATGGAACCTTATTGTAAAATATTATTTTTATTAAGTGACAGTTAACAAACATGTCATGTGCAATTCTTTACTGCTTCAGATAATGTAGAGCCAACAGACACCAGGTGACCTGTATGATTATAGCTGGATTGTCATGGAACTGAATCAAAGTGACAAAACGCTGCGGATCTGATCTGACTTTCAGCCGGTATTTTAAGTGGAAATGCACTGTAAAAAAATCAAACTTACATGTTGTATTACAAACTCAGTTTTTAAAGTTTATTCAACTATTTAACAATTAAAAAAGTTGAGATAATACATAAAAGTAAGTAAAATAGAAATTTACCAATTTGTTTGACCAAATTAATATTTAAAGTTGGAACAACTAACAACTTTAAGTTTGTTACAAGTATTGCCCAGAAAGGCTGATGAGCATGCGCAGTTCGATGACTTTTTTATATACAATGCCATTTTCATTTCTCCCACTTCAATTTCGAGTTGCCTCAAGCGACGACCGTTTATTCCGTCATTGTGGTCGCTCCGTAAGTGTCGTTCTGTGTGTATCAATTCACGATATGATTTAAGTGAAATTTGTTCACAATATGCGCTTCTGTACAGCATAGGTGGCGGCAAGTTAGTAATTTCCTCGCCTGGTCTTATGAGTTGCCTCAGGTAAGACGTCGCCAATTTTTTTTCTGACCGACCGTGTAATCACTCCGGTAGGTGCTGTTCTATATACAATATTTACCATAAGACTCGAATTATGTTTGTTCAAAATATGTGCTTTTGTACACCGTATTTCCTTTCATTTTAGAGTTGCCTCAGGCGGTGCCCGTTCAACGTTAGTCCGTCATTATCACTCCGGTAAGTGGTGGTTCTTTGTGTAACGTTATCAATTTAAGATATGATCTGAATGAAATTTGTTCACAATATTCACTTCTTCACAAAGTATCGTTAGGTGGCTTCTAGTGAGTTCAGTTTTCCCCGAGTTGCCTCAGGTCAGACGGCGCCAGTTGTTTTCCGACAGTGCAATCGCTCTGACAGGTATTGTTCTATGCAGGCTGTGATAATAATTTACAATAAGATTTGAATGTTATTTGTTCGCAATATGTGCTTCTGTACAACTGCTTAACGTTAGGTTTTTTCCCAACAGTGTCATGACTTGGGTAAGTAACGTTACTGTTTTATGTAACGTTATATTAAGTAAAATGATTTAGATTAGGATTAAGGCTATATAATTTACTTTATTTGCTTATAATATGTTCATTTTGTACAATTGTGTGGGTGCCTTTGAGTTTTGGATAAGGTAATTGAAGTTCTAAATGTATTAAGACAAAAAAAAAGTTAAAACAAATTTAACAATATACGTTAAGTCAAGCTTGTGTGTTTTTGTCCCAAAGATGCATTTTCTTAATTTAACTTAATTTACATGTATTTGCTTGTTAAATGCAAAGTATTTGTGTAGCTTATGTTTTCTAAGTGTACCATATATCTGTATCTGTATGTTTTAAAAATGAAAATAATTTAAGAGCTATTTTAAAGCTTAAAATCATAGTAGGTTTTAAAAATGTGATATTCGTTCAACCGATTAATATTAAATATTTGTTTTCTTGCTTGATTTATGATGGTATTTTAAGATGTTCTTCTTTAATAATGTTCTCTATCAATGAATTCATGTATCCCTTGTGGTAAAAAAAAAAAATAATCTTATGTTGTTGCCCAAAGAATTAATTCTAACATTGTATTGTTTATTTTTTCTCATTAAGGTGATGCCGTGCAAGATATGCAAATTTGAACACCCTGCTCAGGAGGTCCTTTTGAAACATTAACGAGTGCGCCACTACCAGGGAAGAAACCGCCAACTACCCTGCCTCTACACCAATTGCATCTGCTTCTTTAAAACCACTTAGTCTCACCTTTCAATTTCACACAAGCACATATCTTCACGTGAGAGTCACTTAACATTTAATTTGTGAATTGTGTGACTTTAAGGAAATTTGTAAAACACCTGATTACTTCAAACATATTAGGAGCCATTTAAAAAATCATTAAACTGTAAGGTGCCCTTTTAGCCAGTGTGATTTTAAAACAAATCTGATTTCATCATTCCGTGGTCACAGAAGTCGGAAACATTGCAGCTTTTCCATTACAGACTTTAGAGCAAATATCGTCATTCAAAATGCAGAACCAAAAGACCGTGAGCCACAAACTGCAGTTATTTCCTGGAGAAGGCCATCCTCATGAAACTGACAGGTACCCTCTTGAACTGACACCTTATCTTGATGAGGCAACAGAATCGGAGTTAGAATCGGTGGATTATCTAATACTTGAAAGGAAATTGGCCTCTTTGTTGCTACGCACGCACTTTTAACCGCCATTGCAATGAATTTTATATTGCTTGTGATAGATATGAAGGACAGATGTAAAAGACTTTGGCCAATACATTTTTGACTGGACCTGTTGTTATTGTTGCACGTTATTTTGGACTTGAATTTTGTATTAGTTTTTACTTGAAGCTTTCCCCATTTAATCAATTTATAGAAGTTTTACTCAAAGTGACAAAATAAGCTCGTGAACAGGGGGGCAAAAAATTTTTTTTTATTTTTTGTTTCCCAGGGGGGGCTTTATTTGCTAGAGATGTTGTAAATGAAATGAGTTGATTTGGTTTGTGATTTAAATTTGCTGTTCTACAAATAAATAATATTGATGCAATAAAAAGGTTGTGGTTCTGCCCATTTAAAGATTTTTTTTTTTTGAGGACCAATGTACTGAGTAGCATTTAATAAATTAATTCACTCATATTGGATTGACAGTTCTGTGCTGAACTTAAAACTCAGGTTGAGTAAAATCTTAAGTCCTGAAGCTGCGCTGTAAAAAATCTAAACTTTGAGAAAACTCAAAAATCTGCTGAAGCTGGTTGCCTTAAAATTAAGTTTGCTCAACTTCTGATTTTTTACGACTTCAACTATCAATTTTTGTAAACTTACATTTCTAAATTATAAAAACTCCATATTTCTAGTCAACTAAACACAAAATTGGAAGTTTAGCTAAAAGTTTGCTTAACTTCATATATTATGTTGATTAAACATGCACAAAAGTTTGTACAACTAATTGACCTTTAAGTTGAGTAAACTCAAAAATCTGCTGAAGCTGGTTTGCCTTAAACTTTAGAGTTGCTCAACTTCTGATTTTTTAAATTGCTGGGGGTCTTCACAGCCACACACACTACTACCTCTCTATGAGAGTTCCCCTCGGCTCGATCATCAAACTGCAGTTCACATCAACATGAATATCACCAGAATGACCCTTTTGTCTCCAAACTGACAGCACTGAAACAGTGGATCTCACCAACAATCCCGGCACATCCTGCTTTCCATCTTCTCCTTAGGGAAAATCTTAGGCTGGGTGGTGGGATGCCTGATTATTCTAGGATAAAAAAAGAAACCATCCATTTTGTGCCATTTGCTTGTCAGGGGAATTCAGGGGAAATTTAACATCTTTTCAATCTATTCATTTCAAACACTCTTTTGAACGAAGGTGGAGATGTTTTGTTTCCCCCAAGGTTCCCAAATGGAAAACCATAAAAGGAAAACAATCGTCAAGGTCATATTTCTGATGCTGCTGCTTCTCCTACATCCATATTTTTCATTTGCATTATGACTCTGTCATATGAAATAATGTAATTTGGAACATAATGACCAGCAGTTGTGTACTGTGCACACAAGTCCATTTGTCTTATTTATTCTTGAGACTCATGCAATATGACTCTGCATTAAAACAGCACATTTTTCCTTGCTCCCAGCAGTCAACATAAATCCAGCAGAAATGAGACTATTTTCCCACCCAGAATAAATGTCTGCCATTAGGCTGTCCGAGTGGCTGCAGCTGACATGAGATATTACCTTTTTCATGACTTGGGGGACTTTGCTAACTTCCACATGACTCTCTCTGTCTTAAGAAAGGTCAGTGTAGAGAGTCGGCCTATACTGTGTGGAGTACATCTTGCAATCCATTTCTTTTCTAAAATTCCTTTTTCAGATCTCCAGATACTGCTGGACCAAGTGTTTCAAAGCCAACAAAGGTACAATTTGTTATGGGCTTTCACGCCGTGTAGTTATGAGCTTTGTCATAATACCGCCGACATGAGACTTCTTTAAAACAAAGTGAAAGATTTTAGGTAAGGGAAGCTCAAGATGGGCAAAAGAGACCCTTATTGGCATCGATTACAACTCCCTGCTGAACTGACAGCTTTAATACGTGCCAGAAATCCTAAACATCAACTGAACCTACAGCAGAAACCATTTTTGAATGTCTGTGACCATTATACCATAACCTCAGCGGGCGTTGCTGGAAGTTAGGTAATGCACATAGATAACTTTTTTAACATTACCACATGGTAATTCAGTGATGCTTTTATATTGAGTTGTTTGATCTTATAAATGGAAGACAGACTTCAAAGGCCTGTTGAGAGTAGACTAAGAAGTTTGATTTGCAATAAAAGACTGTGGAATCAAGTGTGCTGAGAGGTATTATGTGAGACAGCACAGAGAAAAGAGGCCTCTGATGTTACAAAGAACTTTTAAAAACTATTCCAAATATCCAATCTGTAGAAACCATCAAAGTTTTTACTACAAAGCCTTACAATTGATCATCAAAGAGCTCAGAAATACTCTTAACAGATGCTTTGAAATTTAGAGACACTGTTTATATGCAGATACATTTTGTTCTTGGTGAAATTGGACACAACCCTGATATATGTTATAAGAAGGCGAGGCTGTCAAATGCTTGGAGGTATACATCAGCTAAAGACTCCACTAGTGTTCAAACTAATTCAAAGAGGCATTGTGAGGTTTTGTAACCTCTTACCATGGAGCAGACCAGTGATTTAGGTCAATGGCATCCCAGAGCAGCACCCTGCCTTGGAGAATCTAGACCGTTTGCCTTGGACAGAGGCCATCCGAGTGAAGTCAAGCAAGTTCCACCCTGTTCAGACTCCCACTGAGAAAGAGGGAGAGAGGGATGGGAGAGGGCTTTGGGTGTACATTGACCTAAAACCATGACTCAGATCACAATGAATGGCTAACGCAGCCATTTTGCTCATGAATAACCTGGTAAAATAAATATTTAATAAGTATGCATAAAATCGCTCAGTACTGTAGGGGTTTAATTTTCCATATTAACTGGCTTATTGTATATTATCCCATTTATTACACTGCTACTCAACAAATAAATAAATATGTGGATATGAAATACTGATTTAGGTAGAAATTATTTACTGATCTTACCTGTTTATATCATAAAGCTTCCGCTAAGACAAAATAGTCCATTACAATGTACAAAACAGTTGGTGTAGCAACAAGATGGACACTGCAACAGTATTACAGTAGGCCTAATATCAATCTTGTAAAGTCTGACATATGAAACAATAGTTTGAAAAATCTATTTTTTTTTAAATGGAACAGTTTATTGAATGTTAAGACAAAAATATTAAATTAATTTTTTTGAGTATCATATTCGATACATCAGGCTTTTAGGGTCCATATACGAATGGTCTCAGTGTTGATGAGCAATATTAGGAAATATCAGAGCACTGAATGGCTCGATTGACAAAATCAGAATTAAGCATGTGTAATAGAATGAAGTATGCAAATAAATAGACTGCCTATTTTGAACATTATATATTAAATAAAGAGAAGAGAGTATTTTACTTTTATGCTACTTTTTTGTGTCTCCTAAATGCCCTTGAATTCATGTAAGTTACATAATTGTCTATACAACACACAATTTTAATTTATATAGTTTACATAATTGTTTGTATAACCCCAAAATTGACAGAAGAGTCTTTTTTTTCAGAAAACAAGCAATGTATGATTGCCAAAACTGTTGTTCTACACATGCACCGCACTCTATTAGCTTATTAAATATTTTTGTAAGATACTACTGAATGATGCTTTTAATTATCACAGAGTACGGTAGCTAACCTCAGCTATATATAACCAAAAATCAGTGCAGAAAATGTGCCAGCAGATTCTGTCAGAGCCTGACCATGACCTGAGGATCCTTTATTAGACGCATTAAGAGTTGATTGATCCTGCCATAACACATCCCTTGTATCCCAAACTAATTACAATAATGTCATATTCACATACCATTTTAAATGAAAGGATAAAAACTTTTTTGATAGTTCTATTTAACATTGGAGGATTGAAGGGATTTACTAAGAGCCTTCCTTCCTTTTCGGCAGTTTACAAAGAGCAAAGGGAGTTATAAAAGCAGCCTAACACCCTATGTATGCCATGTGCTGCGTCGTCCCCATGCCAAGACAAACAGACATTTACCTCACATTAGTCTCCAGCTTGGGCAATGGGTGCTGAATGCACATGGTGTATTCAAGGGAAGTCTCCTAATGAAGAGGGACATATAGTTAAATCTTTCCAGGAGCTGGCTAGGAAAAGGGCGGAAACTACTCCTTTTCAAAATGAGATCCTTCCACTGTGTTAGGCATCAGTGGTTTCCTAAATTTGTAAACCTTCAACCATTAAAGAGTAAACTGACCCCAGCTGTTGTTTTTTCTTCTCCTCTCTTCCCCTTTTTTCTCGCTTCTCTGAACAACCACATCACTGATGTGGATTAGAGGGCCTGGAAAGTGGTGTTTAGATGTGAATGGCACATTTTGTGGACTGCTGACTTGTAATATGGAAGTCTTTACATGTGGTTTGTGACCCTCTTTTCAGTAAGGTCAAAAAGGAATGAGGGGAAAATGGAGGAAGCCTGCAACATTCTCCAGCGCCATTAGGTCTGTATGACTAACAAAGAGATGGTCTGTGTGTAATGCCGGGTGCCGTGCAGGCTAAATCATAAAAGCAAGACGGCTTGGGTCAAACTACAGAATGTTAAGACGCAAGGTCACTTGCTATCCAGCACTGTTTCTCTCTCAGGTGTTCTCTGATTAGTTTCCCCCTCCACAATTCAGGGGAAGGAGAACTGAAGGGCCGGGACTATGTTCTCATCATTTGGGCTGCTTCTAAAATGACCTACGTGGATTTGGGTGGTCTGATGAAAACATTGTTTTAATACAAGTATGAGTAATTGCAAAACTGACTCATTTGACAGCGATGTCCAAAAGTGTGCAGTCACACTCAATAACGAAGGCTTTTTTCTTAAAGTGAACATTTTCAAGGCACATACCCCTTCACCTCCACCTTCTCATGATTTCTTTAGCTATTCTGTGCTGTATGTTTCTCAGTTGTGTAGCGTCTCGACCAATCTGACACACTAATTTTTATTTGATTTAACAAATCAATTATTAATTAGGTTAACAAATCGTCACAGTCCACTCACTCAATAAACTGGATGCCAGGATTTCTGCTGAACACCAGGCCCTCTTGGTCACCATGACAACTAATCATGTTATCACTGGTTTTATGACCCCCCAGGACTGTGAGAAGGATAGCCCACTCTTTGTCCCAAGGAAAAGCAGAATAGGAATGGACTGTGTTCTAGTTAATTCATAGAAAAACCGTTATTTGAATGAACACACATATTTCTTCAGGCCATTGAGTATATTATTGTCATTGTGTATTTTGTCTTTGATATTCTTAGACTATTTTAGTATGCTTGTGAGGGGGCCATTCCTGATCCTCCCTTTTCACTTTATGTAATCTTACCTTGTTTAGTATCTTTGAATTTGCCTTCTTATGATCGAAACCAGCGTGTATATTATATGGTGGTACATAGGAAATATATATTAGGGCCCTGAGAATCGATAATAATTCGTTTTTAAGTCCATTTGCAAATTACCATGCTTAGAGAACCAAGGGTCGTAAACCCTCCAGCAATTGCCACCTCCCGCTCGGAAATTCCATTTTGATCATTGGACAAGCCCATCTTGAAAGGCGGAGATCTTCTCCGACCTTAAGGGCCCGGCTCCAGGGACCCGCCCCAGCCGGTGGTTCGGTCAGAAGCAAAGATGAAAATGTGAGAAAAACGCTTCAGGATACCAAAACATCTGTGCCAGGCCTTTTCTTCGGCCCAGTCCTTTCCATTCATCAAGTTACTCTGACTTCCACTGGTTCTTCTCATCGACCGAATTCAGCAAAGATCTACGGGAAGCTTTAATATTTGCATCAGGAATCTCTTTCAGACTGCCGAGACTCGCTAAGTATCAAACTTTGTCTTATTAATTGATATATTAAGTATCAATTACACCTTTTTACAAGGTGTGTTTGAATTGAGAATCTGACGTATCCATGAAGCTTTGCATTGGTGATATACATGCAAATGGTTCCATAAATTTCATTCATTATGTCTCTTTCTGTAGTGAGTTAAACTTTACCCTTTCCTATACCAACTGTATGTTGTGTGTGTGTGGGATGTGTATGTTA
>JADLZN010010631.1:0-38369 GCA_018155175.1 Sinocyclocheilus anophthalmus | reverse complement strand
TAGAATATATATATATATATATATATATGTAACTGTTGGTTAACTGTTAAATACATTTCCAGGATTACTAAGATGCAAATTCTATTTTTCTGAAGGTATTATGTCCCTTCCTAAACAGGGTTATTTGTTTTGCTTTCAACTTAAAATCATAAATATTTTATTAACCATGTTGCGGTTTAAAGAAACTCATAAAATTTACACCAGGTATTTTTTTTTCTTATTTGGAGAACTAGTGATATTTGGCTGCAGTTTTTTGGTTTGCATGTTATTGCCCCCCCACCTTTATTGAACCCCACTGGATTATTCAGTAGATATGATTGAATTATTATTAAATAACTTATTGCTAAAATATAAGATGACAGGGTGGACCACACATAAGGGGTGGACAATAAATCAAAAACACACAAAGCCATGAACAAATATACAGAAGCATTATTCTATACATAAATTAAATAATTACATCTCAATTCCCCCCCCCATTAATTTTAGTTTTTAGCAATATTAACTACAAATGAATGCTATGTCCACTCTATCGAGTCTAAGTGGCCGACAGAGTGGACATTTTGGAACAATGACAGGGTGGACATTTTGAGCTTCAATTAGCATATTAGCTTCCAATAAACTGTCACTAGCTAAATATTTAGTCTGGTTGTTGAAGAGAATTTAGTATATTTAAACTTACATATTTGAAAATGTGTGTAACACAGTTCGTAGTCACGGGAAGGAGGTGGCGGGAACCGGCGAACATTCAAACAAACTTTAATAATAAAATAAACACAAAACCACCAATCCCCTCGCGGATCACGTCATGCACAACAAACAAACAACAAATCAAATCAGGGCGGCCTGGTCCTCTCTCGTCTTTCACTGTTGTCACTCCTCCTTTTTATCCTTCCGGAGCTCCTCCGTGTGACTCGAGACCGGTGAGTGGTGCAGGTGTCGTGCATTAGCATTTACTCCACCGGCCTCGCTCCGTTCCCATGGCTCTCGGCCCCGCCCCCACTCGTCACATACCCCCATCGCCCCTCGCAGGCCGGGGGGTACACCCGAGACTGCACTCTACTCCCCCCCCCCCCCCGGGGAGCCGCTCACGCGCCGCGGCGTACCTGTGAGGGTGAGTAGGACAGACCAGACACAGGCCATGGAAAGGAGACGGAAGGATGAGGAGAGACAGATACGAGAGAGGGGAGAGAGGAAAATAAAATAAAAATTATTGGTCCGGTTCCCGGACACACTGCCGCTTGGTCCTCAACTGGCTGAGAGGCTCTCATTCGTGGTGCCATGCGATGGTACTGGACATTGTTGGTGGATGGCCCACCGCTCCTCTGCCTCCTGGTGGACGGCGATGGCTCCTCCTATTGAGAGCAGCCGGCAGCGAGTCCCCCGTTCCCTGCTCCTCCCCAATCATGGCGGATGGCAGCAGGCTCCGGCCTCCTGGTGAATCGGGTCGACTCCTCTGCTCCCTCTCGGCCCCGCCCCCACTCGTCACAACTGTATTATAATCACTTCTGGCATATTTTATGCCGACAGGGTGGACATGTTAAGCTTTGGCAAAGCAAGTAAGCAAACTCATATGAAACTTGAAAAAAATTTTTTCCCGCCACTGAAGAGACAAACATCTGTTGTCGCTGATGTCACTAAAGGAATGGCCTTTTCTAGCGCATAGGATATCTTGGAAATGCTAACATTACTACAATAGGCTACATCAGTGGTTCCCAATTCCAGCCCATGTTCCGAAGTGAAGTAAACCTCAACGTATTTCGCCCCGCTCAGTGAGGAGGGAGCAATGAACACTGTGTAGGGATCATATCGATCGGAACACAGTTCATGCACGTAGCCCACTTCTAACGAGCTGGTTATCTGAATCGGGTGTGTTAACTAAGCGAGACATTCAAAATATGCAGAGCGGGGGGCGCGAGGACTGGATTAACCGCTGGGCTACATCATGCGTCATTCACCGGTGAGAAAACTTTAAAAGTATTACAATACCAGGAAGGAAGATCGGGTTGTTGTTGATGTTTGTCTGCCATTCTCTCTCTGTCTGCACAGCGTGCGTGAACGCACTGATGACGTGTCCTGTCTGCGCGAACCGGGTGCGCAGAGGTATGCAGATACTTATGTTGACAGGCAGGTAGGAAAGCCATTTAAAACGCTTGGACCGAGCGTTTTGATTGGACGAACATTTCTTGGTTCTACGCCATCCACAGAATATATAAATACAGATGCATACATTTAGACCACTTAACTTAAAGGATGACTTAATGAATTTCGAGCGGGAATATGAAAGAGACTTTCAACCAGCATAACAAAAAAAATTATGAAGACAATCACCTATTACACCTTTAAAGGGGCAGATTCCCCAATATGAACTCTTCTTTTTTTATTAAATAAAAATATTGTTATTACCAAATGATCAGTACACTCAAATTTAGTAATCTCTTATTTAAAAAAATATTAATAGGAGAACACATTTTTTTTTATTTTATGATTTGACAATATTCTACTACTCATTCAAATTTAATGAGTGGTGCATGGGACATAGCAAAATAACACACATCCTCTTACACAAAACTAAAAAAAACTCTAGAAAATGTATCTAAAGAGCCAAGTAATGCTTTTGTTATGAATATAAAAACTTAGCCTAATATAACACACCCTTTCTTAGTCATTTGTTATCATGGCAAATTAGTTATTTATGTACAGGACATCAAAAGGCACCATACAGTGATATTGACCCATATAACACATATAGGCCTAACACATACAGTATAATTTCTAAAAATAAAGAAATAAAAATAGAAAATGTAATCAAGATTAAATGTTTTAATAAATTGACAGCCCTATTAAATTTAGCTGTAGATGATATTCTAGTGACCTCTCCCTTCAACTAACAACAAAGTGCACCAAGTCATGAATAATGCCAACTCACACTGAATGAGCAAATATCTCATGCCATATTACAAGTGTGCTTTGATTTAATGTTGGCCTGGGCCACAGATACTTTTGAGATAAAGGCATTAATTTTAAAATGCATAGTAGACTAATGCAGACCATGTCATCACATTGTAGGCCATTTGCAAATTATTATTTTGTCATCACAGGAAAATGGTACACACACACACAACACACACCCACCCACACACACAACACATATATACTACAATATATATAATATATTTATATATATTATATAATATATATATATATATATATATATAATATATATAGTATATAATTCTTTAATGTCACACTGACCACAGATAGGAACACTAGCATTGCAGTACGAAACAGTCACAGGTTGTGTGGGCTGTTCCAAATCCTGAGTGCAATTGTCGGCTATTGCCCATACCATTTATGCCAACTATAAGGGAACCTCATAAGTGACTGATTTCGAACAACTCTATAGACAGTGAAACTTTGTATCATGCAAATGCTTGACACGCTTTTCCATATTTACTACAAAATAGAAATGGCTCAGTTGAACCATAGTGAAAAGAAATACATTTTAAATATAAAAGTAAGAGAACAAGTGAAGGTTTTTGCCATCCATTCACCATTACAGACTAATAACAGCAAATAATCTTGATTAACCATTAAGATCCGACAGGTTAAAAACAAAACCAATGTCACTCCATTATTAAAGAGGTCAAACCCTGGACAAATATTGTTTTTAACCAGAATTACTGTTTACAGCATTAACTGAGAACAAATCTTTAGCTTGCACTCTTTGATGACAGGTTTCACCTTTAAAATTATTTTTTTCCACTATACCTTATTTTAGTTTTACAAAATGACAGTAGAGTAAACTGTGTGTAGTTTATGAATCTGAAAGAACATTTAACACAGTGCAGTCTTTCCTGATTTTTATCTGTTATTTATCTGTTTATTATGTACAGATGGAGATAGCTATTTATATTCATCAATATATTCATTTATTTACATTCGAGAGTCTCATGGGTAAACTGAGGTCATCAGCAGCTCACCTTCTGAGTTTAGTTCCCTGTAGGCTTATTCAAGGCAGTTAGGGAACATCTGTAGTAAATGTTACGCAGGGATCCCCACACTAATGAATGCTCACAAGCTATTTCTGTTTCACTTATCTCAGTGGGACACCGGAGCGTCCACACAGTAATCCCATGAAAGAATAAATGTTTTATGTGTTTTTTGTGTAAAAGCTTGAGTGCAGTGTAGCGCCGTGTGGTCTGTTGCAAAAGTTAACAGTTCACTGTGACAACAATTTATGTTTCAGTCTGTTCTTTGCTCAAAGTTGTTGTATGACCAAAGACGACTTGCAATATAGTGCATACATGAATTACTTTTATAATACCTTTATGGTGCTTCTGTGTTCTCCAGTACATATTCATTTTAACTGCATGGAAAAGAGCAAGCATATTATTCACAGTTTCTCCTTTTGTGTTCTGCAGTATAAAGTAAGTCAGTTTGGAATGACATAAGAGTGAGCAAATATTGACAGAAAGGTTATATTTGGGTGAACTATCCCTTTAGTATTTGTAAAGTATCAGGTGCATCTCAATAAATTAGAATGTCATGGAAAAGTTAATTTCAGTAATTCAACTCAAATTGTGAAACTCGTGTATTAAATTCAATGCACATAGACTGAAGTTGTTTAAGTCTTTGGTTCTTTTAATTATGGTGATTTTTGGCTCACACTTAACAAAAACCCACCAATTCACTATATCAACAAATTAGAAAATGGTGACATGTTAATCAGCTAATCAACTCAAAACACCTGGAAAGTTTTCCTGAGCCTTCAAAATGGTCTCTCATTTTTGGTTCACTAGGCTACACAATCATGGCGAGGACTGCTGATCTGACAGTTTGTCCAGAAGACAATCATTGACACCTTTCACGAGGAGGGTAAGCCACAAACATTCTTTTGCCAAAGAAGCTGGCTGTTCACAGGGTGTTGTATCCAAGCATGTTAACAGAAAGTTTTGTGGAAGGAAAAAGTGTGGAAGAAAAGATGCACAACCAACCGAGAGAACCGCAGCATTATGAGAATTGTCAAGCAAAATCCATTCAAGATTTTGAACTTCACAAGGAATGGACTGAGGCGGGGGTCAAGGCATCAAGAGCCACCACACACAGACTTGTCAAGGAATTTGGCTACAGTTGTCGTATTCCTCTTGTTAAGCCACTCCTGAACCACAGACAACCTCAGAGGCGTCTTACCTGGGCTAAGGAGAATAAGAACTGGACTGTTGCCCAGTGGTCCCATTTTTTTTCAGATGAGAGCAAGTTTTGTGTTTAATTTGGAAACCAAGGTCCTAGAGTGTGTAGGAAGGGTGGAGAAGCTCATAGCTCAAGTTGTTTGAAGTCCAGTGTTACGTTTCCACAGTTTGTGATTATTTGGGGTGCAATGTCATCTGTTGGTGTTTGTCCATTGTGTTTTTTGAAAACCAAATTCACTGCACCCGTTTAACAAGAAATTTTGTAGCACTTTATGCTTCCTTCTGCTGACCATCTTTTTGAAGATGCTGATTTAATTTTTTCAGGATTTGGCACCTGCCCACACTGCCAAAAGCACCAAAGGTTGGTTAAATGACAATGGTGTTGGTGTGCTTGACTGGCCTGCAAACTCGCCTGACCTGAACACCATAGAGAATCTATGGGTATTGTCAAGAGGAAAGTGAAAAACAAGAGACCAAAAATTGCAGATGAGCTGAAGGCCACTGTCAAAAGAAACCTGGGCTTCCATACCACCTCATCAGTGCCACAGGCTGATTGTCTCCATTCCACGCCGAATTGAGGCAGTAATTAAAGCAAAAGGAGCCCCTACCCAGGATTGAGTACATGTACAGTAAATGAACAACTTTTCCAGAATGCCAACAATTTACTAAAAATGTTTTTTTATTGGTCTTCTGAAGTATTCTAATTTGTTGAGATTGTGTTTTTTTGTTAAATGTGAGCCAAAATCATCACAATTAAAAGAACCAGACTTAAACTACTTCAGTCCGTGTGCACTGAATTTATTTAACACACGAGTTTCACAATTTGAGTAGAATTAAACTTTTCCACGACATTCTAATTTAATGAGATGCACCTGTATATATATATATATATAGTGGTGTTCAGGGTATAATATTCAGTCATGATTATACCTCCCTGAATATCTTCAGGTCAATCAACTATATTGATCAGATGCAAAACATTAATGCCATCAACTACAGACTGCACTAATAAAGTTGCTATCTTAGTGAACCCAGAACTCTCTCTATACTATATACTCTACGCTATACATGCTGTGTGCGTGCCAAACAGGCCACATAATAAAGTAATTAAAGGGTCAGATATCTCTATGATTAATCTGCAATTCAGACCTGACTGCAGGACTAATTAGAAGTTAGCCAGACACACCAAAGTTTGTTGCTGCTGATCCTCTTGTACTTCCTCGGGATTCTTCTCGTTTGATATCCTCCTGTCGGCTTTGTTCTTCCCTGCTGTTTGGGCCCATTCAGGCTTTCATGTGGTCAGGTGTTTTTCTGCAGACAGGGATATGGCTACCGAGAGGATTCCGGCTCTTCAGATGAGCTCGGAGCTTGTTTATTTGCCATGAAAGCTTCCGCTAGGGGTTCACAAATGCATTACAATTTATGAAATTGCAGTGGAAGTCTATGCAGGAAGTGTGCATTGGTTGCCCCAATACTTTTATTTTAAGTGCACCTCTTGTTTTTGTTTGTTTTTACAAACTGGAATGCAAGATGAAATTTAAAAAAATGCATTGAAATTTATGAAGTTGCAGTGGAAGCCTATGACGAAAGTGTACATAGGTTGTCCAAAGACTTCTATTTTAAGTGCACTTCTTCTTCTTCTTTTTTACAAACTAGAATACAAGTAAAAATTGAGCAAACATAGTTTTGCATTGTTTTCTACCTGAGCTCTGTGCATTGAATTAGGATACTTCTTCACATTAACGTTTGCATTTATCCATTTAGGAAATGTTTTTATCCAAAGCGACTTTGCTACACAGAATATATTGCATTTTTTGTCAAGGTAAAGTTCTAGATGATGCTGGAAGCGTAACCCACTGAATAAATTAAACAATGTATGTCATTAGACTGTAAAAACCTTCCTACGTGGTTTCTTTAGATTGCAGTTGTGGCAGTAGAAATCGTAAAAAGTCCATTAATTGTTATTATCATATCATTTATATATTTTAATCAGACAAATATCTTTACAATTTGCTTAAAATAAAAATAGAGTACTGATAACCATCTAAATCACATGGCTTGCACATTTACAATATTGATGTTTGAATCATAAAATGCTACTTTTACAGGATCCATATGCTCAGTGTTAAGTGCAATTTCTGACTACGTATTTACAATACAGTAATTTACTGCAAGAACAATAAGAAGTTCCTTATAAAGGGAAACAAAAGCAATCTGCCTTTTGTGATGACCCAGGGAAAAAGTCTTAAATAGCAGAGTGTACAATAAGAAACATCCCTATGGTGCAGTTTCACTGCATCCGTCCAGGAAATATGATCAGTCCTTTTATTGGCGCATCCTTCCGTGGAATCAGTTTTCCTTTGCCGCCGCTGCATGTGTGTCTGCATGCATGCGTGTGGTGTGTGTGGAGCAGAGAGCGGTTCTGCCGGGTCAGCGCGGTTGGCAGGTGTGGAGGTTTCGGCTTTCTGCTCCGGGTTTCTCTCTCTGGCCTCGGCAGGTCAGGCCGGAGCCGCAGTCACAGCGCTGGAAGATCTCCAGACTGTGAGCTCCTTTCCGCCGGTGGCGCGTGCACACCTGCCCCTCCATCAGCACGGGCTTACAGATCCGTGACCAGAAGTGCCGGGCGCAGCAGAGCCCTTCCAAACAGTCTGAAGACCTGAGACACGTCTCGCCCTCGCCACCTGACAGAGACGAGACAGATTATAAATCAGATCAGCATCCTCCAGATGTGTGCGATATCAAGCAGGTTAGAAGAACTGGAGGTTTTGAAATCAGACTTGGGCAGATCAATTAGGGATTTTATTTCAGAAAAGAGATGAGAAGAGACCAGAACAGAGGGGAGACTAAAAAGAGATGAGATTATATGAAGAGAAAAAAAATGAGGAGAGACTAGATCAAATGAGCTAAGATGAGAAAAAAAATTAAAAGACAAAAGAAAGAAAGATGAGATCAGACGAGATTTTAAAAGTCCATTATTAGGCAGCTCAACATGGAGAACTTCGTGAGATGAGATGAGACGAATAATGGACAAAAGAGAGGAGATGACAAGAAAAGGAAAGATGAGGGGGAATAGAAGAAAGGAGAAGAGAACGGAAGAAAGTAGATGAGCTGGGAATAGGAGACAAGATGAGAACAAGAAAGGAGAAGAAACAAGAGGAGAACAAGAGAAAAGACTAGAAGGAAGGAGATGAGATGAGAGAAGAAAAGAAGAGGAGCTGTGATGAGAAGAAGAGGCAAGATGAAGCAGAAAAGAGGAGAACAAGAAAAAAAAGAAGCGAAGAGACAGATTTGACACCTTTGAGTGGCTGCTGTGCTTTCGCTAGGCTGGTGGTTCTTTTAGGATGTGTCAAGTTCTGTCCACGTGTTACATTCACACTAGGCTCATGCGTGTTGCCAACCGGTTGAGCGGCATCTACCGTGCCGACAGCATCTGCATCAGCAGGCTGACACACACCTGAGAGAGACACGAATGAGAAAATCAATCTTCATACAAACTATAACTGAACGAAGTAGTGAAAAGATAAGAGGATCTCTGGTGTGTACCGTTGATGCATCGGTTTCCAGCGCAGCACATGCCGTCACGAGCGCAGCGCTTCCTCCGCCTGCGGCACGAGAGACAAACTCCCCGAGAGCCGTTACAAAACTCCCCGAGCCTGCACTCATCATCAGCGGCGCAGTGCGGCGACTGTGGAAGAGTAAATAATCAGTCAACTTTATTTAAACGACTCTTTTAAAAGCCCATATATGTAATAAAAACCCAAAGGAACTTAAAAATCATCTCAAACGGAGTTCTATTTTTTTATTATTATTTTTTGAATCCTCTGCGTTTCAGCATCGCGTGAGCACGTACCGCCGGAGCGTGGCTGTCTGCGGCGCCGGTCACGCGAGGGCTCGCGCTCACCGCGTCACTCGGACTGGATGCTGCGGGCAGATGTCGGATGGAGTTCCGTAACACAGGTCCAACTTGAGCATCTGCAGTGATTCCTCCCCAAACCGCGAGATAAACAGGCACAACGGTGAGCAGTGAGAGCATGTTCCGCATGTTCTTCTCTGCCAGTCTGTCACGCATAATTTCCAAACTCCACAGCACTTCATGTGTCTCCCAAGAGTTTTATACATGCGGGACTGTTTGTATATTCCCGCCCCTTTTAAAAGACTGTACGAGCGCTTCAAACACGCTCTCCACCGCCCCTCTCATCGCCTGCGCAGACAGGCTGGATGAACTCATGTCTGCGCAGTCGATGGGAATAGTTCTGCTGAGGCGCGCAGCATCCCCGGCTCATGAATATTAATTAAGCCCTGCCGGCGCTGTACTGCGTACAGTTCTATTGCGTAACCTAATGAATATTCAGAAGCCACGCCCTCCTTATAATACTGAATCGTGATACGTCTTTCGCAATACTTGTGCGTAATTACCGTCGCGCCCCCTCAGAAACAGACTGACAACTTAAAGTGCTTAAAGTGGAATTTAAGGGATATCATTATACACGACAGTACCTGTCAGCAGACCTCTGCTAACTAGCTTTAGAGCTTAAACCTGATCATTTTTCTGTCAGCACATAAAAATAATATGCACGTTAATGCTTCAGGCGTTTATCTAACTCAATGCAATAAAAACAGCTCTTCCTCTTCAATTAAATGAAGTGCATCTTCTGTGGATAAACAGAGTTTAACAGAGTTCAGGATTCACAAAGATTAGGTGCATTAATAGCAGAATTATGATAATAGTTGTTGAACTATGGCCAGAATTATACGTTTATAAAAAGTATAGAAATGCAATGGAGGAAAAAAAAGAGGAAAGAAATTTCACTGAAAGAAATTAAAGTTGAATAAAAACTCTTTCCACTAACTACATTGCCGTCATTGTAGACTATTTATGTTTTCCAAACAATCAGATTGTGGTGTAGAATACATTATGGAAACACCTAACCATACTTTTCTGATCTGTATAGTAAGTTTTCAAATCTTTTAATAATACACATTTTAAAAATTGGTATTAAATCACTTTAGTTTGAACAGTTTCTTCCTTGAGGGGTTAGTTGAGTGATTAGATATTGCAGATATATTAAACAGGAACACAAAAGTGTAACTCTATTCAATTCACTCTTTTTCATAGTTCATAGTTTCATAGAACTGACATTGACTTTGAGTTGGTGAAGGTTATAATAGACACAGTGCTCTGTGAAATTAAATGGTGAACTGCTGCCCCCTACAGATCATGAGGCTTTATTGATAAAATCATGAAAAATCTTGTTGACTGGAGTGTTTAGTTAAAGGCAGAGTAAGGGGTTTTTCAAAAACACTTTAGAAAACTGATTCGGGCCGAATAGCAAAACAAACTTGTAGCCAATCAGCAATAAGGGGCGTGTCTACTCGTGATGTGGAGGAGAGAGCGTTCAGTGCATGGGACGGACATTAGCCGAGCCGAGCGACAGAAAGATAGAGATGGCGGATAAAAAACAAAAGAGGAAAACGTCTGTGGAACGATAAGGCAAGAAGTAGGACCCATGTAAATATCGGATCAGCTTTCCAGCGCTGGAGAGAACTCAAGGAGTGGAGGCCTGCGATCGGACCCCGAGGTTGCTTTGTTTCTTCTCGATAGGTGAGTAACACCGTGTCTACAACAGCTAAAGTCTGCCTACACTGGACGCGATCAAACGACCGTTGAAAACCATTTGAAATTTGTGTCAGCACGTCATAAATAGAACCCGGCAGCAGTTTTCTGTCGGGGATTTGTTGCGCCGCGCCGCTCACGTCCGTAGACACGGTGTAACATTGGTTTTGCTTTGTTTCACAGAACTAATCGTTGCCTGGGTTGCGTACGTATATGTGGGTCGGAGCTATCAAAATAGGGGCAAGACCCTTTTGGGGTAGGGGCGTGTTTGTTTTGGTGATTTCAAATATCAACATTGGCTACCAGAAATCACTTACCCTGCCTTTAATACAGAAATGAGGTTCAGAATGTTTAAAGGCGGCTTCTCTTTATTTCAGCACCATAACTTTTTGTAGAGGCACTCGACGTGAGATTTTACTGCAGATAAATTACATTTTAGTTCATACATGGGACATTAATGAATACGACAAGTGATAGGCCTAGTGTGTCACTACAGAAAAAATAAATAAAACAAAAAATACGATGAAACCTTTTTGCTGCTGTTGTTAGTTTCAGTAAGGTTATTGCTGTTATATGCAGATCCATTAATGATGGAACAAATGAATATGTGATTTTATTTATGTTTTGAGGCTGAATGTATCTGCCTGACTGCACAGTGAACTTACCATGAAACTCATTTCCAAGCTCTGTGTTTGGGAGACTTATTTCTCCAGAGTAAGAAGATAGGCTATATGTCCTTTTCTGTGTGAAAACAGCAGATCATCATCATCATATCCTCTGGTGATGCCAGACAAATAATAATTTAATTGCGGAAAATAATCAAATTTGAGGTCCTACCCATGTTCTCTCATCAAGGACGCGTTTAGAGAGGAGAGCAGGGGAAATATGTAAGACTCATGAAACTTGACAGGAACATGTTTTGGTCATATTTCATTCCAACAATATTATAAATGAAGTGTTTAGGACATTTAAAGCCATATATATTATGTGTTATTTGCCTGTCCAATTCACATTACTGTAATGTAAAAAATGTGTATTTAAATGTACACTGAAGTGCCTTGAAACACGCAGCGTTATTCCATGTGGTGACTTAATTTCAACTGAAACAGGAGTATATTTGTAATATAGCAAAGGTACTATAGACTAGGGCTGAGTTTTGATACAAATTTCACGATTCGATTCACATTCACAAGCTTGCGATCGATGTGTTTACCGATTCGATATCGATATTATTATTAAGGTAGACTACAGTACACAACAAATTTTATCATGGGAAACAAAAAATCTCTCAACTAATGCTGTAAAATCTACATGAGAGTCTGTTGGTACTACATTACTATAATATTGAAAGTTAAAACTGACAGATTTGTTAAATACACACTGAAGTTTAAAAAATAATAAAGTTACAAATACATAATAATATTTCTACTTCAATTCGTTTTTTTTAATATAAACAGTGGTGGCTGTCATAAAAAGTTGATGGATTTGTTCAAACATAAGTTAAACATTGAAGAACAGTAAAAATGAGAATGAATATGTTATATGGTGCATATATTTATCAAACTGCCTGTCTCTACAGTTTATTTTTCTATCTGACTAATGAGTTTATGGTCACCCAATATGTTTTTCTGAGGTAAATGTGACGTTACTTGACATTGTTTACAAGACGCATATTGTATATACATATACAGTGGGGAAAAAAAGTATTTAGTCAGCCACCAATTGTGCAAGTTCTCCCACTTAAAAAGATGAGAGAGGCCTGTAATTTTCATCATAGGTATACCTCAAATAAGAGAGACAAAATGAGAAAAAAAATCCAGAAATTCACATTGTAGGATTTTTAAAGAATTTTTTGCAAATTATGGTGGAAAATAAGTATTTGGTCAATACAAAATTTCATCTCAATACTTTGTTATATACCCTTTTTTTGGCAATGACAGAGGTCAAACGTTTACTGTAAGTCTTCACAAGGTTTTTCACACACTGTTGCTGGTATTTTGGCCCATTCCTCCATGCAGATCTCCTCTAGAGCAGTAATGTTTTGGGGCTGTCGCTGGGCAGCTGTCGCTGTCATTGTCATGCTGAAAGACCCAGCCACGTTTCATCTTCAATGCCCTTGCTGATGGAAGGAGGTTTTCACTCAAAATCTCACGATCATGGCCCCATTCATTCTTTCGTTTACACTTATCAGTCGTCCTGGTCCCTTTGCAGAAAAACAGCCCCAAAGCATGATGTTTCCACCACCATGCTTCACAGTAGGTATGGTGTTAACTCAGCATTCTTTCTCCTCCAAACACGACAAGTTGAGTTTTTACCAAAAAAGTTCTATTTTGGTTTCATCTGACCACATGACTATCCAATCTCTTCTGGATCATCCAAATGCTCTCTAGCAAACTTCAGACGGGCCTGGATATGTACTGGCTTAAGCAGGGGGACACGTCTTGCACTGCAGGATTTGAGTCCCTGGCGTTGCAGTGTGTTACTGATGGTAGCCTTTTACTTTGGTCCCAGCTCTCTGCAGGTCTTTCACTAGGTCCCCCTGTGTGGTTCTGATTTTGCTCACAGTTTTGTGATCATTTTGACCCCACGGGGTAAGATCTAGCGTGGAGCCCCAGATCGAGGGAGATAATCAATGGTCTTGTATGTCTTCCATTTTCTAAAAATTCCTCCCACAGTTGATTTCTTCACACCAAACTGCTAACCTATTGCAGATTCAGTCTTCACAGCCTGCTGCAGGTCTACAATTTTGTTTCTGATGTCCTTTGACATCTCTTTGGTCTTGGCCATAGTGGAGTTTGAAGTGTGACTGTTTGAGGTTGTGGACTTGTGTGTTTTTTTAGTTACGGGACTTTTATCCAGATGGTTTATGCCCTGCAATATCAACTGACGTCTTTTTCACATCGCCATCTTTTACAGGTGATTACGATGTTGGAGCCGGACAGTTTTGGCCGCCGCTCTTTAAATGTAAGATACGGGCTGTATATAGGTCCTGTGTTCCTGAGCCATGACAAGCTTTGTTTGTTGTAGGTGACTCCATATCATTCCTTATGTTACCGAGACACTTTACCGTAATTAATTCTTTTAAACATCCCTGTTAGTCATGTGATTTTCCCTGGACTTTGTTGCCTAATTGTGTCATGCTGGCTAGTTTTTAGACCGGGACGGATTTTCCTATGAGCCCCAAAAATTTATTCAGGATCTGTCGATCTTTTTATATGTTGGGAGACATGTTGAAAATTGGTTGGGCGCTTGTCCTGATGATGATTTTATGATCTTGTTTTCCGACTTTTCCACCCAGTATGTCCAGTTTCTTTCACTATATGTGGGTACGTCTTTGCGCGGCTGGAAACACTGATTGATCGATTAATGAGACTGATACGGATGTAAGTTGTACTCTTTTTTTAACTTGCTTCGGATGGTTAGTCATGTTATTTGTGCTGAAATGGATAATGTGGCGGAGATGATCCAGTTCACGAGGGCCTCCAACGATCTGTCACTCACATTAAACAGACGCCAAAAATGGCCTTTATGTTTGAATACTACATCAATGGACAGAATTGAAATTTGAGACTTTTCACATAAAGTACCAAAGCACAATGATTATTGTGATATATTGGATGGGAAGTGCCCTTAATGTTCCGTAATTAACTGAAACAGGCTAGACTAATCGATTCTTAGGATTGAGAATCGATATCGTTTGGAATAATTTGTTCCGTAGAGATATGAATATGTTTTACCCAGCCCTACTTACATACTGATCAACAGCAATGGTCACTCTACTTTTGTTTCTTGACCTCAGCTAAAACTTTTCGCTATTGGGCGGCATTTACCACAGGCCACCTGAGGCAAAAAACTTCTTTATGTGCCAGGACCTGTACATCGAGCGCACAAAACAGTGTGTAACTTTTAACTATGTGCTATTTATATTAAATTGACCCGTGACTAAATTTATGTACATTTTAGGTTACTGAGAAACCTTTTTTTTACAGTATAATCACCTGCATTCAAAGTGGGGATCAATATGTTTTTAAGAAGTTTCTTATGCTCATCAAGGCTGTAACTATTTGATAAAAATACTGAATATTATTTCACAAAATAATATTGTGTAAATATTATTGCAATTTAAAATAAAAATGTTCTATTATAATATACTTTAAAATATAATTTATTACTGTAATTAAAGCTGAATTTTCAGCATCATGACTCCAGTCTTCAGTGTCACATCATCTTCAGAAATACTTCTAATATGCTGATTTGCTGCTCAAAGAAACATTTCTGATTGTTATCAATGTTGAACACAGTTGTGCTGCCCAATATTTTTTGGGGACCTGTAATATGTTTTAGGATTCTTTGATAATAAAAAGTTAAAAAGAACAGTGTTTATTAAAAATAGAAATGTTGTTACAACTATCCTATTCAAAGTTTGGGGTCAGTCATTTTTTTTTAAAGAAATTAATACTTTCATTCATCAAGAATGTGTTAAATGGATAAAAAGTGATCATAAAGATATTGTTAGACTCAGTACTCCAATCTTCGTGTTGCATGATCTTTCAGAAAAAATTTTTTCATTCTAATATGCTGATTGATACTCAAGTTATTAATGATGGTTCTTATTATTATCACTGTTGAAAACAGTTTTTTGCTGCTTGATATTTTTGTGGAAACTTTTTTTTTTCAGGATCCTTTGATGAATATAGAGTACAAAAGAATAGTATTTATTGGAGAAATAAATAAATTGAAAACATTATAAATGGGGTTACTGTCATGGTTTTCATGGATATATTAAGCAGGACAACTGTTCAACAGTTATATATATATATATATTTAGATACTGTATAGATAGAATAGCTAGTATAGATAGATAGATAGTAGATTAGATAGTATAGAATTAAGAAAATAGGTTACTAAATTACATTTTAAAATATATTTAAAACAGAAAACTGTTATTTTAAATGGTAATAATTACTACACAATATTAAGGGTTTACTGCATTTTAAATCAAATATGGCAATAAGAGACTTGATTAAAAATATTACAAATCTGAACTTTTGACTTGTATAGTGTTCATGGAGAACACGCATCAAAAGTAAAACATTCATATGCATATCCAGTAATGTACTTGGTTATGAAAATGTCATAATGCAAAATAATAATAAACAAAATGAGTAATAATCTTAATGGTCCTAAAGGCATTACATTTCCTTTTCCAGAATTTAATTTCTTATATTCATTCTTTTGATTTTTTGAGTGAAATATAACCAGTGTATGTTTTGTGAGATTTACCTATCCATTTTTAGACATATCCAGAGTGACTTACAGTATATCATCTGAGGTATCAAACCAGCAACATTTGGATTTCCAGCCCTGAACTTTACTCACTACAATCATTTACAACTTTAAATACAGATGGAATGTAGCACACTGTACAAATACACAGCCTGTAGTAGTGTTGAGAATGAAGTATCTAAATGTGATCAAGATAAATTTCTTTGCCACTGAAGGCATCATATCACACAGCTGTAAGATCACATCTGAGAGACCCAGCAGCTTCATGCCCTTAAAGTAACAGTTCACCCAAAAAGTAAAATATCAGTTACTCACCCTCAGGATTTATGAAAAGGTGAAATAAATAAAAAATGTCCTGATCATGCTTTTCTATATAACGAAAGACCATGTACTGTCAAGCTTCAAATAAATATATTCATTAAATAATAATAATAGTAATAATGTATTTGAGCAGCAACTCAGCATATTAGAACGATTTCTGAAGGATCATGTGACACTTAAGACTAGAGTAATATTCAGCATTGAATCACAGAAATAAATTACATTTCAATAGAATAAATTATGCACAGTATTATATATTGTAAGAATACAATCATATTTGACTGTATTTTTTATTAAATAAATGCATTGTTGGTGAGCTTAAGACACCTTTCAAAAACCTTTTAAAAAGCATTTTTAGAACACAAGAAGAGACTTGTGTGTTCCAAAGGAAGTCATATAAGTTTGTAACATCATGAGGATGAATAAACAGGACAGAATGTTCATTTTGGAATAAAAAAACCCTAAAACAATTCACATTTCAGATGCATAAAAGACCGTGGAAGATCATGTGAGGACACAAGGGAGTGTCTAAAACAGTTGCTTTATTGCGTAAAAAAACAAAAACAAAAAAAACCTAGACAGAGCATCTGATGGACAGCAGCAGGCTGAGGGGATTGTATTCTGACATGCAGCATGAGGAGCGTCGCAGAATGCCGTTGATTTAAGGCACTAATACTGTTGATCTGATACGGCTGAATTTCTGGAGAAATCAGGATTATGTTGTACTTGCTTTTGAATTAGTTGGTTTTAAGAAATGGCCATAGAAGGCAAACCAATCCCACATCCGTTCCTCTTTTAATGACACTCTGTTCCTGTTTAAAATCCGGCCCTTCACAGTGGTCAGTACTTATCTCCTAATTCTTATAAATCTGAGACAATAAATACAGTACACTATTAATGTAGCTATGAATTTGAGGCACATCATTTCATGGGATGAAGTTTGAGAAGACCAGCACTGGGTTCAGAATATCATAAACTATAATGGCCGTCCGCCAGGACAATAAATTATCAGCGAGAAGATGCATCTATGATGTCTGTGTGTGCTTGAAGAAGGTGAAACTGAGTCTAACGATTGATGTATTATAATGCACATGACAGATAATCCGATACATGTCAGGAACGCCGGCATATGCGTCAGTTTTTCAGGGTAGTGATACTATGCTATTATGTACATGTGCTATAATGAACGAGTATTACTTTAAGATCAACATTCAGGTCTGTCTGGACTCCTGCGACATACAGTGTGGTCTTTTTTTAGAGTAGTTTGCACACGGATTGGTGAATGAAGAGTTCACAGCCAATCAGGGAGAAGAACAAATCACTGAGGTCACAAGCTTTTCCCTAAATGGACTGTCTCCTCAGTCATCTCACAGTAAAGGTGGTTATCATGGGTCAGTGGTGAACACGCACACAGACACATGCTCACGTAAGAGATTCATGTTTTGTCTCCGGGTCTCGTCAGTCCTTTTAGAGTTACTTAATTTCATTCACCTCTTCTCTGCTTGTTCCCACATTTCCCTTCCAGTCCATCCTGTAGTGCAGCATGTCTATCCCAGGCAGACATCCCATGTGAGCAGTGTTGTGTATGTGTGCACGTGTGTGTATTTAGGCCTGTTTAGAAGTCTGTGTCCCAGCCTGAGTTATCATCAGGTGGTGGGTCTTCATTGTCCTCTGGAAAGCTGTCAAAGTTACTGGTGTCCGTGGATGATGTTACCTGCATGACCACAAAAAAAAATAATAATAATCTGTTAGCATTTGAGTTATACACTACCATTCAAAGGTCTGGGCTGGTCATTTTTAAATGTTTCTGAAAGTCTAATAATCACCAATTGATTAAAAATACAATACAAACAGTGATATTGTGAAATATTAATGCCTGTTTACACTATTTTTCGGGGGGAAGTGTAATTTATTTTAGAATGTAATTTATTCCAGTGATGCAAAGCTGAATTTTCAGCATCATTAACTCCAGTCTTCAGTGCCACATGACCCTTCAGAAATCATTATAATATGCTTATTTGGTGATTGTTTTTGTTTTTAACATTTATTTGGAATAGAAATGTTTTGTAACATTATAATTGTCTTTACTGTCACTTTTAATTAATTTAATGTATCTTTGTTGAATAAAAGTATTAATTTATTTCAAGAAAAAAAATTTTTTTACTCCAAACTGTTAAGAAGTAATGTACATACATCTCTTACATTTTTCATTTTTTCCCCCAAGCAATGTTCGTAGAGACCAAAGCAAGTTTGCTAAATTCAGACGTTTATAACTAGCGATCTGAGTAAAAACACATCCAGTTAAGATTTGTGACCATTGCAAACCCCGTAATGCATACAGTACGTGCATAGAGTATGTTTCTGGCCTAACATCAGTGTAAAATCTGCCTTGCATGAGCGTAAGCACTTACATTAGGGATGATGGGGGGCATCAGTGTCCCCTTCCTCAATCCGTCCCAGTTAAACCCTTCAAACCATCTGCAAACACGTTCATTACATGAGATGATTCACAGAACTATATCAGCTCATTTTTCATGTTCATGTTTTAAAATGAATATCCAACTCACTTGTGCTTCTGGATGTCTTTGACACCGTTTTTCAAGTTTCCTAGTCTTTCAGACGGCGTGTCTCTGAGAACAACAAAAGAGAATTAACAAGAGCCGCTAATAGACAGTCAATGGGTTTTATAGTGATGGACATACCTGCATAGCTTTTTGATGAGATTGGCAGCATTTTTAGTAATTTTTTTGGGGAATTCTATCATGTCGATGCCTCTAAGAATGATGTTGTACGTTTTCATTGGATCCGGTCCTGAAAAAGGAGGACTGAAAAATAAAGAGGATTTAAAAACCATTGCATGTGTAGTATAAATCCAAAGTCTTAATACATTAATAATGTTTAATCAGTTTGAAATGGTGTTTTCAAAGACGTGAAGCCCTGTGTCTGACCTGCCAGTCAGCAGCTCATACATGAGGATGCCGAGGGACCAGTAATCTGCGGAGATGTCATGACCTTTATTCAGGATGATCTCTGGAGCCACATACTCTGGTGTACCACAGAATGTCCACGTCTTCTTTCCAAAGCCGATCTTCTTGGCAAAGCCAAAATCCACCTTTAAAAGTTTTACACAAGATTTTAAGCTTCATGCTTGAGTCACCTTTGACAGAAGCAAAATCTGACTTCTTTAAAGGGATAGTCCATCCAAAAATTAAAATAATTTTAATTAGTTTACATCCTAACATTTATTTTTGTGAAGCTTGAAACCTAGTTTTTTTTTATAAAATCCAATTGTTTTGATATTTATTATCTCACGGAATACCATTCCATAACGCTTAAAGGGGTCATATGATGCTATTTTAAAGATCTTATTTGTGTAACAGAATATGTTGACATGCTTTAATGTTCAAAAAACATTATTTTTCAAATATTGTACATTATTGTAGGTCCTTTATGCCCCGCCTCTCTCAAACGTGTCAAAGCCCCCTCCTTTGACAAGCGCAGTCTGCGCTGATTGCAGCTGACCAGTGCATTGTGATTGGCCGAACACCACCAGCAGTGTCGGAAATGTAACACCCCTTACCATAATCACAAGCTTCAGCTTTCAAAGTAAATATTAAGACAGTTAATTATGTTGTTAGTTTTACCATCAGTTCAAGTCCGAAAGGTCAACAGAGTCGCGTGACAGACACAGTGATGATGCAGTACACAAGCCGCGGTTAAGACAGCTGATGTGCTATGATTTCTGACAGGCAGTTCCCTCTCCTGTGATGTGACCCTGTTCCACCTCCACACACACACACACACACACACACACACACGAAGCCTTACTCTGCGCTGCAACACTCCGCTTTGAAATAGCCTTTGTGCCCAGCCAGCCTTGTACTCTTCTAGGTTTAAAAAAACTGTCATCCATAAAATGCGTTGCACAAATTCGAACATCTGGGTTTTGCTGTTCTGTTGTAAATAAATCTTAACCAATGATTCCGAATTGCATCTACTTCCGGAAGGCCAAAAAAAGTGCTTTTGCTTTCACATAAAAATGCAAAGCATCTCCATGGCATGGTGGCAACAACACTACTGCGATACCTGAAACCACGCCTTCTTTCTTTGCAAGCACATTTGGGCGCATTATGCTAATATCTCCACATAGTGACGTAGCCTGTTGGGCTTGTTGAATGACTTTTAGGTAGGCGTGTTGACTCTTTGCAACTTTTTAGATCTTCTTTATGCACCAAGAGCTTCAAAGAGAAAGGAAAACTTGAAATCGCATCATATGACCCCTTTAAGTGTAGCTTCAGTCTCCAGTCTTGAGGTACTGAACAATAAAGCAGCACAATGTTGTTGGTGACTGCAGGTTATTATTGTCTTTTTATCCTCATGAAACTACTAGAGGGCGAGTAGTGGGTGTCCATATTTGATAGCGTCCTGTCCTCACCAGTTTGGCGTAGCCTCTGTGGTCTAGTATCAGGTTCTCTGGTTTGAGGTCTCTGTATATGATGCCTTTGGAATGCAGGTAAGCGAATGCCTCCACCACACATGCCGTGTAAAAGCGTGTAGTTGAATCGTCAAAGTTGCCCCTGTGATTAGGAAAGAAACAGGACTATTGTGTTGTTGAAACTCAGACAGCAACTGTACGAAAAAAAACATTGATCAAGAGTGAATTGACAGGTCTTACCTGTCTCTGAGAATAGTCCACAGTTCTCCACCTAAACACGCTTCCATCAGCATATAGAGGTATTTACTGTCCTTAAACGTCCTATAGAGTCTAAAAAACAAGAGGAACAGAGTCAGAATCCCATTCTACAAATTCAAGGTTTGAAGTATTTTCACATGTTGTCAAATTTCTGATGTCAAAGCAAAAACTACCGACATTACACTTGACTAAACCCTCTAAGTCTCTGCAGTTGTGGATCACACTTGGTACATTAACGAAGTGAATGATGCCTTGAAATGTAACTTTTTTTCAGGAAAATCAATCTTATATATTTTTGTTCAATAACATTTTTTAATTATTTTTTAGAATTTTGGGGATATTTTATGATACTATGCAATATTCAGAAAAAAAAAATTTCCCCCTTTTTTCATATTTTCTATTCATTTCCTATGTCTGTAATTTTTTACCATGAAGGTATCAAGTGTGACTTTTTATTTTACTAGCCTTTAACATATCCAAATCATGTCCATGATTTTTTTTGTGTGTTCATATTGCTAATGTGACAAAAGTCACCAAGTTTCATCCCATTCCGATGAAGTAAAAAAACTATTTCCACTCATTTCTTGTTTTGAAAGGTAAATTTTTTTATCAGTCAAAAGTGACAGAAGAGGTTCAGAGGGACAGGGTTGTTATCATTGATTAAAATTAAACCATAAAAATGTAATTACTTGTAAAATAAAATATTGACATTTTTTTAAACTTTTATTTTATTTCAGCTAGTGTCCAAAGCAACATTTCAAATTTTCGTTTAAAGTTGAAGTACTAAAATAACCAAAATAAACTAAAACCACAAACTTCAAAACTAAACAGACATATTTATAAAATAAAAATAATAATATAAATGATAAAAGCTCAACAAAATTCCTCAAACTTTAAGATTTAAATGAAAACTGAAAATATAAAAATAAAATATAATTCAAAATATAACAAAAATTATAACGGTATATCAATGACACTGAAATAATACTGGATATCAATCACTGAAGGGTAATGTAGTAGTAGGTGCTCGTCACTGGAGGTACCTGACAATAAAATCGGAATGTGCCTCCTGCATGATCAGTTTCTCAGAGCGGATGTGCTCCTGCTGTCTCGTGTCCACAATGTGGCGCTTCTTTAGGATCTTCATCGCAAATGTCTTCATCTCATCACTCTTGAGCTGCACCTGAGAACAAAACAAGGGGAGATAAAACTATTACTTCAACTTTTTGTGTATCATCTCACGCACACACAAAAAAATCATATCCGAATAAATGACTATAATATAACTACTATTGAAATACACAATATGATCCAAAATCCATGATGACATCATAATTTGGAGAAAAATGCACGCTTTTACATAAAACAAATATTGCACTGAAAACATGACGTTTGATGTTACCAGTTCAACACGTCCAAATCCTCCAACGCCAAGAGTGTCGATGATGTTGAAGTCAGACAGGTTTAGGTTGGAGAAGAATGCATTCTCTGCCTCGTATCTGCATTTCAAAGAACAGAAAAGAGTGGAGGATGAATATATTCCCTCTGTCTATATAGTGGGTTTTCCTTCACTAGCCTGTTATTAATATTATTTGTATTAGTTGTATTATGTACTAGTCATTATATACTAGTCATCGTCATATACGCCATAGGTTTTTTTTACTGTTATGTACTGTACATCCCCAAAAGTGGGCTAAATTGCAGAAAGTTTGGGGGAAATTGTTATACACAATAATATTATGTAGTAAATTCAGGGGCGGATTTAGTGATTTGGGAGCCCCAGGCAAAATACAGGAATGGGGCACTATACAATTTCACACATTTACAACCTTGAGGTTTCTTTCACTGTTGCTCGCTCGCACACCGTGTCCCATAGCTGTGTCCATCTGTAGATTTTTCATGTACATGTTAAAAATAAAGGATTTATTTATGTTGTAAATCCCTTGTTCACATTTAAACTGGTTATAATAGTATTAGAGTAGGTTGGACACTTGGTGGTGCCTTGGGGTAATTTTCACTATGCAATTGTCCATATCACAACGCAAGGCTGTCTATTCTAAACTTAAAATATACATTTATTTTATTTATTTTAATTGCACATTAATTAACTGAAGGAAATTATACCATTTACATGCTTAAGAGTATTATCACCAAACTTATGTGCCTGTAGTGGAAGTGTCCTTCTTGGTCTTTCAAATCAACGAGTGAGTGCCATTTTAAAAAAATAAAAGCCCTAATATAATATGCACGGTGTGCTTATATTACAATGATAGCTCAGATCTGCTACTGTAGGCCCTATGAAAATCCGTTTTTTTTTTCCCACATTACCTAAGTTTTTTTTAATTTTTCATAATTTTTGTGTTTTTTGTTTTTCATTTTTTTTGTTGAAAAAATTTTTTGTAAAAAAAAAAAAAAAAATCTGGATGATTATATTAAATTTCAACAAAAAACATGTATAATTAATTAAAATCATCTTGTTTAATTTAACAGCAATTTAGGACTATTAAAAGTTGAACAAAAATTACATTCAGGGCCCAAATTCTGCGCTTTTTTTTTCTGTATTCCATTTTAATGGTTTAATCAAAACCATATCTAATTAATTGAATTCATAAAAACTGCTTAATTTATTTATTTGTATACAATAATAGGGCCCTATGAAATTTAATTTAATTTACTTATTTTTTTAGAAATACTGTGTTGTGCATTTTAATTTTTCTGGTAATCAAATGAAGGCAATGAATTCCGAGCAATGTCACGGAATTCATCAAATTTTGAATGAATAAATCAAATGCAATTCAGTACACTTCAGTCAAACCGCGATATGGACTAGTGTATGCGAATATTAAATGGCAAAAATACTATTTAGCTACTACAGAAGACAACCGCGAGCGTTGTGCATGCTTAAATAGCAAACGAAACACGTGTCTGTGCTGTTCATTCCGTCACATTCCGCGTTACACAGTAAATTCCGTTTTTAGGAATAGATTCGGGATTCCGTCCCCATTTTACATCGCCCTACTTTTGCTAAGAAGCACGTTCAATGCGGATGCACAGACGGTTGTCGTGGTAATGAACACCACAGCAACCACTTGCGTGTCCGCATTGAACGCGCATCTCGCATATAAAAAGCATTTTAGGGGGCCCTTGGCTTTTGGGGGCCCAAGGCGGTCGCCTACATTTGCCTAATGGTTAAGTCCGCCTCTGAGTAAATTCATACACGGTACCCAAAAATAAATCATGCCTAACTTTAAGAATTGCAGACTGACCTGTGACCTGTGATATAGTTATATTAGCCCATGATGCAGAACTGGCCAATCAAATCCCTTTGCTTGAGCCATGGCCAATGACATGACTGAGCTGCTATTTAGCTTGGCAAAAACTGCTTTGCAGTGTCACACAGAGGTTACGATTTTCCATGCACTCTGCCAAGGGTCCTAAAAACCAGCGTGCGCACACACAAGCGTGCTTTAGTTATTATTCAATCCCTTTCACATAATCAGTTATTAGGCTGGCAGGGCCAGAGAAGTTCAATGCTGACATGTTCTGCAGGAATAGAGCAATGCACAAACAAGAGTGCAGTTTTGGAAAGAGGCATGGATACAAGCCAAAACTCCTCACTAAGACTATAAACAGAAGAAATTCATTCCTCAGCTGAAAGCTGGAGATGTTTAATGTCTCACACCAGATTCAGAGCTGGCAGATTCGACAGCAAGAGTCTCAAAGACCCATTAAAAATAAAATTAAAATATGCCAACTACTTTTTTTTAAATAATACTTAATAATATTAAGTAAAATAATATATTTAAATAAATTTGGATTGCATGATGACTTTTTAATCAAGCTTTCAGCCATTTGAAAACATCACCTGCTTTCAAATGCATGTCGCACGTCTTAAGTCAATCAACCAAAACATAACTGAGACTTAAACTCTCCAGGAGGAAGCAGGCATGTGTTCATGACACTGGTTCTAGCTTCCAGCCTTCTCTGTGCTCATGCATGCTGATAAAAAGGTCTGACAGCTAGCAACATTTACATGAATTTCACATTTCTGCTGGACAATTTACTGATATTGTATGCCTGATGAATCATCCAAATCAGTTTTAAAACTGCTTTGATTGAAATATAAACCTGTGAGGCATTCGCTGAATTAAGCATGTGTAATGCTCCAGGCTCACGGCTTCTCCAATTCATCATAGGTGAAATACAGAGTTAATTTGATTGACCACAAGGTGGCAATATGGAGCTTTATGGGTTCTTCATGGACAGCATCTACTGTATTTTGCAATGCCTTGCAGAAGGATGCAGAAATGACACCTTAAGGAGAGCTGAATGCACTTGTCTCATTAGAGTGCTCTCTATCTGTCAGCGTGGCAGCTGGAGATGTATTTACAGGTTTGTAGTTTGGATCACGGGGGACGCAGTGCAGGAGGTGACAGCTGTAGATGTGTCTTAATAAGCTTTAATCTATGACAGTCACACAGGCTACAGACACCTCTTCATTATTCATCAGATGCTAATTTACACTGCAGATAAGCAGATACGAGGAAGAAAAGTTTCTATTTGGGTTCAGATATGACACAGAAGGAATTTTTTGAAGTGGGAAATGTGTTTCTGAACTATCCCAGAATCCCTCTTTCACTCTCTCTCAGTGAAATGTGATAAGGTTTCACATTTCTCTGAGTGGATTATTTTCTCATCGCCGCACAATGATTGCATCGCATTCTCATCATGTTTCTTCAGATCATGAACAGTTGCTGGTTCTTATATAACATGTCTTCTGCATGCTAGCACAGCCTTTTCTGCTTTACAGTTCTAGAGTTTCAGCAAACATCCTTGAGCTGCAATAGACTTTTGTATTTCACTATCGCCAACTTAAAGAGGAAGAAACCTCATATAAAAGAGACCAACCACATTTCACTTGTTTTATGCAATATTTGGAGGCAGCTAAATCTGAAATCAGACATACACTAAGCAAAAAACAAAACAAAAAAAATGGTTAACAATAAAGTAATGCTTTTAAGCAAGGATACATTCGATTGAGCAAAAAAGACATTTTAAATGTCACAAAAAGATTTCTATTCAAATAAATAAAAAAATGTTTCTATTAAAAAAAGCGTTATAGAGTTCCATTATGTAGAAGTAATCGTTACAAGAATCCATTTATACCTGTATCGAGCGCAGTTAAAGTAGAGGTGGCCCCCCGGCGCGCTCGTAATTAGGCGGATGTTGTTTATGGTGGGGACTGGTTTTGTACTACGGCCGGGGGGCCAAGAGCAATGCCGGGAAAAGAGAACGTAGCTGAAAGCCGTGCTTTTGAACTTTCCGGTCATCAAGATCCTGAAAAAAGGTTCAGACATTCCGCAAAAAGCGCACAACTGTGGTCAACAGTGAGAAGAACAAAGTTTCTGTGTGCACAAATCGTCACAGAAGAGATTGGCTGAAGAGCTGTGACCAATCAAAACTGGAGTAATTACGGTTGGGGGGGGGGGACGTTTACCTCTAGTTGCTTCAAAGAAAATGCAGCCTTGGTGAGCATTAAGATACTTCTTTCAAAAACATTAAACTATTTTACCCACCCTGTTTTTTGTCTCAAATGAAACTCAGTTCAAAAATTGAATCTTTCAGAAACTCAAAGCTTTCAACAAACTGGCAAATACAGTATAGTTTAAAAGCAGTCACTGTAACAGCTTGGGAACTTGTAAATATTACTGTTTCTTTTCACATACCAACTAATAAACCTGGTTCACATTTAGAAATGCCAACAGAATAATGTAGCAGTATTTCTGTGCAATAGATTCTATATAAACTGATGTGACATCACTAACTAGACTTAACAGACTGCCCACAATACTTTTGATAGTGATGTGGCATATCATGAATAGAGAATTTTTTTTTTTGTAACTTTTGAATCCTTGACCATTATTATAAATGGACCTCGGGGAAGAAAACATAATAATGAAATGTTTTCAAAGATGATTTCACCTACTTTGCCTTTGCCTCTGCGTCTTCACTGCCTTTGTTGGATACGTCTTCCAGACCTCCAATCAGATGTTTGTATGAGCTGAAAAGAATGGCACAAACAACATTGTTGGAAAGACTTCATCTTTATGACAAATAAACTATAGTGGTCAAAAGTTTGGGCTTGATAAGACAGAACTGCCATTTATCTTCGAGAACGAACTCATTTCTATCCCTCAGTGACTCTTAATGACTATTTCATGTCTCTCTCTTAATTTAGAAAGTCAGTACTAATGTATAGTAAAAGTTTTATATCTACATGACATACGTCTCATTGAAATGTACCATAATCAGCTGTCACACAGATGGCTGATGGTTTGAGTCTCAGTCAGACAGGAAAGAGAGTTTTCCCCGCCGGAGGGCACATATGTGCTTCTCTCTCTCTGTCTGTCTCACTCTTTCCAGCTTATTGACACACGTGACACTTTAGCTATTTAGGTTGAGCTTGATTTATTGAGTTCTATAAGGGAGCAGATAAGCACTTCAAACCCACAGATTCTGTGTTCCACACACACACACACACACAAAAGAAGATCAGTGTAAACACAGATGTTCAACAACTGGAAACCTGGCGGAATACTTTGTTTTTTTTTCGCTGGAATGTCAATGACCTTGTGTGGTTTTAAGCAGTGGATAAACGTCAATCTTTTGCCACAGAATCTACTGACATATCTCCGCTCTGTCCGATCACAATGCAGGTGACAGCCTCTGCTGCGTAACGTTACTGTTCTTATATCCTCCCTGTTCAAAAGCACAAACGCAGTACAGAAACTCCGTTATGTTCTGATACATTCAATTATACACAGATATATACTATTAAGATTGTTACAAAATGAATAATATACATATTCTAAAAATATTATAAGTAAAAGATATCATTTTAACTACTATACTAAAATAATATCGTTAAATAATTTATATAAATATCTAAAACCCTTAAAAAAAATTTTTTTTTATATAATTAAATTCGATACTATAAAAGAATTATATATAATATACCTCATTAAATAAACATACGTATAATATAATATTGCTATTAAATGATTTAAATCCTAAATTAGAATAAGTCCAAAGTGCATATACGAGTTACAATTACACACAAATATTAAGATCATTAACATATAATAAAATAACACATCGAACACAAAATTATCAAAACTTTAATAATTTTTAGGCTTTTTAAGCTGTCCTTCAATTTTTATGAGTGCTGTTTGAGATTTTTTTAACCGTAACAACCTGCACAATATACATCCAAGCTCATCATCCATTTAGAAAAAAATATTCAAAATGACAAAATTATAATGAAAAAATACTATCGGTCTCTATCTATCTATCTATCTATCTATCTATCCTAGCTTATTATATTTATTATATACATTTCTAATATAGTATAATATATATAATTAATATATATACACCACTGCCATTTATAGAGAAATCAAATTTATAAACTATAGCAGAATTTTATTACCCCAAAACCTTAGATCAAAATGAAATTTATTTTGACGGAAATCAATAGCCAAATAATTGCCTAAATGTGAAAATATCCTATTTCAATTTTCAACACTGATTAAAGAATGCTCCTCAAGTTTTGCTGATGTCTCTTCCGTTCGCACTGTCGCTCCAGTCGCAGTCTCAGAGTCTGAATCCACCTCTGCCCTCATGATTCTTGCATGTTTACTTCCGTCTGACCTGATCACAGCTATACTCGCACATATACTACTACAGTACAGAACACTTCTATTTACACTACAACACTCACTGTGTGACATCTTCCCCATCTTGGCAGTTATGCCAGAGGAAAGCCTCACACCGAACTCCTCTGCAACGAAAAGGTCTGACACTAAATTGGTAAACGCACAGCCAAACACACCATGCATGCCGCATCTGCTTCTGTGTCTCACTGCCAATCTGCCAGACACCCCCACACACACACACCCACGGCCGATCCATTTTCCGTGAAACACCCTGTACTTGCAGTAGTGGATTCGTCAACCTATTGTCACAAGCTTCACAGCACAAATACACATAACTCTCTGCAAGTCACAGCTGCTCCACAATAGTCTGAACCAGAGAGACAGAGTAGAGTAGGAAAATCTGTTCATGACCACCTTCGTGACGGTCTAACCCATATGAATTTACTTCTTCGTGACCAAAATATTTTTTGCAGAATGCTAAACTAGCTTTTCTTAACACGGCCACTTACGGAATGGATTTTTATGAGCCAGATCGTCCCTGAGCACTATTACCTCTTTCAATGAATGGGAAAAAAAGATGTTTGGACTAATGCTAACTTGTCTTTTTTGTGGTTATGATTAAGTTGGTTTTACAATTTACTCTTAGTCCTGATCAAATGTCTTTCTTAGTCTTTACATGTTTAGTCACCTAGTGCTGTTTGTTATTTAGTTTTAGTTTGATTAAACCTATTTTGTCATGCTGCATAATGGTTAAACTGATAATCATAATTAGTTTGCTCAGTTATAATCATAATTATTGATTAATCTGAGAAATTTTATCAGAATTATTGTTATCACTTTCACCTATAAGCACATATAAAAAATGTTTAACTTTTATTCACTTATTTTACCTCATCTAGTTTCCTAAATGATCATATAAATTAACACTCTCTACATTGTGAAAACTGGTAAAACTCAAAAGCTTCTCTCAAAAGATAGTGAAATTATTAATATTAAACCCAATAATTCCAAATTATATTCATGTTTTTCCATTAAAACAACAACAAAAAATACCATGTTTGTATTTATTACAGTTCGGTTTTGATGGCAGATTTTTTTTGTGACTGGTAACCCTAATACGAAAACTTGTGAAGTCTATATTTTTTTTCTCTTTTTATTGAAGAAAATATTGATATTTTGGATATAGAGTTTTTATATTTTAAACTCTCATCTTTTTTCAGCACTGTACTTCATCTTGATATAGACACAGTTAGTGTTTAATGATGTTGGTGCCGTCTCATCTTAGTCATGGAAAAAAAGGTTGTGAACAAATATTTTTCATCAGTGTTTTTGTAAAGTAAATTAACACAATTTTATGAAAAGTCATATGGGTTTGGAATGTCATAAAGGGACTAAAAATAATGACACAGTGGTCTTTTTGGGCGAAATATCCCATGAGTGTATTGTGTGTGGGTCAGTGTGCTGTAAGTGGGACACGTTCACCTGCTTGAGGAAACACAGCAGGAAAAACCGACACCATCAGTGCTGCCAAACGTGTCTGTGAACCAATCAGGTGTCAAATGCTTCAGTACCCACACACACACACACGCATGAACTTAAGCCAGGGATCAACAGATTCTCCTATCAAGTTCTGGACACTGTTAATGATCTCCGTAAAGCGCAAGCCAACCACAAGGTTTCTGCCGTACACAAGGGCACAGCGTGAGCTCTTACTGGACAACATTTAATTGATCTCTGAGGAATCGGACTGACCGTGTACAATGTTCTGGCCTATATTTCACCTCCGATCACAACCTCGCAGCTCGCATCAGAAAACTGCCGAGCAGGACACCTGATACACAACGGAGCATATCAACACGCTCTCAGGATCACTGTTTCCTAGTAACACAACCAAACGCAGGATTATAATCAGGGTAAACAGTCCCCTTAAACCAGACACCACTACAGAAAAAGAATAGAATAGAAAAGAATAAAACACAATTGAATAGAGCAAAACAGAATAGAATAGATCATGATAAACATGAACAGAATAAAATGGAAAAGAAAAGGGATAGTTCGCCCAAAAACGAAAATGAAGTCATTATTTATTTACCCTGTTGTTGTTTTAATGACATATGACCTTCTTTCTTTTTTAGACCACAAAAAAGAGAAAAAACAAAACGTCCAGTTCGCGCTCATCCATATAATGGCAGTGAATAGTCATTAACCAGCATCAAACCTTAAAGAAAAAGATGCAAAAGTATCACATAAAGAATGATCCTATGTGACTTGTGCTGCATTTTCCAAATGTTCTGAGGGCATGTGATAGGATTTGGTAAATTCAAAATAAAAATGAATATATTATTTAGCAAACATCCTGGCTGTTGGCCTGCTGTGCATGACTGTTCATGAGACCGTATCAGCACAGCAGTTCCCTCTGGCTTGCCCAGGAAAAGCACACAAGCACACCATTTCAAGAAATCAAATCTACCAAAACACTACACTTAACACAATACCTAGAAAAGGTTGACAAAAGTATACTAGTATACATGTACTTTCTTGTTTCAGGTGAATATCTCTGGACCGAAACTCTGTTTTGTTCAAAGCGAGTTCTTGCATTTATATCTGTCGACTCTCATTCTGACCGTCATCTAACCAGAGATATTTACCGCAAAAATGAAAGTATGTGCATCATTTTCTAGGAGCCCTGTTTCATGTCGTATTGTATTAATAATGATTTCTCAAAATGGAGTGTTTGTGTGCAGACCAACAACCAAAGTAAGGATTTTCTCTTAAGTTTCTATCCGTTTTTTTTTAACCAAACCTTATCGAATGCCCTCAGAACATTTACAAATTATGGCACAAGTCACTAGAAGGTTATACAGCAACAGCACCAGGGTGAGTAAATAATGACTGAAATTTCATATATGGGTGAACCATTCCTTTAAGCATGTTAAAGAAGAATAGAATAGAATTCACATATACATTCACAGAGTACCTCCTATTCTCCTGTTCTTTCCTCAAGTACTTTAGTCTCTTAAGCCTTGAACTGGAGCTCTGATCAAAGTCATTTTAACATGTTCCTGTTTTGTTGATTCTAATGCATGTGTAACTGGTCATAGTCATAGAGTTCTTGATGCTCTGAAAACAATAAAGCCAACTACCCCAGCCACTGTAAACAGTTTATGATTCCAAGATTTTTCAATTCCAAACCGTTTTTGTCAAAGCCACAAAGGGCACCACACCTTTCAAACATAACGGTGTTCACTCTCACAAACTATGGTCCCTTTCACACATGTTAGTACATGGGGAAAAAAGTATTTAGTCAGCCACCAATGGTGCAAGTTCTCCCACTTAAAAAGATGAGATAGGCTTGTAATTTTCATCATAGGTATATCTCCACTATGAGAGACAAAATGAGAAAAAAATCAAAAAAATCACATTGTATGATTTTTAAATAATTTATTTGCAAATTATGGTAGAAATAAGTATTTGGTCAATTACAAAATTTCATCTTAATACTTTGTTATATACCCTTTGTTGCAATGACAGAGGTCAAACGTTTTCTGTAAGTCTTCACAATGTTTTCACACACTGTTGCTGGTATTTTGGCCCATTCCTCCATGCAGAACTCCTCTAGAGCAGTAATGTTTTGGGACTGTCACTGGGCAACACGGATTTTCAACTCCTCCAAAGATTTTCTATGGGGTTGAGGTCTGGAGACTGGCTAGGCCACTCCTGGACCTTGAAATGCTTCTTACGAAGCACTCCTTCGTTGCCCAGGCGGTGTGTTTGGGCTCATTGTCATGCTGAAAGACCCAGCCACTTTCATCTTCAATGCCCTTGCTGATGGAAGGATGTTTTCACTCAAAATCTCACGATACATGGCCCCCTTCATTCTTTCGTTTACACGGATCAGTCGTTCCTGGTCCCTTTGCAGAAAAACAGCTCCAAAGCATGATGTTTCCACACCCATGCTTCACAGTAAGTATGGTGTTCTTTGGATGCAACTCAGCATTCTTTCTCTTCCAAACACGACAAGTTGAGTTTTTACAAAAAGTTCTATTTTGGTTTCATCTGACCATATGACAATCCCATCCTCTTCTATCTGAAAAACACCCCACAGCATGATGCTGCCACCACCATGCTTCACTGTTGGACTGTATTGGACAGGTGATGAGCAGTGCCTGGTTTTCTCCACACCTCCCGCTTAGAATTAAGGCCAAAAAGTTCTATCTTGGTCTCATCCGACCAGATAATCTTATTTCTCACCATCTTGCAGTCCTTCAGGTGTTTTTTAGCAAACTCCAAGCGGGCTTTCATGTGTCTTGCACTGAGGAGAGGCTCCGTCGGGCCACTCTGCCATAAAGCCCGACTGGTGGAGGGCTGCAGTGATATTTGACTTTCTACAACTTTCTCCAATCTTCCGACTGCATCTCTGGAGCTCAGCTACAGTGATCTTTGGGTTTTTCTTTACCTCTCTCACCAAGGCTCTTCAGAAAAAGGGAACCTGTTACTCATTGGGCCGTACGGCACTCTAGGAAGGTTTCTGGTCGTCCCAAACGTCTTCCATTTAAGGATTTTGGAGGCCACTGTGCTCTTGGGAACCTAAAGTGCAGCAGAAATTTTTTTGTAACCTTGCCCTATCTGTGCCTTGCACAATTCTGTCTCTGAGCTCTTCAGGCAGTTCCTTTGACCTCATGATTCTCGTTTGTTCTGACATGCACTGTGAGCTGTAAGGTGTTATATAGACATGTGTGTGGCTTTCCTATTCAAGTCCAATCATTATAATCAAACACAGTTGGACTCAAATTAAGGTGTATAACCATCTCAAGGATGATCAGAAGAATGGACAGCACCTGAGTGAAATATATGAGTGTCACAGCAAAGGTCTGAATACTTAGGACCATGTGAAATATCAGTTTTTCTTTTTTAATAAATCTAAAAAAATGTCAACAATTCTGTGTTTTAATTCTGTCAATATGGGGTGCTGTGTGTAAAATAATGAGGAAAAAAAAATAACTAACTGATTTTAGCAATGGCGCATAGACACACCAAGGAGTGAAATTTAAGGGGTTCTGATACGTTCCGTAGCCCACTGTAATATTATATATATAATATATTATATATATATATATATATACATAATAATATTACTGCTTGTCTTTAGTGTCACAGTATCCTTCCGGAATCATTCTAATGTGTTGATTTGCTGCTCAAGAAACATTTTATATTCTCAATGTTGAAAACAGTTGTTTTGCTTATTATTTCAGGATTCTTTGATAAGTGAAAAGAAGGGACGTGATGTGTGGCCAAGTATGGTGTCCCATACTCGTAATTTGTGCTCTGCATTTAACCCATCCAGTGCACACACACAGCAGTGAGTAATGAACAAACACATCCCGAGCAGGGGACCATTTTTGCCAGGGAGAGTTGGGGGTTCGTTGCTTGCTCAGGGCTCACCCATCGTGTAGTAGGGGAAGAGACGCTGTTAATTCCACTCCCCCCACCGACAAATTCTGCCGACCTAGATCGCACCCCAAACTTTGGTTTTACAAATTACAATTCCTAACCATTCGCCACGACGCCCCTGGTTAATGGAAGTTCCAAAGAACAGCATTTTTGAAATATAATTTTTTTTTGTAACAATATGCTGCACTGACCCTTTTGACCTTTTTATGTTCTATGCAATTCAAGTATAAAAAAAATTAAAAACCAAAAACAAATCGTACTAACCCTTAAACTTTTTTTTAGTTTACCTTGAATTTATATATTTCTTAACCAATTCACTTTTTTATCCTTTAAAAGGATTGTTTACATATCTGTCGTTTCTGTCACCAGGTCCATTTGGTGTGAATCACGGTGTGGAACTGCATGCGGATGTGGTCGATTATGCGAATCAGAAACTTGACTACTTTATCAAAACCAGCGACAGCTTTGACAAGTGAGCCATTTCCTGTGATGCATCTTTACATTGGCTTTCAAGTGTCACATTTTTTTAATGACATGATTTTGTTTAATGGCCACAGGTTTGAGTTCTGTGAGCCGACCTTTGTGGTGGGAAACTGTCTGGAGATCCCTCCGGAGAGCCAGCAGTATGACAGGGTGTACTGTGGAGCAGGAGTTCAGAAAGAGTATGAGAACTACATGAAGAACCTGCTAAAGGTTGGCGGGATCTTAGTTCTCCCCCTGGAGGAGAAGGTGGGTTCATGTTTATTCATCAAGTTAATGTGTTCTTATTGCACAGCAGGTTTTAAAGGACACTTGAAATGTCAATGGTTTGATGAATGTAGTTTTCTTTCTTGTGTTGACATTTCCTGTTACAATAGGTGCCGAGACATATAGAATGGCTTTAGTCCCACTTTATTGGGAAATATTTGGAAAAGACCATGTGTACAAATCAACGTACACACACACACACGTGTAATTAGTATTCACATGGGATGATGTGTAATTAGTGTAATTAATTAGAAACTCTTTTATAGTTGACCAAGATCACCCGCACAGGTCAGAGCTCCTGGGAGACCAAGAAAATCATCGCTGTTACCTTTGCCCCGCTTGTCCAGCCCAAGCAGAATGTCAATGGCAGACCTAGGAGTGTTCCTTTACGTGAGTACACTGACAAATCATCCGCCTGAAGTCCAGTACAAACAAGGACACTAATTGCAAATGATTTTTCACACCAATACTGTTTACACCAAGTCCAATGAGAATTTTGATCATTCTCTGAAAGTATTTGTATACCCAAATTAAAGCAAATCTCTGATCATTTACATGCTGTCATACCAAATACAACCCATTACTACAGTGTAAAGGATAACCTTAAATATAGCAATAACTGTAATTATTAAAGTTTTAATAACCATGCTAAGAGAATAGTGAAGTCCAGACCACAACTATAACGTTAACAACACAGAGAAACAATATTGTTGGATTCATTTTCATAACCATTTTTTCCACCTGGTGAATTATGAAAACATTGACAGCCAATCAAAATTCAGCTTTTAAGAGATCCAGCATTTAAAGCGGCAGATGACAAAACCACTGCTCATGCTTATAATAAACAGAATATTACTGTCCGTTGGTGTAGATGCTTATATAGTTATCATTATAGTTCTAGTTCTTGATGTGAACAGGCTTTATTTGGAAATGTACCATTTTTTAAATCTGAAAATAATTTTTTTCCCCTATGAATCCTTTATATTTTTGCAATATAAAGGATTATATTATACAGACTTATCCCACTATTTGGGAAAAAAAATGTGAAAAACAACATGATTGCAGTACAAATTTTCTTAAATGTATTATTTATCATTTTACAAATTCTTAGTGTGAAGAAGCCTTCATTCTCTTCATTAGTAATTATAACTATTTAATCAAATTTGAAGATTTAAATACAAAAAGTTTCTAGATTTTTTTTATATGTTATGCTATATGTTATGAAATATGTTATGCTATAATCTAATGATATAAAAAAAAATCATATAAATGTGTCCTCAAAAATGGTGGTAATCAAATGAAGGCATGAAATATTAATAATTAATCTTTTAAAATGTGCTGCAAAATTAAAAGGAAAACATGGAAGAAAAGTTGTGTGATATTCCATAAAAAAAATAGTTACAATTTTATTATTATTAAACTAAAAAAAACAAAACAAGGAAACTGTAAACTGCCAAAAAAAAAAAACTCTTCTTTCCTCCTCGCTTTCTGCTTTGCAGCCATTTTTGAGGTGCGGACATTGCAGGACCTGTCCCGGATTGCTATTCGCCACAATCTGCGGCAGCCCATAGCTCTGGGGGAAGGACGCACAAAGAGACGGGTGTCTTTCCCAGGGGCCCGGGCCATGCACCGCTACGGGCCCCGCTTCGAACGCCGCCGCTTCTGCCGCCGTTTCTACCGCCAGTGCGTCAACTCCGTTGTTCTCCACGACTCCATGATTCCCACAGCCATGGACGATTGCAACTACCCCGGAGGAGTGGAAGAGGAAGAAGAGGAAGTGGAGGAGGAAGAGGAAATCGGTTGCCGCAGAGTGAGAGAAGACCTGCCTGAGGAGGATGAGGAAGGATGCAGCGGCACCGAAGAGGAGAAAAGCGAAAGCGGCTGCGCTCGTGCAGAGCCTCCCGTTAATATTCTGAGGGAGAAGATTCTAAGACTCCCGTTACCTGAACCCCTGAAGATGTATCTGCTGTATTACAGGGAGAAATGAGACGTGGCGAGAGATAATAGCGCTACGACGATTAGACGTGAAGAAAAGCCTTTCTCTTCTTTCTCCTCCTCTTAGCTGGATTAGCATGACAATTAAGTCCCCAATTAATGACATCATGATATCCATATCCCTTTGAGAAGCAAAGCTCCTTGATTTACGATGTACAGAGATGGAACTGAAGGAATGAGCTCATGCAGCTCTTTTTTAATTCAGTTTTCCCCTTGATTGAGATGATCAAACGTGTCCGATACGATACATTGTTCCTGTGGGAATTGCTTGTAGCTGTGAGCTCTTTTAGAGTAGCATCACTTTGGGATGTGGCATAGTTTGACATGGTGGATTGAATATGTTTTTATAGCTTATAGGTGCGGCCACATTTACCCTATCTTGGTGAAATCCAGTCATTTCAATAGGAATCAGTGCGATCGGGAGTTTTGCATGAGGGTGAAAAAGTTCCCCACGCAGATTTCACTCATGTTCAAGTTGGTCACGAATTCCTCACAACTAAATGGGCAGCGCTTGGTTTGAACGTGCTTTCTGTGTGTGAGGTGCGTCACGCAATTGAAATTTGTGCGAGACGAAAAATTTCCTCACCGCAGATTCGTGTCAAAGTTGGTAATGCAAAGTTGCCGCGTTGACCAACAGAACGCTGCTTGGTTTGAAAGTGACTTTTGTGTGAGCTGTGATTCATACATTGCTACACTATTGACAATGGGTCTTTCTTGCCTGTGAAATTTTGCTAATGTGACCACACCTTTACACGAGACCCTAAAGTTGGTCCTCCACTGTTGAACTCTTTTCCTTGCCTCTACTGTGTTCTCCAAAATACTGAATAACGTCTGCATGTGTACTGCCGTAGCACACCCACATTTTGACAGTATTTGAGTTTGTGGTGGTATGACACATTTTACATCATGTAAATTCGATTGCCGTTGTTGATAGCGTTACATTTGATGCGGCAACTTTATTCTATGCTCGAATTAAGGTAGACATAATTTCTGCACCCAGTTACTATAGAAACTTCATCCATCAGAATTATACAAACAGTGATTTACAATGTTCATTGTCATATCGCAAGCTTTACAAATAATATTGTAAAGACTGGGTGAAAATAAAGAGAAACATTTTTAGTAAAATTCTTTTTATTGGTAATTGCCAAAAATTCAAGGTATATGCAGCACTTGGGTATTTTTTCATTAATTCCAGTCGTTGTGCTCGGAATCTTTAGCCCTACTCAGGAATACTTTCGGAAACATTTTATTTCATGTAATTTTTTTTTTAACTCAAGAACAAAAAGACCAAAATGTTAGGACCTTTCTGTTTTTTGACCAAAAATATTGAAAATGATCTGCTTTTTGTATAT